>OX104067.1:99352445-99400800 GCA_944474145.2 Dicrocoelium dendriticum | reverse complement strand
CGGACTGTAGTAGGATACGCACTTGCGACCACAGCCAGATCCAGGAGTGTTTTGGTGAGTTTGAACCAAGTTGACCAGGGCCTGCCTAGCTTGAGGCAGGCAGTAACAAACCATTGAGCACCCGGAGGTGCCCTCCAACCGTCAGAGACTGCGTGGCGCTCCTGCTCTATACCCATCAAGCAATGACCTTATAACCCGCAGGCCTATTGTCTCCCACGGCTAGGTTTTACGGGAAGTGGGCCACCGGCCACTTCCTAACCTCCGAAGAGGATGGTCTGGGATACTGGTAGGACGCCTACACCTGACTGGGGAACAACTCGGGTTCTCAGCCAAAGCCTTCGATTAAATGTACACCCGAAAGGCATCGGGTCTTGCACGTGGTGAGTTCACTGACTTATGCGGATTGGTGTCCCGGCTCTTAGCTAGAAGTAGGACGCAACTCCCACCCTCGGTTGCCAAGAGGAGCCGTCCACGACGTGAGCCCACGGCACAACAGTAGCACCACATTCGCGACCAGGTGACAGCTGCTGCCGAGGAGACCATCGGGCGCGCAAACTGTAAGCGGCCTGATTGGTTTGATGACAACAATGCGACGATTGGCGCATTGGTGTCGGAGAAGAATGCAGCATTTGCTGCACATGTGGCAGACCCCAGTGACTTGGGTAGGCATAGTCAGTTTCGCAAATTCGACGACGACTGACCCGAGAGCTCCGTCGCATTAAAAATGCATGGTGGACGGAGAAGGCGAAGCAGATGGAATGCTACGCCGAACGCCGCCAACACAAGGAATTCTTTGACTCCTTGAAGGCGGTGTATGGACCGAGATTGGAGCCGCTGAGGACGCTGATCGATGGTAGTTCAGGCGCTACCTGCACACGGACTGCAGACATAATGCAGGTCTGGCGGAAACACTTTGACTGTCTCTTGAACAACCGTTCAGAGATCGACTGGCCTACTTTGAACGGCCTCAAGCAGCATGAGATGAAGATGAGCCTGGCGGACACGCCGACACTGGATGAGACGAAGAGAGCACTTGCTCAGCTGCGAAACGGCAAGTGTACCGGTGCCGACAGCATCCCGCCTGAAGAATTGAAACACCGCGGACCCGCGTTGGTGATTGCGCTGCACCACTTGATGCAACGCGTGTGGATTGAGGAGGAGGTGTCTCCTGACCTGAAGGATGCCCTTGTTTTACCACTGTACAAGGGCAAAGGGGGGCAAGCAATGTCGTAAGAATTATCGTGGCATCAACGTGCTGAGTTGTGTGGGCAAGGTGATTGCCCGAATCCTACTCAACGGCCTCCTCAGTTAGGTTGTGGAACCGAACGTGGCGGAAGAGCAGTGTGGATTCCGTTCGGGTCGTAGCACTATAGATATGGTGTTTGCGGCTCGTCAGTTGCAGGAGAAGTGCAGAGAACGACACCAGCCATTGTACTCGCTTTTTGTTGATTTCACCAAGGCATTTGATACGGTGAACCGCGAGGCATTGTGGCTGGTGTTGGGTAAGTTTGGTTGCCGCGTAAGTTTGTAAGTTTAATTGAATGTCTGCACAGTGGTATGCGAGCGAGGGTGCAGCTGAGTGGAGAGACCTCGGATGACTTTGCAGTTGTCTCTGGTGTGAAGCAAGGCTGTGTCTTAGCTCCTGCCCTGTTTAATATATCTTCCATGCCATGATGTCTTGTGCTTTTGATGCCGCTTGTGCTTACGGTGTTCGTGTGGAGCACCGTATTGATGGTGGGTTGCTGATGATCCGTTGTTTCGGTGCCAGAACCCTAGTCTGTGAGGCAACTGTCTGCATGTTGCTGTTTGCTGACGATTGTGCGTTGTTTACACACAGTACGGATGAGTTGCAGCACATGACTAGTGCTCTGGCTTCGACAGCGGCCAAACTCGGGGTCACCAACAAGACAAGTGAAACTGTCTCTCTTTCAGACTTCACCAGAGGTGCAATCTACAATATTCCCGCAACTTAGCATTGGTGATAAAGTATTGGAAACCACTTCCCGCTTCTGCTATCTTGGGAGTATGAGGTCGACTGATCAACAGATACTCAGTGATCTGTGTATCCGCGTATCGAAAGCAGCTTCAGCATTCGGGAAGCTAGAGTAGCGAGTGTGGAACAACCATCAGCTAACTGTTGGTACGAAGCTGATGGTGTAAAAACCATGGTGCTGTCCGTTCTTCTATATGGCAGTGAAATGTGGACTATATACCGGCGGAATAGGCGATATCTCGAGCGGTTCCATCAACAGTGTCTGCGACGGATTCTGCGCATTGGTTGGTGCGACAGAGTTGCAGACACGGAGGTTTCATACCGAAGTGGAATGTATGCAGTGGATTGCATACTTTTGCTGAGACACCTGAGGTGGCTTGGTCATGTGTGGCGTATGGATTCGACGCGGATACCGAAGCAGCTATTATATGGTCAGCTGAGTATTGGGAAGCGGCATGTGGGGAAACCGAAGTTACGTTACCAGGACATGATCAAAGTGAGCCTCTCACGTTCTAATCTTGATTGCAGGTCATGGGAATCGAAAGCGGTTGATCGGCGTGCATGGCGCGATCTGATCACGAAGACCGTTGCCGAGGTGCAAGAGAAAGCCCTCGTGCATGCAGAGAAGAAGCGGCAATTGCGGAAGCGACAGGCGCCGATGGGTTGTACTCCATCGACAGCGAGCGCATGGTGCTGTAGCACATGCGGTCGCGAGTGCCTGAGTCAGGCAGGCCTAGTGAGCCATGAGCGAGGCCACTCGGGACCACCACCGAAGCGACGACGGGTCCTGCAGAGAACGTAGGCAGAACCGGCGCAGCGTTTGTAGGTACGCTGCATTCGATTTACTAACCGCGTGCTTGCATGCTGAGTCTCTTTATTTCAGGTGGTGAGTTTGCTATATTGTCCTAATGCTTTTTATCTCATATTAATGTCTACCTGAACTATCTTCTATAAACTTGCACACATCGCTTAAGCTAATTGTAGTTAACTTCGATAACATTTTCGCGTTTGTGGCATTTCTTAAAATATTTTCTGACGTCTTGAACTTATCGCGGATTTGTTCGTAACCAATTTATTTCATACGCTCATTTAGTGAAGAGTTATGTCACCGTATCTGTATGCATTATTCGATTTATTTTATTTGATGTTGTTTCAAGTGATTGGCTGTTGCTTGATATCCCCGGTGTGGCTGCGCTTGATGTGCATGTTGACAAGGTGCCTACCTGTCTATTACCCACTACCTCGTCCATACTGGCTCCAGGAGACAGTTGGTCGTTGCTGGAGGGGACGGGGTGCACGGTCCTTGTGGTCGTGCTAGGCTCGAAGAGTGGTTCCATGCACTCAGTGTGGAGCGGACTACGGTCCAGCCACCGCCTTGTGTGCGCTTGATTTCCCAAATACAGCGTGCTTGTGTTTGCCTGTGAAGGAGTGTGGGCCGGCTCCGTTGATGAAACGTGGCTCCCATCCACATGCCTCCCGGTCTTATTCCTTCGGGTTTACACTGGATATGGTGTGTGGTTGGAGCTGTGGGTGGTGCAGCGCAAGCCACCCATGGTCCCTCTGTAAGCCTGGGAGGTAATTCCGAACTCATGGTTTGCGGCATCCGGTTTCTGATCGCATGGAATGGACGCGCTCCTTCTCACAGTGGTAGCAATTTCTCACCGTTATCATTACGATTACCAGACTATGCTGGCTGCTATATGGAGGTCGTCCATGGACAATTGACAGCCTAAGCGTTCGGAGCACCAGTTGGTGCTGCAGTATCCGTACTTTTACTGACACGAAGGAGCTCGTTCATTTGGTGATAGAAGTCATCTTTCACCGAATCATCGCTACAGTTTGGGAGCTTAGGCAGCAATGACAAACTGAAACCATGTGTCTCCGCACGATTTCGAAGCTTGGAACGAGCCGGCCAACTTGAGGGCGCACATCCGGCTGATTGATTAGGATCTAATCAATCAGGACAGTTTCATCCCGAGGACTCAAAACAAGGCCGCGCCGGCATTTGAAGCTGCGTCATCTCTGGACAGACGCAGTGCGAAAATGCTGCAAATTTGCTTGTGGTTGATAACAGTATTAAGCACCGAGCTCGAATCTTGCAGCAACGTTTCAGAGAAGCAGCGGATATCGACCGATAGTCTTTTGTGTTCTCGCAAGCTTTGCCTGTTGGTCAATCTGTACTAAAACCCTACTATTCTTAAGGGGGGATCGACGGTCCCAAATGGAAACAGATGAATCAACGTTTGCTTGGTTGAACGTGGACTTCTAACTGGACCGAAGAGACGCCCTGCGGTTGCGTGTAAGTCGAAACTGTAAGACAGTCGACTATTGAAGTAGGATGGGGATGGGACCAAGGATGGGATCTTGTAAACATGGTGCATATAAGTCGAGTTGATAGGGGACGATAAACTGAAAAAGTGCTCTAGGAGAAGTATTGGGCAGAAAGGTCTGAGCAGTTACATCATCACCCCTATTCACCCTGCTCGGTGCAGTAATTCGAACGCCGTTGATTATCTACTGCATCAGGAATTCATTTGATGATAAATTCATTGTATTGCGCCGATAGGATACTGTCGCGTTTCCCAGGCCTAGACAAGTGAACGATTTAGATTCTCAGTCAAATACTTTGGTACAATAACCTGACTGCATTGCATCGACATTTGGGCAGTTGGCTACAGTGAACCGGTTTTAAAATATAAATTGACTTTCTAATACCCAACGTTTAGGGCCGTAAAACCGAGTTCATCTGGCCTCCAACCATTGTCCAATCTGGTATGAGTGGCTCTTAAGGCAGAAGAAGTACCACCTAGCTAGTTCAGTAAACCACTGAGGCACGCGAACCATCTCAATACGTTATGTTCCAGTCTCGTACTTATTATGAATCTGTCCGCATTTGCGAAGCAGCATGCTCACACTTGTAATCGTGTTTCCATTACCTTGCTGACCTTTTATTCATCTTACTCATGCTCTACCTTTATCTCTTTTAGTTTGACCATAAACTATTTTACAATGGATACGTACCCCACGGATGACTCTTGGTCGGCTGTCGGTGACTCGCTCGTCGATCCTGGTCTTGTTATGCTAACGACCGGCGAACCCTTTAATTGTCAGACTCCCGAGGCGTTGGAGCCTTGTGTAAATGGTTTCAGAGACAGTGACCCGGCGTTAAATCGCATAACTACTTCTTTTGATCCATGGTTACCTGATCACCCAATACATGTAGAAGTATGCGTATCGCAATTCAACACGGAAATTTCCTCTACTATCGAATCCCATGTGGTCGACTTTCTTCGCTCATTAGGTCCTCGTCACGTACCCACCATATTAAATAACCACGAAAACCATTTCACCCTCGTAAACTCAGAAGGTACGAGCCAGCAAACCTGTGATTTCCTGCAACGCTGTGTTCATTCAGTTAGCGTAAGTTTGACTAGCTTAGTTTCTGATCTTACCTTGTTCTATTCTGTTATTCTCTATTCCGGAGTTTCAGTGAATTCAGCAATACTGGGTGCTTTGGACTTCATGCCGTCTGTTTCTCCTCCCGTAGTTGTTGCTGGATGAAGCCGATGGTTCGAACGGTTATGACGCCAGTCGGTCTGTGGACCTAAGAACCACGCCCCTCGTGGTGCATGTATACCAACTTGTCTCTGGGGACGAGGCCCTTCCGGTGCACGAGAAAATCGAAGTGGGCTCCGAGGTCATCAATGGTGGCACTGTCTGGCTCCTCCCGTCGATGGAGATGCAAGGTATATGGGAGTCCCTTATATTCGATTCCGACATCAAATTGGATCTGCTGAGTTATGCCGAAACTGCACTGTTGTTTGCAGACAAGCAGGTTGGTTGGTTGTACTATCAATGCTCACGGATTTGTGCTGACACAAACTGCTCACTTTATCTTTTGTCCGTCCCCCTTTAGGTTTCCTCCTCAATTATATCGTGGAATCGTGTGGTACTTTTGTATGGTCCTCCTGGAACTGGAAAGACTTCGTTATGTCGTGCGTTGTCCAATAAGTTGGCCATCCGCCTGGCTGATCGTTACTCTTCCACCAAGTTGATCGAACTGAACGCGATGAATCTTATGTCCAAATGGTTCTCTGAAAGCGCTAGGCTGGTCGCTCGCATGTTCGACGCTATCCGAGAGTATCTCGAATCTGCGGATCATCTTGTCTGCTTGCTAGTTGACGAGGTGGAGAGTTTGACCGCCGTGCGCAACTCGGCTATGTCTGGCTGCGAACCGAGCGATGCCATTCGAGTAGTCAATGCGGTGTTGACCCAGATCGACCAGGTACTGTTGTACGTTGTCTTTTTCTTACGTTATTCAACAGCCAATTGTTTTGGCCTCGTTTGTTTTCACTTCATACGGGTGCGTACCAGCTTTGTTGCATTGTAATACTCCCAGTTATATGCGTCACACAGTTTGCACGGTTGTTTCACCGTACACCTTTTTAAGCGCGCTATTCAACGCATCTGTCTGCCGGTGGCCGGGTGGTCGGCGCGCCTTACTTGCAACCACAAGGTCACTGGTTCGTATGGGCGTAGATATGGCGTCCTCGCGATGTACTCAGCCCACTCGGGACTATTGGTGGTCCCGCGGCAGCGTAGCACCGTTACTACGTACTGGTGACAATTTTTCCCCAACCCATCTGCTAAACACCGTCACTGTTTTTCTACCTGCCTGGATTTGCGCACATGATTACGCCGAACACTTTTCACACGCTTTTTCACCTTTCACTAACTATCATCTTAGCCTCAGCTTTGAATCGTCGCCTCATTATGACGCACCGGATACTGCACCTGGACCACTTCCCTATCTTGAGGCCGATGCTGCATGTTCGCGCAACCGGCAATGCACGCCAACACCGGTGCAAACTAGTTGTACTGGATTTGAAGCGCTTAGCTCATCCTTTATACTTCGAGCGTTGAGTGGCGCAATATGGGAACAAGTTGCCGGAGACGCTTGTCAAGTCGAAATCGGTGTCGGAATTTGAGAGATCCCTTGAGGCCCACTTTGCGGACCACATGTATAGGGAGCGTATCGCACCTGGATAAGTTGTAGTGCAGTTGCAATATGTTGCTACCGCGCAGGAATCAGCGAGATGATTCCGCGCATGTGCTCGATCCACCTACGATGGAGCAACACAGATTTTTATCTTCTCGCTCTCTATTCTCAGTACTCATCTTTGTTTTATTCGACGGGTTGTCACAGCCTAAACAATTGTCGCGTAGTAGTCCACATAGCCTTCTTGGAAACCAAGTTCACGGTGGCTAACTTCAAACTCCGCGAGGTGGCCAGCCAACGAGGTGAAAGAAAGTCATGAGCAAAGTGATCAAGAGACTTAGTCAGGCCGGTATTTAACGTCTTCTTCCGTGGGGGCTTTGAGGCGTTCTTCAACTCGAGGTAGTCGCCAACTCAATGGAAGGACTGTACTCTGTTCTTTGCATGTAGTTGTTCCCATTTCAGCCAGATATATTACTCTCGATTATTTACATCTTCCTTATCTTCTCTTACGTCCTGCCTCATTTTCTCTATCATTATCACTTATTGTTATTACCTCGGCGACTCGGGTAGTGGCAGTTTGAGCCACCTGTTAAGAGAGCCCGCCCATAGCAACCTAGAGAAGATTGATCCGACGCAGCCTGAAGCTTATTGGCTACCCATTGAGTGTTTGACCTGGATGTCTATCCGTACGAATAATTTCCCTTGAAGTCCACCTGTGAGCGCCTCTTTGGACAGCTAACAAGCGTTTTTCAAGTATATATACCATTTCTCAATTGATTGCATCCTTAATGCAATGGCTTTCATTCGTAGTGCAACAGCTTGCATCCTTAGCGCAAAAACTGTAATCCGGTAGTCACGAAAATTGCATCGATGACGCCCTCAGTATGTCAGCTGTCCGCTGGCTTCAAACAGATATCTCGTTTGTTTACTCAAGCCATCCGCTTGTCTAGCTGAGCACCAGCATCGGGCAGTAAGGAGGTGGAAGCATGGGCTTGCTCACGAATTGCTTCTAAACCCCAAAGCCTAGGATATGAAGGTTAGGCGAAGTCAGCACAGTTCCGGACGATCGTGTTCGGAACACTGGATCGCCCCCCCCCCCGGCTTGGTCGAGTGCGTTGTGACTGGAGTCAAAATGGTTTCACAACGAAGGCTTGAGTGAACAAACGAGATGCCCGTTTGAGGCGAGCAGACAGCTGACACACTGAAAGCGTCGTGGATGCAAACTGCTGCACTACGGATGACACCCATTGCATTATGGAATCAATCAATTGAGAAATGCTATCGTGATTGCTGGAATCCAAGAACTTTCAGCTATATCATTCCTTTTTGAACTATTTATTTTGGTCTTATCTTTTAGTTGTACATAGTTTACCGGGTGCTCAACATTGGTTTGACAGATGCATTTATCTTCTGATTTTAGGAAGTGGCTGGTCCGTATCGTGAATACCCGTATCGGTTATCCGTACTATTAACGGAAACTGCACAGCACTTCAGTGCTTGGTCATAGTTGTTTAATTGCACTATTGTTAGTCACTGCTCTTTCTTATCGCTTGTCCGCGGACCTTCCAAAGCGTATCTTCATGAACCATCCACCATGCTGGCAATGTGGCTTTCACAGCAGTGAAATCTCGAACATCAACCGGTTTGGTCACTTTTTCAAGGCTGTTCATTCGTCAATGCACATTGACTGCTTAGTCTCTTACTTCTGTGATTGCCTCGATCGACCGCCTGTTCTCATTGACGCTACTTTGTATTATGCATTGAAACGCGCTGGTCCACCTTTTTCCTCCTTGCCTTTCAACGCACGAACCTTGCAGAGAACATGGCTCCTCGCTTGAACTGTGGCTCCCCATAACGGCAGCTGCGTACGACTTTCGACGAATGCTTTGATTACTCACGAGTAGTGAACATTTTTCTTGCGTTCATCGCAGCTGCTGTCGTACGTGGCTGCTGTTATGGAAAGCCGGGTTCATATCTTGTTTACTGGCTTATGAAAAAATCCCTAGTGCTCCTCGATTACCTCCCCGGAGGGACATTTTTTGTTTGATTTGATGATGCGACTGGACATCACGTGAATAGCCTATCCATTGATTGGTTTGGAACTTGGAAACCCCATTTACAACGGCGAATGCCAAACGAGACTCAATGAGTGAACCGTGCAAGTGGTTACTGAGACTTCCCGTAGATTAAGGTGCTCTTACACCAGCTGTCTCATTTCTAACTTTTATCGAGCGTACCTACTAATTCTTATCACTTCTTGCTCTTGTTTTAAGATTCTATGAATCCTGTTCAGACATCATGCGTTCCTGCTCACATTGCACCACTCTAGTGGGGGGGGGGGGGAGGACGTATGAGACAAGAGTCGTTGATGAACATTACTCTACCAGCTTCGCATCACAAACCCCCAAACCCTCATTGCATACACAATTTGTTGATAAAACTACGCCTCTCGTCTTCTTCCGTTTGTCTTAACCGGTTTCGCATATACCGAGCATTTCCACCGATAGTTCACTCGCCACTACTTTGATGTAAGTGTGATTTTATCAATTTGCTTTCGATTTTGCAAGGCCGCTGAAAAGTCATTGAGCTCTAGAGTGAGAATTCCTACTGGTCCAGATCGCAATGTGACCAAAGTAGCTGTCGCGTGCAAGCTAAAACTAAACATGCTAATTATAAGGGAAGCCTAGTGTGGTCCCAACTAACCCAGTATAGCTGAGTGGCAGAAATCTGTCACAAGTGCTTCCTGCTAACCCGCACTACTAATCGCGGAAACAATGAAGAAAAACATTGGCGACCCACTTTCTTATCCTTCTCGTTGAGGAGCAGTTCGGCTAACCTCCCGCTCATGCGCTGCTTCTTACCGTCCCATTTTACCATGGTCGACTAGATTAGAGACCGAAGTTTAAATTGTTGTCACTGCTCGCAGCCGATCTCACACTAATGTCCAGGACTCTCTCGACCAGTCGGTGGCCCAGTGGTTCCATCGCAATGAGGCTGAACCTTACCGTGGTGCGATGGTTTATGTGACTCAGCGATCCATTAAGCTATGCTGGGTGGTGATTTTTTGCACCTTCAGAGCCACTCATACCAGATTGGTTAATGGTTAGAGGCTGGACAAACTCGGCCTCCTGGTCCTCCAGGTTGGGGGTTGGAATGAGGGTGGATCCTTATTCCTTAAAACGGGCTCTTTGTAGCCCAACGCCAAACACGCTGCTTTGCGGTCAGGTTTTTGAGCCAAAGGCATTGGTTGAGAATCCTAATCGTTCTCCTGTCTAGGCATGGGCAACCTGACAGTATCCTATACACGCATCTTTCCTCAAACGATTTTCTGATGCTCTGACCACCGCAGAGGATAATCAACGGTGTTCTATCTGCTGCATCGAGCAGGGTGGATAGGAGTTTGGATGCTACTGCTCAAGAATTCTCGTCTTCTTATTCACCCTCGTATGCCTTCTCCTCCTTATCGTCCCTTACCAACTTCAGTTTTATCCCCCTTTTTCAACCCCCCCAATTCTTGGCTTTCCTTCACCATGCCTTGATAGGTGTTTATCTTCTAGTTTCAACTCACATGCAAACGCGGAGCGCCACTTTTGCCCTCTCGACAAGTCTATGCTCAACCAAGCGGTCCACCCTAGTTCATAGGCTTCTATTTGGAGCCCTTGATGCTCCCTCAGATTGGCATGCCTCAATATACGCACATTACTACAGATCGGTCAACAGGCAGCACTTGCCCGAACATAGAATTCCCCCGCGATCGATATCTGCTGCTTCTCGGAAACCTGCCTGAAAGGCCCGAGCTCTTTTCTCACTTTGCGATCCCCTTCAGATGACACTAGCAGTACTTTCTCATTGCGTTTATCCCGAGACGATGCAGCTTCGAGTACCGGCCTAGCTGGTGTTGGTATTGCCCTGAGTCCTCGGTCTGAAACCGCTCTGGTTGATTGGATCCCAGTCAGTAGCCGGATGTGTGCGGCCCGACTGGCTAGCTCGTTCAAACCTTCGAAGTCGCGCGGATCTGATAGGTGTCTGTTTGTCATCGCTGCCTGCTCCCTTACATACTGTAGCGATGATTCCATGAATGACGGCTTCTATCGTCAACTGAACGAGCTCCTTCGTCACAGCAGAAGCACGGACACTGTAGTGCCTGCTTGGCATCTGAACGCTGAAGTTGGGTACTTGTCCACTGATGAGCAGCATCTGGGCGGCCAACATTGTGTAGTCTCCCTTACTGATGACGGTGAGTTGGTTGCTTCATTTACGTGAAGCTGCTCGCTTACTATTTGCAAGCACTAATTTCCGACACTGCACCTGCTGGAGGGTGACTTGGCCACCACCAGCCTCGAACCAGCTATGGACGCAAATCGATCACATTGCCATAAGTTACCGATGAAGAGGCTGCGCCCAGAACTGTCGTTAGATTTCGAGCACATATGTGGACCACGACCATGTACTTGTATGTGCTGACCTGCGTATGCGTTTTGGTGGGCTTCCACGACGACGCTGTGAGCGCATTGACACCAGCCAACTGGCGATACCAGGTGTTCTGACTGCGTATCGAAGTACGCTGGCGTTCGGGTGGAGTGAACCCTCGCTGAATACAGTTGAAGGTCACCGGTCGCATGTTCACCGGACTTTACTAGAACAGGTAAATCATCATTTGGTGAGTCTAATCGCCAACATGGACATTGGGTCTCTTCGCGGTCTCTGGAACTTATCCATGCTCGCCGACACATTCCGGCTGGAAGCGAACACAAAGGGACTCGCAAAGACATCATTCCTATGTAGTGTGATCATTGAGTTTACGTTTCCGCGAAACACCAATTTGAAGCGTTTATGTAACCCAGCGGTTTACGGGTTTTGGAGGAATCACAGCCCGTGGTAGATAGGCTCACTTCACCAGTTTACCGATGTTGGCAGCTAGACTACCAATGATATTTGTTGCGTGTTTCTTCGGTGCTCTTGTGGCTTTTAAATTTTTAGCCGCTCATAGGGACAAAGACTAGCCTGGTGTACAACGCGACTGAGACGTGTCATGTTTCATATATTGACTAAAGACTACTTCTTAACAGGCATCTCACTCTTGTACACCGGCTCCATCCGTAGACCGGGTCAAGTGAAACCATTGGGCGATTGCTGCCGATCTCTTCCAGCTACCTCCCGGTAAAAACTATCGCTACTTTGCAATGAACAATTTACTCCTCATGTTTCGGCCTCGCTAATTGGGCCACCGTCTCTCTCCGTACTCAACGACTGTCTATCTGTGCTTGTTTCTCACAACTGCCGCGTCATCCTATGCGAAGTCCCATGTCGTCAGGCCATCAGATGCCAAGTTAGCGTGAAAATTTCAGCTGAAAGTTGGCTTCCACTACGGTGACCTTCCGAAAAAATGAAGCGTCGCCACTTCGAATTTGCATAGGTACGGGCTTGACCAGATGTCACCAAGTCTCAGCGAAGCTTGGGTGCGGCACACCGTCGTACTGCTAATGTCATTCTTCTTCTTTCTAGCCGATACCGACCTCGTTGCAGTTGAGGACTCCTCGGGGTACTGGATCTCGCTGTTCTACTTCCAGCCATTTGTTCCTATGTCCGACGGATCAACTTTTGTCTCTTTTTTCTTTGTGTTTTTTCTCATGTCTTACTATTTTTTGTTTTCCTTGTTTTTACCACCATGGTTACGTGGCTTTTGTGGTATCCGGTTTGCTGCATTCCTATGCTCAAGCCACAATTGTCATGCTGGACCCCCTTCGAGAATCGACAACCTCATTTAACTACTATCGATTAGTTTTTCCTCAAAATTATCGGTTTCACTTAGTTTCTCCTCTAGTGCACCAATGTGTCGTTTGCTTTGCCTCGAGATCATCCACAAGTTATGATTTTACCTTATCCTTATCCTATTGGATAAACTTGAATACTTTCTCTACTCCATGTACTGTTCAAGCCGTTTTCATCTTTACAACTGCCCACAAATGCAGTCACGTCAACCCTTTGTTTTGACCTCTGGATCATTCTCAGTCAGCCTGTCTGTTCTCTACTGTTTTTCGTGCGCTTCTACTTATCTTGTCAATGGTCGGCTGCATCACATAATATAATCATTAGTTCATAGTCGAGCAGGTAAATTCATTCCGTTCCTCTACCATTTTCTACTTTGTGAAATAACAGATTTATTTATTTATTCCCGAGACTTCTTCCTACGTTGTCTACTCAGATCAAACGCTATCCAAATGTCCTCGTGTTGGCCACCTCTAACGTGACCGGTGTCATTGATCCGGCGTTTCTGGACCGCGCCGATATCCGGCTCTTCATTGGTCCTCCTTCCGCTCCGGCCATCTACACCATTTACCGGTCCTGTCTGACCGAATTGATTCGTGTTGGACTTTTAGAGGCCGGTGAAGACAAGCTTCTCAGCTACGGCGCGTTATCCGCAATGCGTTTCTCGGAAAATAAGGTATGTTTCCCTTGGAGCGGGCATGGTCAGGTGTAGCTTTTACATGAAGCCTGTGTGTACCGCATTTAACTAGATTTGACTGAATCGACTTTATTTTCTATGCTCAGTTTTGTTAATGCTCTGCATATTCCCTGTTTATTTTGCGCTTTTCCCCCACTTTCGTTGTTTATCTCTTGACATCACCTGACTTACGGCGGTAGAGCAGTGCGTTTCCGAATGCACGGCAAGTTTTTTTTCACAACAATAGATAAGCATTACATTTTCTCGACGTACTCTCCGCCAGCGTTCATGCATTGTTCCGCGCGCTCAAACAATTTGGAGAAGCAGTTAGACCATGCCGAAGCGGGTAACCTTTCAAGCAGCTCAATAAAGGCCTCTACCATCTTTGGTGACTCGTAGTGGATTCCACACATCATGCGCTTGACATTTGGGAATACAAAAAGTCACACGGAGCAAGGTCTGGATCTTAGGGTGGGTGACCAACTTCCTGGATGCGTTCTCTAGCCAGCAACTCCACGACGACATGGGACATGTGTGCAGGTGCGTTGTCATGGTGCAGCAAGGTCCCTCGTGTTCGAGTCCTTGGACGACGCCTGGCTACAACTTCCGCCGCTTATGGCAGACAATGGGTGGCATACCAGTTTCCGGTGACTGGGCGTTGCCGTATGAGCGCTACAGTAGCTACATGACCGGTCTTGATCCCGAACACAGTCACCATCTGCTTGGCCAGACTACGTTCATGCCGGAATTTCGGTGGTGGCGCCCCACTGAAGGCCGTCCACTGAGCCGATTGTTGCTTGCTTCCTGAGTCGAAACTGTACACCCGGGTCTCATAACCACTGAGGATCTCCCAAACAGCATTGGAACGTCCACCATCAAACCTGGCAAGCATGGTGCGGCCCAAATTCACCCTAGCTGCTTTCTGCTCCTCACTGAGCTGATTGGGTGCCCAGCGTGCATAAACCTTTCTGAGACCGAGGTTCTCATGTAGATGGGTACACATGGATCCCGATAAGATCCCAATGGCTTTCCACATCTGTACCACAATCAGCCGCGCGTCCTCCTCCAGCATAGCTTGCACAGCAGCAATGTTGTCCGCGGTGGTGGCTTACACAGGTCGACCACACCGTGCCTGATCATTCAGAGCTCGCCTGCCACACTTGAGTTCTGCAAACCACGCAAACACAGTGATCCTCAAAGGCGCATCATCACTAGAAGCAGCACGCAATCGCTCAACACTGGTGCTGCTCTGAACCACATTTGTTGTCATAAAAAATTATCGCTCCCCAGGGACTGAGTTTCATACTTACAGTCCGAGTATAGCGATCCCTATGACTTATGAGCTGTGCTGGGCTACCTATATAGGGTACTGTTAGTTGAAATCACTGGATGGATTACAGTTCACATTTTCTTGCCAGCTCATCCGCACCTAATCTGTGAACTGCGTATCCGGAAATTTATTGTTCTGCGCTTCCCCCCCCCACTTTCGTTGTTTATCTGTTGATATCCCCTGACTTACCCTTGTTAAAGATCACTCTCACACTGGATCAGACTTAATACACATTTCGATACGGGGTGTGTGGGTGAAACTGTGTGTGATACAACACAAGCCATCCATGATCCCTCTGTAGGCGCAGACTTCATGTGGCTGTGCAATGGAGGCCGGAGTAACAGGCGAATCGTGACCGGATGCCGCCAATCAGTCTTTGAGCCGAAAGGCACACGTGCTGCATTCCGACAAAGTTTCTTTTATGTACGAAGTCTGAGGAACCGATCACCAAAACAAACATTTGAGGATCTCTGCAATTGGAATGATAATCGATGAAATGAATTACTGGTTACATTTACAGACGTTTACACACGAGAGTCTAAAAAATCATAGTCCGTTTTTAGCTATTCAGCTGGCAGATCCGTTCAATTATACCCCCGTCCGTTGCTACCGACCAGGAGTACGGAAGTCGTTACGTCTATTAAGGACGGTGCATGTTCTTCCCATATCCACATTGCTCATTACTGCTCTACTCTCGCAACTACTGTTTGGTCACATACACGACCAGGCGCATCCCTGTTTCCACGCTCGTTATCCACAGTCGGAGGCGCCGTACTCTGATCATGGTTGTCTGCATCCGTTATCTGGTTTTTAGGTACGACAAATCATGTGTCCTCGAGTCTTTTTAGTTGATCACTCGTCTTGATTCGCAGTATCGCTCCTTACATGCGTTTGGTGGTTGGCACCGTATGTGATACGTTTGATTCAGACGTAAGGCGAGTTTCCAAGTAAATCAGTGTACTAGTATTATCATTAGTTCAAATAATGTGGGCAGCCGTGTCGTTTTTGTGTGCTACCTTATCCATTGAGAAATACAGGACTTGGTACTTCCTGTCCTAAATGATTTGGAATATTGGTAGCTCGGGAGGCTTGCTCAGTTGTTGTGGAGTTCTCCGAGCTGGGCAACTTGGTTGCAGACGTTTCGCCACCATTCGAGGTGGCGTCTTCAGTGCGGGATTGATAGCAGGTAAGTAGCAGTAGCTGGTAGAAAGCAAACCCATTATTGGGTTTGCCACCTCGAATGGGGGTGAAACGTCTGCAACCAAGTTACCCAGCTCGGAGAACTCCACAACAACTGAACTTCCTGTCCTCTTGACTGACCACTTTGATTCAAATGGAGTCCCTTACCTACGGGATCAGTTAAACTCTGGGTGTGCTTCTAGAAAAACGTTGAACCACTGTCCCATCATATAAAGGATAATCCGCAGCCTGTATCCCGTCCGTTCACTTTATGATACATATGTTGCTTGCTGCATAGTTGAATACGCAAATCCGAGAGAATAATCCGCAGTTGGTCTACAATACAGTCGGTTCTAAAGCGAGTCGCCTTTTCTATTTCCAAGGAGTGAATTGGAGCCGAATACGAATTCAGAACTACTCGTCCGAATGATAAAAAACGCGTATCTTAAACATTTTTATGCGTCGATTTCTTTTACTTAAGTTTAGACTACATTGATCTAGTTATGAAGTAAAAAATCAAATCAAATCCAGGCGCCTAAACTGCTCAGGGTCATTCTTTTCACTCCTGAGATGCGCCAGACTGTACTACAACGGTGGTACGAGCTACGTGGAAACTTCTCGTACGAAGTCAGGATGCATCCAGACAAACCGCGGGAGGAGCGCAGGCAAATTCAGGGACGTAATTCCACGCCACTCAGCCGAGCCACGCCATCACTACCTATTACGCGACTTGTGGATATACCAAAAAACGAATAGGCTCCGGCCCCTGTGGGGTCGGCGCAAACCACACTGGAACTACCCTACCATCTATGCCTTCAAGCCACTGCCCGCCAGCAGTTCATGTTAGCGCGTGGAACTGCTTGTACACCAAGTCTTTATCGCTACGGAACAAGGTGTCCGAAATCTCTTCCCTTGCGCTGGACACGCAAGCTAAAGTTATATGTATAACCGAAACCTGGTTCTGCCCAGACGTTGTGGACGCCGAGGTAGCTATCCCGGGATACGTGCTCTTTCGAAACGATCGTGAAAGCGGCAAAGGCGTAGGCGTAGCTGTGTATGTATCAGACCGCCTAACGTGCGTCCCTCTCAAATCTCCGGAACTACTATCTCTTCCCGAATCCCTCTGGATTCGCGTCCGCGACTCTGGTTCCACCAGTCTCACCCTTGGAGTGGTTTATCGCCCTCCCTCAGCTGCGCCAGAATGGCTGCGGCGCTGGAACGCCGCCCTCCGAGCAGCTACTTCAGATTTGGGTGCCCCCCTACTCGTCGCAGGTGACTTTAATTTCCCGGAGATAGACTTTACCTCTGGCCAAGCTCGCAGTCCGCACAGCCTTGAGTTTCTTGCCAGTGTTCTAGAACATGGCCTAACCGAACACGTACAGCAGTACACTCGGTGGCGAGACGGTCAAAACCCGTCGAAACTCGACTTGCTGCTCACCAACGAGCCACATCTAATTGACAACGTTAATTTGAGCGCCCCAGTTGGTGCAAGTGATCATATAGTTATCAGTTTTCGTGTGGTGGCGAACGTCACGCTAAAGCACTGCCCATCAGGCTTAACTTTCGTCGAGCGGACTATGACGCGATCAAAGATTTCCTCTCACGAGTCGACTGGTCCCTGGCAGCACAAACCCCCACAGTCGACGACCATTGGAACTACATCGCCGCCCACATCCACGACGCAATTGGGGCACACGTCCCCACAGTGCGCGCTTATGCACCGAAACGCCACAGGCAACTTCAGCCTGCTACGCTTAGGCTGATCAGGGAGAAGAAGGCCCTCTGGGACAGATTCTTACTTTTTGGCGACTCTGATTCGCGAGCACGATACTGTAGAGTGCGAAATTCCTGTATAGCAGCTGTTCGCCAGGACAGAAAAGCGTACCAGCTCTCTCTCGCTAAAAGCTTCACCGATAACCCCAAGGTATTCTTTAAGCATATAGCGTCCCTCGCTAAATCGCGCGCTGCCGTTGGCAGCCTGCTTGGACCCGTAGGCAATACCACAACATCGGACAAAGAAGCTGCGGAATTGCTGAAGACTCAGTACGAGTCCGTTTTCTGCACCTTTGCACACAGTACAGTGGAAGGCGCTAATTTTACCCCCATCGCTGCCAGACATCCCGTGCAGTTTACATCAGAGAAAGTCCTGGAGAAATTAAAAAAATTAAGGACAGACAAATCGCCGGGTTTGGATGGGATCCCTCCCATATTTCTACATGAGTGCGCCACTGTACTGGCCGAGCCGCTTGCCTTACTGTACAGCCGCTCCTACACCAGTGCCGAATACCCGAACGCTTGGAAGCAAGGGGTCATAACGCCGATATACAAGGGTGGTGACAGGACAAACCCCTCTAATTACCGCCCGATAGCACTGCTTTCCACTGCCTCCAAAGTAATGGAGAGTATCATAGACGATTTCTTGCGCTGCCATTTAGAAAGTCTGTCCTTAATAGCCCCGGAACAGCACGGGTTCCGCAGGGCTCACTCGTTCACCACGAATCTTCTCGCCTCCCTTGATTCCTGGACTGCAGAGGCAGACAATCATACTCCAACTGACGTGGTTTACGTGGATTTCTCAAAAGCATTCGACCGGGTCAATCACGCACTGCTGTTGAGTAAACTGCCGAGTTTGGGGATCGACCAGCAAACAATCTGCTGGCTAAGTGCCTACCTATCTGGCCGCACCTACCGAGTTCGTGTAAACGGCGCACTCTCCAGCGCTCTGGCTGCAACGACCGGGGTGCCCCAGGGATCCATCCTCGGGCCCCTGCTGTTCAATTTGTTCATCAACAACCTCCCATCCTGTATCAGCAGCCACATACTGCTTTATGCGGACGACGCTAAGATATGGCGACCTATCCGCAGGCCAAGTGATCAGGCACTTCTCCAGACAGATATCGATGCTGCTTATTCTTGGGCCTCGAAAAATTCGCTCCCGTTTAACATCGACAAGTGCAAAGTCATGCACATTGGGCAAGGTGTGGCTAATCCGTACAATATCGGCGGTGTGCATCTTAAAGCCACATCCCAGGAACGCGACCTGGGGACCATAATATCCGCCGACCTGAGCCCGAGCGCCAATGTAGCTACACTGGCACGAAAGGCTAGCGTTCGCCTGGCCCTCCTTGGACGTGCACTAGGGTCTTTCCCTAGAGAGACATTTGTCTGTCTCTATAGCACTTTAGTACGTCCGCTGCTGGAGTACAACATACTTGTCCAGCCGCCGTACCTGAAAAAGGACGAGGCCATGCTGGAAACTGTACAGCGCAGAGCCACTAAGAGAGTGGACGGACTATCCCACTTCTCGTATGAGGAGCATCTGGCGGCCCTTAACCTCTTCCCGTTGAAAAATCGCAGGCTTCGTGGCGACCTTATCTTAGCTTATTCCGTCCTGACTAATAACAGACACCCAAACGCAGGATTGCTGGTCCGCGCCCGTACAGATCATCTTCGAGGGCACTCACTCAAACTGATGACTCGTAGCAGTCGCCTTCTGTGCCGAAGAAACAGTTTCAGTGTGCGTACTGCCTTCGCTTGGAACGCCCTCCCCGAAGCTGTTGTCTCAGCGTCCAATACGGAGGCCTTCAAACAGCGCCTAGACGCTTGGCTCTTACCTCGCTGGTCTTCCACGTTGCTAAGATCTGGCCATTTGCCAAGCTAACACGCGGCGCTTCTATCATTTTTCTTCTATCCAACTTTGCCGAATTTACCTACACCACTCTCTTGTTCCCACAGTCAACTCGCTGAATACCTGTGCTGAACACCACTACTGCGTCGAGACCCACAACATCTGGTACCTACCGACGAGATCAGGACCTTGCCGTAAGATCCCGAGGCAGAACCACCGAAAAGCTACGCTTACTCGTTCTGCGCAAACCCGTGAAACCCGTGAAATGTCCACGACCACCGCATTATTCTCAATCCTAAGGCGTACAGGCGAGAAACACCCGTACTCGGACTGCAATTGTGACCACTCAGACATGTGGTTTTAACGTTGTTCGTTATGAAGACGCACAAGGTTCATCGGATTCTGTCACCTGTCCGCCAGGTAGCGACAAACAAAAATCTATGACAACATGGCTAAATGTATCCCGCGGGCTCCGCTGTATGGTGTAAGAGGTTTTTTTGGCAAAATCCACCTCTGGATTCGGTTTCCCGCTCATGCACCACTTATACCAAATGTGGATACATTGACGGAACCGAATCAGTTCCACTTTAAGGTAATTTACTCTCGCATAACAGGTACTTCAGTTCTCCAGGAACTAGCCATTTGGACAAACGTCACTGGCTGCTCGATGGCCTTCGCAACGAGACTGGATCTTAATGTGGTGCGACTGGTTGCGTACCTCATTGACCCATTGAGCTACACTGGGTGGTGCCTCCGGGCCCATTGTGAGCTACTCCTACCTGTGATGGTAGTATCAACTCAGAGTGAGGAGATGGACCAACCGAGCGAGCCAGACAGCCAATGGGAGGCGGACGTGACGGATTCGATTACTGGACTCGGACTGGCCGATGTTCGTGTGTGTGATTCACCGTTTGTTTAACTGAAGCAAAGGAGGAATCTCATGGACTCAGAAGGGTCGTTACTTATGGACTTGAACCTGCAATTTATATCGAGGAGTTTGGCTTGCTAAACGTGTTGTAATTTTCGCTGAGCTGTTCTTGCCGAATAAACGCTTGTCCCTGAAGGATTGAGTTCTGCAACATGGTGTCAGAGAAGACAAAGACGAACCCCACCGGTGGCGCGCGGATGGTGTTTGGATCACCAGCGTCTATTCAGATGCCTGCCCCACTGAACATGAATGAACGGAACTTGGCGAGTAATTGGCGTCTATGGAAGAGCAAGTGGGAGGATTTCTGCACCTTAGTACGTTTGGACGAACAACCGATGGCGTATCGCTTGGCCATGTTTCGACACGCAGCCGGGGATGACGCGCGCCGTGTTCTAGAGACATTGCACTACGACAAAGGCGAAGATCCCAATAATTTGGAGACGATCATTGGAAGGTTCAGTGAATTTTGTGAAGGCCAAACCAACGTGACCTATCAGTGCTATCTTTTCTTTTCGCGCAACAGAGGCCCAAAGGAATCAGTCGACGCGTACTTCAATGAATTGAAGATTTTGCCCCGATCCTATAATTTCTGTAAATGCTTGGGCGACAGTCTCATACGCGATTGGATCGTTCTAGAAATCAATGATGAAAGTACGACGAAGCGGCTTTTGCGACAACGCGACTTATCGCATTGCATTGATATCTGCAACATTGATTCCTCGACCAACTATCAATACCATCAACTGAAGCTCGCAACGGATACAGAATTGTGTGCCGTTTCCGGAGGCAAACCAACGAAGGCTGCCAACGTGAGACAGAAGAAGTGCAAATTTTGCGCCACGCGACATCCGAACACCCACGAACAGTGTCCAGCGTGCAGACGAAAATGCGCCAGATGTGGAAAACGAACCACTTTGCTCGTTGCTGCCGATCAACCAATGTGAGTGCGGTCGTTCGTGACAAGTCCCCTGCAGATGCAGAACATTCAATTGACAACGTGTCTCGGAGGGTACCGCAAAAATGTGTCTACGCAAGTCTTTGGATCGAAGGCAAAGCCGTACGATTCCAGTTAGACACTGGTGCCACTGTCAACATTCTACCAAGGAAACACTATCCCGTAATGTGCTTTCGCGAAGGTAGACCTCTTTTCGACATTTCGGCACGTGGTTCTAAATGATGAATGCATTTACCTTACTACCTTTGCAACACCGTTCGGGCGTTATCGTCGACTGCGTTTACTGTTTGGCTTAAAGGCGTCCATTGAACTTTCTAAAAAGCGATTAGTGCAAGCGGCAGACGATTTAGTTGGTGTAACCTGCGTGGCAGACGATGTTTTGATCTATGGCTCGACAGAAGAAGGGCATGACGCTAATCTTCACTGTTTCTTAGAGCGTCGTGTGCAAAAGAACATCAAGCTTAAACGTGAATACATTGGACTTGGGAAAGGCGAGGTGATTTTCCATGGGCATTTGCTAACAACACAAAGGGTCAGGGTCGATCCAGGAAAAATTAAGGCAATTTGAGCGATGCCGCCTCCCATTGGTTGTCTGGTTCGCTCGGTTGGTCCATCTCCTCACTCTGAGCTGATACTATCATCACACTACCAGGTTGGGCAATGGTTACAGGTCAGATAAACTCAGTCTCCTGGTCCTCCAGCTTAGGAGTTTGAAATGGGATGGCGTCCATTTCTATAAAACTAAATCATTGCCCTCTGCCCGCTGCCTTGCGGACAGGCTTTTGAGCCAAAGTCTTTGGTTGAAGACCCTACTCGTCCTCCTGTCTAGGTCTTGGCGCTATGGCAATACCTCATTCTACATACAACCATGACAATTCCCCCAAACTGTAACTACCTCCTGCATCGGCCGTCGCGCAAATTATTAAGCGTCGCCTTATCTGCTGCATACAGCAGGGGGGATACGCGAAAACATGCTACTGCTGACACCTCCCTTCTTTCTTTTCCACCTGTTTCTTTTACTCTTATCCTGATCCCCATTACTAACCTTCCTTCTATAATTCCCAGCCTAATTGACAGCAACCGAAGTGCTACTGGAGTAGAACCATCTGCAGCCACCTTCCCGCAACACCCACCGGACGCCTATCGGCACTCTGTCCCGTTTGTCTGACAGTGTTCCCTGTTCACACTTTAAGACAAATAGGTCACCAGATTGCGCTCGCACACACGTTGGACACACTGAGTATTGATGTATGTTGTGTCTCCGAAACCGGGATCAATGACCCTAATGGGGTTGTTGAATTAACTGCGCCCGGCTTGTCCTCTCGCTATTGGTTGCACGCATCCGGAGACGCCGATGCAGCATTCACGGGTCAAGCTGGTGTAGGTATCATTCTAAGCTCCAAGGTTGAGCCATCGTTGGTTGATTGGATTCCGGTGAACAGCCGTTTATGTGCAGCCCGTTTGAGGACATCAGCTAAGGTTAATTCACGAATTAGTACAAAACCCCGTTCGTTAGTGATTTCCGCTTGTGCTCCAACCGACTGCAGTTCTGATGCTGCCAAGGACACATTCTACCACGAACTGAACGCGCTATTATCCAGTGCGGCTAGTTCAGATACTATAGTACTTGCAGGGGATATGAACGCGCAGGTAGGGCGTCTGAGCTGTTCAGAGGCTCAGCTGAGTGGTAATTATGGGCTTAAATCCGAACCAACTGACAACGGCGTGCGTCTGCTTCAACTGTGTGCGGAGCACCAGTTTTAAACCCAGTGGGCGCCGAAGTGCTACTTGGCGTCCTCCTGTAGCTGACCAGCGATGGACCCAAATTGACCACATAGCCATAAGTTACAGGTGGCGTCGTTCCATCCTGGATTGCCGCTCGTACTGAAATACCTGCGTCGACTCTGATCATGTCTTCGTACACTGTCGTTCCTTCAGGAACTTTACCAGGAGGCACATTAATCGTCTCCCCCGATTGACAATGGAGACATTGTTTCAGCACTCCGTCAGGCTTGCCTATCAAGACGCACTGCGTGTCGAACTTTCGCTGTCTTGCTCTACTATCATTGAGCTTCAATGGATTAGGATCTCGGCCTCAATGCTCTACATAGATGCATCTGCTTGTGACACTATCAATCGTCACCGCACCAGTCACTGGATATCTGAGAAGTCGTTGAACCTGTTGGAATCCAGAAGAAACCTCGCGGCTGCCTCTGAGCACAATGTGACCAGACGGACTATTAGGCGCGAACTGAAGCGGAGCCAGCGTGCTGACTGGGAAGCCTGGTGGACCCGTCGAGCTAAATAAATGGAGGAGGCAGCTGATCCGCAGCACCGTCCCAGGAAACCAGGCGTCGGTGAAACAATCAGAGACAGCGCAGGTGCATTGTTACTCAATAAGAAGCGCCGTATGACTAGGTGGGCTTAACGCTTTCAAGATCAGTTCAGTTGTCCCCTGCTCCCGGACCTCTTCTTACTCAGGTGATGCAGGACGATCCATGGACGGTTAATTTAGAGGCTCCATCGGATGCTGAGGTCCGAAACGCGATCACAGCCCTCAATCGCTTTCGTGCTGCTCGTCCGGATTCCCTCCCACCTGCATTATTTAAGGATGGTGGGGAGGTCCTCTGTACAGCACTGACCGTCGGCCCGCAGCCTAGAGGTAACGAGCTTGTCGCGTAATCTTGCGGCGCGGGTTCAAATCCGCGTAGGGGTGGGCGTCCTCGCGGTATACTCGGCCCATGAGCGATTGGTGATGGTTGCACAGCAGCGAAGCGCCGTTGCGGCGTACAGCTGACACATTATTACTATTATTATTGTTATTATTATTTAAAGCACTGACCTCCGTATTCGAACTTATCTGGAAGGAAGAGAATATCCCGGCTAACTCGAGTGAATCGATTATAGTGGCAATGTACAAGATGGGCAGCCGCACAGAATATGCAGATCGCAGGGGTATTGGCCTAACACCAGTTGTAACAAAATTACCATCCTCGATTGTCGTTCGTCGCCTCAGTGTTTAACAGGAATCTCTAACGAGGGAAGAGTAGGCGGTTTTTCGCCCAGGACATGGCTGTATGGACCATATATTTACCCTGCGGCAGGTGCTAGAGCATTGCCACGCATGTCACAGACCGACAATAGCTGTACTCGTCATCTTCAAGAGTGCGTTCGATTCAGTAGATGGATGCATTCTGTTCGAAATACCCGTGCGGAAAGATGTTCCCTCGAAATATGTGAACATCTTACATTCTCTATACTCGAACACTACAGGCCCCGTCAGGGTCTACGGGGACCTGTCGGATGGCTTTCCGAAACCAATTGGCGTTCGTCACGCTTGTCCGATTTCCCCGTTTTTACTCAATTTCGTCGTCGATTCCATCATTGAGTGTTCCCTTGCGGAGGCTCACGATGTAGGCGTCGAGGTCGTGCCAGGTGAAAGGTTAGTTGATCTTGACTATGCGGACGATATCGTCCTGCTTCTCGATGATGTTGCGGCGACACAATCAACCCTGAATAGCCTCTAGAGTGGTCCCATTATTTGGTATGCGCTTCGCACCTTCAAAGTGTTGCTGCAGGACCACTAAGCACTTGATGACCCTTTGACCCTTGCTAATGATGAACTCGAGATGGTTGATCAATTCACCTACTTTGGCAGTTGCATCAGCAATGATGGGCGCATAGAAACTGAAGTCAGTTCACGCATTGCAGAAGCCAGAACTGCCTTCTTGAATCTGCGGCATCTTTAACGACAGGAGGGAGTTTTCTTTCCTGTGAAAGACCGTGTTTACAAGGCCACAGCGAGGCCCGTCCTAATCTATGGGAGCGAGACTCGGCACCTTCGGCCTGATGATCTGAGGCACCTTCAAGTCTTTGATCACCGTTGTCTACGGAGCATTGCTGGCGTCGGATGGCACCAGCATGTCTGCAACTAGGATGTGCGTAGGCGTTTACTAGGCAGTGATAACCAAGCTAGTTCTATAGAACTACAGATAGCACAGCATAAGCTGCGTTGGCTTGGACACGTTCTACCTGGTCACCGCTTACCTAGGAGGGCCTTGTACTGTTCGCCAGATGTAGGGTGGCGCAAGGCTCGAGGTGGACAGAAGTTGACTTGGCAGCGGGAAATGTAGTCAATGACGACCAAACTGGGTGCCGTTGGTCCGTCTCGCCTTCCGGGCTGGAGTCCACGTGACGCGCCTTGGCTCGAGACTTTACAGGACATGGTTCACAGCCGACACCAGTGGCGCGCTTGCTGCCGTCTCCTGGTCCGATTGCCCGTTTAAAGTGTGTTTGGTGCTGAGTTATCTGCGGGATAATGTCTGATTATGACGCGGAGCAGTGAAGACAACAAGGAAGCTGTCTCGCTGATGCCGCCTTATCTTTGCACGATAGCCGGCTGTTTATGACGGTATGTTGTCTACACAAGATGTAGGCGCCTTGACCCTTAATGTTTGCTTAGGTTTTTAGGTAAGTCCCCCCTTCTCTCCCTCTTATTATTCTTCATTCCATAGGTCATCATGGTTTTATGGCAGCGAAGAACCAGTTCGAATGGCTGATGTACTGTTGTAGTTGTTGTTGCTGAAAGCTGTAATAGCAAGTGTTTCTGCGTACACTTTGTACGCTTTTGATCCGAACCTTACTTCTGATCTCTTTCTTCGGAGCACAAACGGGCGCGAAACGGATCGGGGGTTACAGCGTTTAAAACGTCGATCATCTCGTGTTATCATCCTGATCTGTTTTACTTACATTTGGCTCATCCTGGACGTATTTTAGGTGATCAATGTATGCCAGTTCTTTCACTCCATCCTTTCCCCAAGCGAAGAAGTTAGGCGCGCACGTCGGAAGATAAGATGCCTTTAGGAAGTGGGTGTCACTGTTTTCCAAATAGCATCGTTCTTGCGCGTCAAATCGGGTCGGTAACTGCTGACTAGTTCTGTGTTGTTCAGCGTGCGACTTTAAGTTCAGTGCTCCGACAACTTGTATGCTATTTTATCAGGTGTTCTAGGGGTTATGCTAAACACCAGTTGGAAACACCTGTATCTTTTTGACTGCTTTACAGACATCAGAATGGAGACTTGTAGGCACTCGGTCCACCTGAACTGGCCGCATTGACTGGCCTCATTTGCAGATGGAAACACTCTATTGGGCCGTTAGCAGCAGCAGCAGCAGATGAAACTAACTAATATACATTTCAAGCCACGGAAAGGTGGAGCTTCATTTGCATCTTCTAGTTTATGCAACTTGTGGCTAGTGCTCTATACGGACTCACTGTTTGACGTAACGCGAATAAGTTTCCGATTAAGTATGGAACAACGGCGTCATTTCAAACAGTCTATTCGTGCGTCGGCAGGCGACTCTGATTGTTCGAAGAATGTCACGCACAATGCAGTTGAGAACACCTACCACGCCATCAGCTTTACGTCCTTGCGGTGTTGATCAGCTTAACCACTGCGTCAGTTTCTCTCACCGGGCTCTCAGTGAATCGGTGTGCCATAAATTGTTTGACTTTGTTACCCTCTATGTGACACCAATGGATTCGAAAGTGTAGCTCAATCATTCAATTCCTTGTCATTTGTTTCGTCGGTATCTAACGACGAGACTGAACCTTGAGGTGATTTTCGTGACTCGATGATCCACTAAGCTATGCCGGGTGGTGCTTTCTGCATCTTCAGAGTCACTCCTACCAGATTGGTCAATGCTTAGAAACCAGACAAACTCTCTCCTGGTCCTCCGGATTGCGGGGTGGAATGAGGATGGCTCCTTGCTCCATACACGGACTCTCCGTAGCCCAGTTCCGAAATCCTGCTGCCCTACGGTCAGGTTTTTGAACCGAAGGCTTTGGTTGGGAACCCTAATCGTCCTCCTGTCTAGGCCTGGACAATCTGGCAGCATTCTGCTCATGCAATACAAGAACTTTACCTAGAAAACATTTTTTTGATGCTCTGGCCATCTTATAGGATAATCAGCGGCGCCCTATCTGCTGCATCAGGCCAGGTGAATAGGGGTGTAGATGCTACTGCTCAAACCTCGTCTTCTTATTCCCTCTCTTACGCTTTTTCATTCTTATCATCCCGTTCTAGCTTTACTTTTAACCACCTTTTCAACCCCCCCCAATTTTGGGTCCTCTCCCATCGTGCTTTTATAGGCGTTTATCTTCCGCATAATAATAAAATAATGTGTCAGCTGTACACCGTAACGGCGTTTCGCTGCCGTGCGACCACCACCAGTCGCATGCGGGCTGAGTATACCGCGAGGACGCCCACTCCTACGCGGATTCGAACCCGCGCCACAAGACTACGAGACAAGCTCGTTACTTCTAGGCTACGGGCCGACTCTCTTCTGGGTACTAAATTCTGAATACTGTGTTGTGCGAGCAAGTAGAGAAAAAGATCTGTGCAACTCCACCAAAATATCTTCAAAATCGTTTAAAATAATCATATATTACCTGCCAACTACCTAATCGTCTTTCAAGCTCTCATGTGATGTAAAAACCGTGTGACTCACAGTAAATTAAGACTTAGAAATGTGAAATGTCGGTGGGTAATGCTTCTCGGAATCCAACACGGTAGTAATGCACACCCAACCTTGTTTTGAATTTCTGCACTAAGTTTGTTTCCACTATATGCTCCAGTGAACTGCACCAAACATTGACAACTCGCCATTTCTAAGCACAGGGGTGGGGAACTCGCTTCACGTCTGTAACCACAAGCTTGTAACGCTGTTCGCGTGTGCTGCAAGGTGTTCGCAAGTGGTGCAGTGGCTTCGACATGGGGAAGTCACCTAGACGTCAAATGCGGTGAGTCATGTTGAGGTGGACTCGCCACACCCGCTGCACATCACTGGCTGCGGAATCCGACTAGGATATTCCCTGGACTGTTCTTTCGAGCAATACAGCTTCGAAGTGGGTTACTCTCTACAAAGTACGACGTGCAAGGGGATGACCGCCTGAGACCCAATCCGAGCTACTATGTCGCGGCAGCTGTGGACAGGAGGAGACTCTGTCCCATGTCCTACAATCATGTGGCATCAACCATGAAGTACGATGTAAACGCCACAATGTCATTGCAGAGCAAGTAGCCAAAAACTCCGCAAACAAACAGTGAACATCGTTCTCGAACCAAGACTTCCAACAGCGACCTCATTCATTAAGCCAGATATAATCGCAGCAAAGGGATCATCGGTGCACGTCATGGATGTCGGAATTTCTGACGCCGACCGGATGACGCGTACGCACCAGCTCAAGGTCGACAAATATGGCTCCGGAAATAACGCATCAGTGATCTCGAATTTTATAATCGTACAATTCCCCGAAACACGCGAGATTTACCACCATCCAATTACCGTAAACAATCGTGGATTAATATATCCGGCTTCGGCGAAATATTTTACAATCCCCGGCTTCACCAAGCTCGACATCTCGGATAGCTGCTTCTCCGCTCTCCGACTATCACTGATTGTATATGATACATATATGAGGGGAGCTTTCTCCCAGTCCTCCTAAAACGATTCCCGCAACCTGATATTTCATACATTCAGTGTCGGATTACACAAGCACACGGTGACGACGGAAGCGGTTCCGCCCAAACGTTTTGAAGTCTACTTAAAACCAATGATTATTATTATGCCGGGGCATTCGCCCCTTCTCGGCAAATTGTTTTAAATCTCCACTCAGGAGTCATGCATGCAATTTACCGAAAATATAATGTTCTAAGTCAGAGTATATAGTAATAGAGATTGTATATTTCTCGACCGTTGAGTTACAGTCCAACCACATGGACTGATCTTGTGGTGCAACATGATCTCAAAGTACATATGTTATTTCAGATTTTCCGGAGAAGTTCAAAATCAAGTTTATGGGGAGTCCAACTGGTAGAAATGGTGACCTACTTCCATGCCGGGTATTTCCTTGAAATGTTTCATCCGCACTTCCACGTCCCATTTGGCTTCATGTCGGTGTGGCGTAACAGCAAGGGAGCCATCACCATACTAGCTCATTTTGATGCCCGTTCGTATATATATATATATATATATATATATATATATATATAGTGAGTAATAGGCTCGCAAAGATAAGTGAGCTCTCATGTTTTTTAAAACTCTTTTGGGCCATTCAGTCCATTTCGGCTTCTGACTCTTTCAACTCTGACACCTTTTCCACTCAACGAGTGTGTGCCAGTTAGCCTTGACTAGGCATCATTTTTCTCGCCAATAGATCTGCGACGATTCGCCACATGTGAGTGTATTAACTAATTTGGAAGCTTCATTCCATCACCTCAGGAGCTCGACCCAGTCGTAGTCGACAATAGAAAAAAGAAGTATAAAAAGTGGCGAAGTACAAATGCTGTCAAATGATGCGCTCTTCTTGGGCTTATAAATAGAGAATACATAGAAAATTAATGAAAATAAGGCTCTATGAACGATTTTGTGCTAAATCCAGCGATTCCAGAAAATCGACTTGTAGAGTAATTGGTATGGAACGTGGACTTCGCAGAGCATCAAGAACTGCCACAGCTAAATGAGTTGTGTTCTCCGGAAAAGAAGTGATAACAATTAGCAGTGCGCATCAAATGTAAAGAAAGAAAGGTACATTAGTTTTGCATGGCGAGAAGCGAGATAACATGGTGTTGGAATGGGAATAAGCTTAATGGTTCACTAAGCAAGGAAGATATTATTCTTACAATTTGCAAATACTATCGTACACTTGTTCCTTACACCCATACTTCAACTCCTCCCATACATTGGCTCAACTCTGCAGTCCAGTTTCATAAGTTGTTTGACTCGCAACACAGTGAGGTACGTATCCAGCATTTTTCCAAACGATTGTTTAGACTCACATAGTCCTAATTCAGTAGATAGTCTGTTCCAGAGATCTGAGTACTTCGTCAGATAAATCTTCCTGCTTATGCTTGTTTTGTTCTACTTGTGGGAAGCGAATTTCTGTCCTTCCTAATGTTATACCTTCCTTTCTGAACGAAGTGTGTACTAGTGTGCGGGGCAAATACTCGTTTGTGCACTAAGTCGATTAAAAACTTCAGACCTATTTTCAGCCCCCGTAACCACAACGACTCTAATTTAAGCGGAATACAGCGCTCGGAATTGTTTGCTGTTTACGATCCGGTATATGCGCTTTGGTGAATCGACGCTGCATAGACGATTGCGTTTCCTGCAACTAGTAGATAGCATCGAACAGTATCCCAAAAGAGGGCGCACACAGATCTTGAACATATGTAGCTTGGAGTCACGCAGTATCAGTGATTTGAAAATTAATCGCGCTGTTTGGCGGGTTTTGGCTGCTATGAATTCAATCTGATCCCCGAAGTTGAGGCTGTTCGAATAATGAATACTAAAATCTCTTATTGTGTTTCGGAATGGAATTGGCTTTCCACAAAGCTATAGGGTGTCCATAACTATTTTGCATCGATATGCAAGATACCGCATTTATCCGTAGCGAATGACATTTGCCAGTTGTTACACCATCTTTTGAGAGTTAGTAAATCACTGCGTATCTTATCCAAAGTGTGTTCCAGATTTCTAGGATTAAAAGTGTGCAGTACCTTAATATCATCTGCAAAAAGGTAGGCTGTACCAATTCTAATAGTTTCTGTTATGTCATTAATGTACCTCAAAAGTAGCAGTGGACCAAGAACACTCTATTGGATCACACCACTAGTAACAGACAGCGATGATGACCTATGGATACTTATTTGCACTTGTTGAGTGCGAGCAGTAAGATATGATCTAAATCAAGCATGCAATGGGTCCATGGTGCCAAATTGTGACATTTTCCATAACAGGTGACGGTGCGGTACTCTATCGAATGCTTTTCGCATGTCGATGCAAACGATGGTAACTGCATGGCCAATATCCACAGAGCTCGTGAAACAATTCAGGAATTCCAGCTGGCATGTTTGACATGATCGTTTCTGTATACAGTCATGCTGAGTCTGGTTAATCAGGTTTTGTGAGAGCAAATTGTTTATTGCTTTCTCTTCGACCATTCGCTTCATTACTATTGCAGCAGCAGGCGTATGACTTATCGGGCGGTTATTACTAAAGACTTATTTTGGGCTATTTTTTTACCTAGGCCTGACAAGCGCGAGTTTCCATTGGATTGGAAAAATACCCGACTCCATGGACATGGTAAACAAGCTTAAGAGTAAAAGTGGTCACCGTATTTTAACAAGAAAGTTGATAGACCGTCTGAGCCCAGATAAAAGCATGATCGTAGTCGGTCTATGTGGCGCTGAATATCAATGCTGTTGAAAGTCACTGTGTTCAGTTTTACAATGCTAACAGTTGTTCTGGACAAATCTACGTCACATAAAACAGTGAACGATGAGGTAAAGTGATTATTTAGAGTATTTGCTATTACACATGAATCAAGACCCGAAATCGATTAATGGGTTATGAATTCTTTCCGGGAAACTCTCGTCAGACCCAAACGTTTACATAACGCTGATTGTGTGGAGAAAACCTCAAATCGGGCTGAGATTGATTTCTAAGGTGTTTGAACGGTCAAGTTCAATTACTAAATGCGGCTACAGATGGCGAGAAAAGTGCACCAAAGGAACATTAATAAATAAATTAATAAATAACTATTTTATTCTCGACTATACGCAATCTTCAGCAGTCTAAAGTAAACAGGGAACGTCACAAAGGGGAACTAAATAACCATGTCAATCGGCCGCGGTAGCAGTTTCGGCCGTAGGATGTAAGGATCCGAAGTCTGCGATTTGTGTGGTAGAGCAATGACGAAAACTCTGTCAGGTTGGATTTTATTTTGTGTCCGCATCATTTTGACTAAGTCTCTGGATTTGTTTGTAGACTCCATAGCTCGTTTCTGTTCAGTCAGTACTCTCCGTGTTCTTTTTGACTCAAGATCAGCAAGGAGCTTGCCCTGCCTTATTACTAACGTGAAATCAGGCGTCCGTTTAATCTGAGTACGTACTTACTTTAATAAGCGCGGCGTACTTAATGAAACATTTTTACTCGATTGTTGTTTGATCGGCTTTTGTAATAAAAAAACTGATCACAGTTCGTTGTTCGCGGAAGAGACGAAACTTTATCCCAATTTACATTCCTAAGTTCTCTGCGTGGCGCCACCATAGACAAAGGATGTGGTTTCGTGATGATTACTGGTAATGGAAAACTGAGATGTACTACATCATGATCACTACATGGAAAAAGAGACAGTATTTTCACAGTGATGTTACAAACGGCATGGGTAAATAGTATGTCCAATATATTTTTACCTCTCGTTAGTTTTTGCACGGCTTGGGACCATCTCAGTGCCTGGATTTCTGAGATAAGACTCATGAGTCTAGATGGTGCAGATTACTTTTCCCAGGAGACATTTTATGAGCGATAGTTAGATCAGAAGCTTATTCAAAAGACGATCAATAATTTAAGTGAAGGGCGTCACACTGCGGAGGGATATATACACAACCTACTAGGATGTGGGTATTGTTCAACTCCACAGAAACCCAGACGGATTTCTTAACGTTTAGCTGTGGGTCTGATATTGAGTAGGTAAATATCTGTTCTTAAGCGTAGATGGTGCACCCACCATCATTGCCCGTATGATGGCTACTCACGAATGAGGTGTAGCCCTCAACGTGGTACTATGTATGAGGTTCCTGGGGGGGGGGGGAGAACCATGTTTCAGTTACTTGTACTAACTAGGGAACTGTGAAAGCCATGTAATGGCGAAAGCTGTGTATTTTTTATTCAGAAAGTGTGCATTAATAAGAAGGATTATGATATTGCCCAGCTCAGAATGTAAGTTTGATATTTCATGGATAATAGCGGTATTACTATGGTAGCTTTTGTTCAATTGGCTTCGGTGGTGGTAGTTGCGAAATATTGGGGCCATTGTACATGTGTAGTTGGACTAGATTAAGAAAGGGGCTGATAAGGCCATGACTCTCTGGGTATCACGGACTGCGAGACAAGGGCGGTGGAGGCCAATTCCAACGTTGGCCTAAAAAATCGGCGCTAGGACCTTTGCCGATATTTGCACTTGTGAGTTTTGCCTCGGAATCCTTGGATTAGCTATGGTTTGACAGTTTCCCAGAAGTTGTGGGCTAGACGTACAGCTTCTTTTTGGTGATCTAAAGGCTATTTCGCTGAATGGGGTGAGCTGTCACAGCTGTATGCGCTGGAAACACAGCATCTTAACGTCAGATGCATCTGATAGGTTAAGGATCACAGGATTGGCGCAATCCATAGAATATGGTTTAAGCCTTATCTCTGAAACTAGCTGCTCTTCCGTGAACAGGTGACTCTTCAGTATCTTAGTGATACTTGCCACTTCGTAAAGCGAAGGTATCCGTAGAACTACGACTTTTCCAAGTCATGTATTAATCCGCGGAAGATGTGTTACTAATTCTTGAGCAGGTTTAATACAATTTAGCGATGGTGTAAGGTAATTTGTTCTTGCGTATGAAATTTCGTGCCTAATCGGCGTTGTGGTTAAGTCAACTGACCTTGGTGCATTTTTGTTCACAGTTATATCCACAGGTGGGACAACAAGGTTAGAAGCAATCTGCTGTGCGGTCTCTTGCAGATTCGACGTGGGCGTCTAGATCCACTTCAGGGGCATATATATTTTTCGCTTCCCACGCAGACATACAGGAGGTTTAAAACAGTTACTTCCCCTTAGTAACTTGAAAAGCACAATTAAAAGACGAAGTTCGGCAGATGCATGCATTTCGTATCTTCTCATCAGTGCCGATAACAATAGCCGCTAATTTTCTACAACAGGTTGTGAGTGCAAACTGTTATATAAAATTACCACGTATCGTTATCGGCACTGATGAGATGGTACGAAATACAGGAGGTTACCAAGATCTATCGCTTGCCAACCGAATCCCAACTCCCATAGAAATGCTTCGGCTGCGGCAGCCTACAGCATAAAGCCAATTTTTTCAGGTGCCCTGCCTTAGAAATGGATTGCAAAAAGTAAGGTAAGCGTGGACATTTTGCCCGCTGTTGTCGTTTAGTACGCATTTCTTAGTTGCATCCTACATATTCTGTTTCTAGTCAGCAGTTGCAGTCATCTGAAAATGTATTTTCCATTGATACCTAACTATCCTTCCACTTGTCCAGAGCCTAAACTCCCGTGCCGGCTAGTCTAGACAGGCACGTGCACACAACCCCAGACATACACACACATAGTGCATATTTCTTTGCTTCTCTATTGGTTCATCCTCCTCCTTGCGACACCTTAATGTACTCACGTAGTTAGACACTTCTCAGATTGCAGTAGTTTGTTACCGGAGCGACCTTCTTACTTCGGTTCGTGCATTTGATTTTTCGTACACAACTGTGGTGTCAATAGCTCTACAATAAGTTCCACTATACTCACTTTCTTCATGCGGTAAACCCCGAAAACTAGGGATGATTTTGATTGCGGCGTGTTAGACCTATTCCATCTTCTACGCCTCATCTCGAGTAGTCGGACAATAGGCGGGCGAGCCGTGCTCCATTATTGGGTCTTATGATGGAACAGAAGATGCGAGTGGCGACCTCTTCAGGTCAATTACAATGCTGCATTTGAGCGCCTGAAACATGCACATCCCGTTTACATGTAGCTTGTTCGTGTTGTCCACGAATTTAAACTCCCAACCTGAGAGTACGCCTAGGTTCTTTGCGGCAGGTGCTGGATGCAGCAGTTGGTCGTCAAGGTTCGGCCGTCACCACCCTTTCCCAGACTCATGAATACTGATTTGGATGAGTGGACAGTGAGGTAGACTTCTGCTGATCACCTGGAAAGCCGGTTAAGGTCCTTCTGATGTGGGATGCAGTTGTCGAAAGTGGTTATTGCTCTGCACATCTTCAAATCGTCTGCGAACAGAGCACGCGGCGACCGAAGAATCTAAGCTAGCTCGTTAATATAAATCAGGAACACTGTAGGCCATGAACGGCCGAATTTACATCGCAGCCGTCCGTTCAACCCTTTTGTACGGTTGCGAAACCTGGCCCATCAAGTCGTCAAACATAAAGAAGCTAGCTACGTCCGATCATTGCGTGAACAACGATCGTATTCGTCGTCGTGTATTTGGTGTAGGTAAAGCGAATGAACCGCTCAACACCGTTACATCACGCACCAAGATCCAATGACTGGGCCACGTGTTGCGCATGCCAGTCCACCGACTCCGGCGAGGTGCGTTGTTTGCGCACCCGAGGTCTGGATGAATGAAGAGAAGGCGTAGCCAAGTGATGACTTGGTCAAGAGGAATAAAGTCCCTCACTTCGAAGTTGGCATCGGATGGTGTCTACTGACGTCCGGGCAAGGGTCCCAGAGACCATGTTCGCGTCTGGTTATCCACACTTGTCGACATGGCGAAGAATCGACCTCTGTGGCCTTTGTATTGTGAGTTATTTTCCCCTCCTCTTTATTTCCCCGCCAATAACGATTTTATACCCAATGCATAAGATGAGAATTACTTGTTTTGTAGTTGTCATAAACTGCTCGGTGTTGTACTGCCGTAAAAGCTCGCTGTGGCAACGTTGACCGGTCACTGCTTGGTGCTGCATCTAACCCAACCGGGGAAAATCAGGAAAGAGACAACTTGGATGACCAGAGATGACTTCTATTAGAATTATTTATGGCTATATTTAGAGGTCAAACATATGATTTTACACTGGCATTTTGGCTGTGAGCCCCCGCCCCCATATCGCAAGTACGTTTGATGTGTGCATCTCTGGCGTGCTGGTTGACACGTAGACTCAGCCAGGATTGACGTCTCCGGCTCCCTTGGTAGTTTGACCCCGAAAAGTTTTCTCACATGTCGGGGATCAGGAATCTTGGCACGGCTCTCATAGCGCCCACGTGTATGACTGGGTTTTTGCTACGTCCATTCCCCGAAAGGTTTTCTCACGTGTCGCGGCTCAGCACTCTTGGCATGGATTCCACAATGCCCACGAGCTGGTTCGACCGCCAACATGGGCGAGACTTCACTGGGTTAGCCCATTTTTTCGCCGAGAACGTGTATCCCAGCACTTACTTATATTGCATCGCATTAGCTGAGCTGTTTCTCATTTTCTGATAATATGTATTGTTGATGATGAAATGTGGTAACAATATGCTCTATTTTGACTCACCAGGCTTCCTCACAACATAGTTTACTATTTCGGTGTGACCGTCCTTTTCACATAGCTGTATGACTTGTTTATGTGGATTTGAACTGTGCACTGCAACAGTCGATGATATAGATTTTCAGGAGCTTGACAAGTCAGTGCATAGAGTTTCTCGACTACACCGTTTTCAGTTTCCACGTCCTTGCATGCCGTTTGGAATCGGTACCGTGTTCCTGATTTGGCAACATCATTTTGTTTCGTCCTCCGTTTTTTTTCTTTATCACGGTAGACTGCATCGTGCCCTCTAGTGGATGCGAGTAGTTAGTTTGTTATTATGAGCTCTATAATATCTGAGATGATACATTTGCAGTCTTACAATATCCACTGCGGATGGTTTATTGCAACATCACTAAAAAATCAAAATTGTACATTGGGAACAAAGCATTAGGAGTGTAAATGTCACTCAGTGAATCGATCCCTAATATGCATCGTGTTGACACCACAGTGTTAAAGATCCGTTTGTCGTGGCTTTCTTAAGTTATAAAACGCTTTACAATACCTTCTAATGGTACGCGCAGTATGTCAGTTTATTTTCAAAATTAGGCAAAGGAGAGCATTAGTGACCTTGTGACTAGTCTAGCGGAAGAAAATGTCTAAAGGCTAAATGAAAACCGGTAAATCCACAGCAGATAAAATAAAAGTACTGTTCGAGTGCAAAGATAAAAGCCGATCCAAAGGCCCTATCATATACTATTTTGATAAGGATAGAAAGCAAATTTGAGGTAATACTTAATTAGCTGGAGTTGGGGTAAAGTGCTGTTCAGTAGACCGAAACTAATGAGTCCGATGAATTCATTTGCCTCTGATTTTTCGTTTTCGGTGACAGCGCGCTTTTTGCGCAAACGAGTACAAACTGTTAACCGTAGAAACTGGAATAAGGCGAAGAAATTCACTTTACCAAAAATCACCTATGAGGACATGAGAACTAAAATATAGGCTTAACAGTTGAAAAGAGTAAACAATGGATGGAAGCGATTTTAACCGCATGTGCTTGGGACGGTTTTATTTCCGTTGTCCACAGCTTCCTGAGTAGTCATAAAGCAAGCAATTATGAAGAATTGATGCAGAAAACGCTACCATAATTTGACACTTTAGGTTGCAATCTGAGCATAAAGTTACATTTTCATAGTCCCAGATAATGTTGGTGACGTCAGCGAAGAACCAAATGAGAGTTTCCATCAGGACATTCATCGTCATCATCATTACACCTCAGCTATTGTGCCGCAATACAAAAGTCAAGAAAAGAAAAACAAACAGTGGCACGCCGGCTGAGTCCCCAGTAACGGATGGACATCGTTCCGGAGAGCTAACAGTTGGCTGCCGTAAGAGTCATATTATGCCTAACAGGTGAGATCGTGATTGGAGGGGGATGCTAAACATGAGGGGTATGGACAAAGGAACTCACAACACAAACGCCATTGGGGTCGGCTCCAAGCCATATCAGCAAGTGTGTCCAACCAAACATGTCCACCGTCCTTAGGACCCCAGCCAGGCAGTCGGGATGCACCAACGGACGCCAATTTCGAAGTGAGGGTTTTCATTTCTCTCGACCAAGTCATCACTTGGCCTCCCCTCCTCCTCTTCCAACCGCACCCACAACGCGCAAACAATGCACGTCGCGGGAGTCGGTGTGTTGGCATGCGCAACACGTGGCCCAGCCATCGGAGCCTGGTGCGTGATATAATGGTGCTGAGCGGTTCACTCGCTCTTCCTGCATCAACATCAGGACATTAAGGTGATGCAAAAGGGTATCGATGCTGGTAGGACAGACAAATGGTGGCGGACTACTGCTGTAGTATCCTGGATGACTTTCCAGATATACCACTTAGCAGTAAATTGTGCAAACTGCGTTTTTTGTCAAGAATTAGATGTTTTGATACACATCAGCTGAGATTATTTCCTCAGTTATCATGTATGCAAGACTATCGAGTGTTTAGTACATCTTCCTTTGCAGTACAAGAAACGATTTGCATAAGAATTTCAGACCACATATTCTCTCGTTTTCTAATAAAACCGTGGCTAGCTTCGGAAACATTGACACTACAATATTAGCCGCACCAAAATCACTACTGATCAGTGTTCTAACAGAGTAAGAATCCGTTAGATGAAGATAAGACGATGACTCTATGACATGTCGGCGCCACTTTTGACACGGACGGGTGGTTCTTCGTCAAACCAAGTGTAACGACAGTGGGAATCCTGGGTGGTGGTTAACGACTTGTACAGACATTGGATTCGGCTGTCCAACTTACCGTTTTGCGCATAATCCTCATAGGCACACGATGAATAATTGAGCAGGGGAAGAGGAGTAATGAACAAAGGCAGTGACAAATTTTCAAACACATCAGTGTGCGCGTGTCAACACAGGCTCATTGTGCTTTATTGAGTCAAGGAGGGAAGTGGGTAAACTCGTATAGGTGGAATGACACATCGAATCAGTGGATCTTGTAATTCACCATATGGTATTGAATCATTCCCCATATAAAATGATGATGCTAACGTCCATCTTGCGTATATATTTTGCTTTCTTCTCTGTCAGTTACCTGTTTAGTAGACTACCGATGACGCCCTCTGAATCGCACGTTCTCACTCTGCAGTAGCTTGTTCCACACAACTGCGTAACAATTGCGTGTGCTTTTGTGTGTGTCCTTGTATTTTTTCGTCCAGTAACGTGTTGCGTCTATTCCTTATATTGTAATTAAGGGAAGGTGGAAGTAAAAACGCGTGTATGGTTTAGGTAGAGTGGTTCGGTTTTCATCTCACGGCGATGATCATAGTACGTAAGATAACCAGTTTCTCCTTAGGCGCTTTCTAAAGGTGCACAGTCCCGTAGCTTTTTCCCAAGTTGGTATGCACTAACGAGTAGTATTCTCTTGAAAGACGAATATGCATTTTACATAAATACAGATTGTATCCATTCCAGACAGATTTTACTGTCCGTCCTCCCAGTTTACTGCTTCTTACCACAGCATATTGCACCTGTTTGGCAAAATTGAAGGAACTCGAGTGGTGTAGACTAAAGTCAGGAATTGTGAAACAGATGTACAGTGTTTTGCATTTAAGCACCAATGAGTTCGGTATATTATTGCACCGATTACAAATGCAGTTGCACTTCTCTGGTGAGAATTTACTTTCCAGTTGCTTTGGATCCACTTGCATGTCGGCCAAGGCTTTACTGACATTCTAATGTCATTGGTGAATACATATGGTTTGCCGTGTCTGGTTACGCTAAAGATGTCGTTAATACACATCAAAAACAAAAGGATGACCTTCCCTAGATCACACTACTTGTTTATTTGTGGAAGTATTGCTTAGTACTTCGACTGCCTGATGTCGAGCATAAAGTTGACACTATTTCCGCAATTCCTAATTATCTCTTCATCCTCCATTGCCAAGCTGGGATCAACAACTTATGTTCATTACACAGGTCATCCAATCGTTTTGTTGCTCTAGTTGGCTGGAAATTATTGAGAATACCTGTAGATCGGGGTGTGAATGGTATTGGTCACTCATTATAGCTGTGAATATTTGTCCTCTACTTTTCTTTTACAGCTAAATGCAATGAGCCTAGCGCTTTGGCGATTGGCTGAGCGTAGCGTCGGCTTGAATGGGCGAACATTGCGCAAAATGCCTCTGTTGGCTCATGCGTTCCATCTGAATAGAGTCCACCCCACTCTCCGCCACAATCTCTCCTTTAGTGGTCGTGTCCACATGCCCACATGTCAGTCCACGGCCGCACTCCAATCCGGTCCGATGTATTCCGTGCATTCGTCCAGCACTCAGTTTGGCCGACCTCGTCCCACCGTCACCCTGGCAACATTTCTTCAGGCTTTGCGGCTGACACTGGATAGTCAGTTCGCAGAGTTAGAAGCCTTAGATCTGGCTTCAACAAGCAAGGAACGACTGCGGGTTGCTAAGGATAATCTGTCATCCGTTCACGCCACTGGGGACCAGTGATTCACGCTTCCCCACCGAAGTGCATTCATCCTTCCTTCTCATTATCTTTACAGTTTTGTTAATCCTGAACAACGTCTCAGGGATTTGCCGCTTTGTACATTGTTTTGTTTAGTAAAATTTCCGCTTGTTGCATTATACATGCTGCTTTTCATCGAACCAATTGCTTTCTCTAATTCACCGCCTTGTTGTTGGATTCCGTGTGACCGAGGTATGTTTGCACCCGCGAGATTCGGCTGAAGTTATACTCTTTTTCTAACTTTCCTACTTGTACGGTGACTTGACCTTGAAGAAATCGGTTTATCCGTGGCAAAGAATAGCTTTTTAACTGCACATTTACCTTTATTTATCACTGTGAATACCACTTTCTGTCTCCACGTTTACATGCTGCTTTACAATTCCGTTTGTTTGGCTTCATCGCTTGACACTTGGACGTTCTCTATGAACTGATTATCTTCTTTGGAAGCGACGGATTCAGCAGCACTTCCAGCCAAATTGCTTGCTTGTTGCTCCCGTAGTACTTGGGGCATGGATTGCAGGAGTGATTACTTGAGACGTAGCTTGAGCCCAGCACCTTCAATGAGCAATCTGCACTTACGTTCTATGATCTCAACATCTAACCACTTATTGTTTTATATTACTCGTGAGTAGCAGAATTTTAGTTGTAATTATTCCAAGGCTTCATACCAGTAGTTCACAAGCTACGCAGCACAGCCTAGTCCGGAAAAGCACCAGACGCGTTTCGTCCTATTGGGGCTCGTCATTGGTGCGCACTCCCTCGGTCCTCCAAGGAGGATCGAATCCATGACCGCTAGAGGCAGACGCCAACTAGCCAGAAGCTTAAGCCACTGAGCCATGGGGGACGTTGGCTGGGCTACATAATCTAATAACTAACTTCCAGTTTTCCTGACGGAACAAAGGCCCTTCGGTAAGTGCGCTATGCATCCGCAGTAAACAATCAAACCGGAGTTTTGCATTCATTTCTCTGGATGATATGCATTACCTGGTAGCATTCTGTGCGCATTTCGCTGGTTTCCATCGATCAACTTTTGTTGCCCTTGTGTGGTGCGCATTTTCCCGGATTTTTGTGGCTGATGGAGTCTGCTTATGATAGATCCTTTACAAACGACACTAAATCTCAATGCTACTCTGTAACCAGTAGTTGGACCGTTATTCGACACTAGAGAGGATGTTTGTGCGATCTACTTGACTTTCACGATAGTTAGACCGTCTGGATCATCCGAACCTCCTATTCGAGCCCCGGTATTACGACTTCAGAGGTATTTGTTTGACTTCGGCCACTAACTCCTCCCTTCAACGACGATTAGCGGTCACAGCTTGGAGCTCTGTATCTGACCCCATACAAGTTGGATGCGGCCTGACACATGACTCGATGCTAATATCGTTTCTTCGCAAGCACAGATGCGGCTGATCCCCATGGTCTTATCGGAGAAATCGACATGCATTATTTTGGCTTCTCCAGTTTCCTCATGCCCTTTTCCATGTCGCAGCTTGATCAATCCGGGATTTCACTCAATTGCTGCACATACTGGTTCACATTGCCCGAACGTAAATGTGCCTACCACACTCAGGCGTCACAACTGCGAATTGCACGAGTTGAGTCAAAGTTAGATCTGAGCTAAGGACTCGTAGTATTTAGATTGTCCGAATCGTTCTTAGTAAACATATCAGAGCTGGTCTTTTAGAATGGGCCTATTTACCAATCTTTTGCGTGGACTGTAACTTCTTAGCTACACTGGAATTTATAAGCAGGGGCTGAAAGCAAAGCAGCTCTATGTGGTTTCGATTTGCGCCTCCACCGTCTGTAACCAGAGCCTCTGAAGAATGAGTATTGTCGATAAATCCCCTCCTTTATACAGATGGTCAAAATGACGGATGCCGTAATACCTGTAGTCAAAACGAATGTTTAATTCGGTCTCTCCGCAATCAGAACGACGCCTCGGATTTGGATTTTGGGTACATTTTTGCAGCATTGAAATCGATGAAGAATTTATTCACTTGAATATCCACGCTGACCCATATAACTGCAGTGCAATGATCCAGCACCAGCCATTGCATTGAATTAGTTGGTGGCCATCCAATGACCGGTGACATTGAACTCCAAATAATCACATTGCTATCAGCTGTTGATGGTACGTTGCAACCCAGGGTTCTCGTGCTGTCTGAAGCACTGGCCAAGATTATGACCATGCTTTCGTACTTGCCTGCCTTACACTCACTCTTTCAGCCGAAGCCAAGCGCACGATTTTAAGTGAGTATACACATCATCTACACTCGCAATTCGCGAAGCAATATATCGCTGTGATTCCTTAAGCTAGATGCTCTCTCTGTACTGGAATCGCCGCCATCACGCAGTGCACAAAAAACCTAAAAGTTCATTTATTCTGTTTGAGACTTCCGGACAGTGGATCGGTGTCTGGAGTCTCGATTAACTTTGTTGAAGTAAAGAAGATGATTTTGTTATGATTTCCGTTCTGGGAAGTCCGTATCTGACGGAAGCGTTGGTGAGTAGTGATGACCAACACCACTGAGATTATCTGAGCACTGTTCCGACTTATTTGACATTTGGCTCTAAAAAAGTTTACCCATCAGTAAGACAGTAGCTCGGAAAATAAATGACTGATCACGCCTGGGCAACTCGACTAGTGCACTTGGTGAGACCCTTAGAATGTCATTTTAACCGGCCTAATGTGTCGGAATCACCAGCTGGGTTACATCCGCATGCATGTGCGCTGACATCATAATGCCTACTATAGATGGCACGTAATGACGCTGCTGAAGTGGAACCATTCTCCCTTCTAGGCTAGCTTCATTGATAGATTAACTTGTCCATTATTATCATCATTATACATGTTAGCTAGAGATGGAAAATACCTCAGTTACTGTGCCGCAATACATAAAAGAAAAAAACAAAGAAAAATACATGCTGCAGATTCATGCCAGCTGAGCTACCAGTAACGGGTGGGCATCGTTCCGGAAAGGTACCAGCCGACTACTATACAGCAAAACAGTTCATTATGCAAAATTATGGTATACTAACAGATTAGATGGCGCTTGGAGGGCGAGGCTAAGAGAGATGGGGAGGGACAAAATAATCACAGCACACACGCTATTGAGGTTGGCTCCTAGCCATGTTAGCAAGTGTCCAGCCAAGCGTGTTTATCGTCATTCGGACTCCAATCAGGGAGCGGAGAAGCTCTTACCGAAGGCAGTTTCGTAGCGAGGACCTTCATGCCTCCCGACCAAGTCATCACCTGGCCACCTCTCCTCTTCTTCTATCCACACCCACGGCGCGCAAACAACACACGTCGCGGAAGTCGATGGGCTGGCATGGGTAACACGTGGCCGAGTCATCGAAGCCTGATGCGAGAAACAACAGTGCTGGGCGTTTCATTTCCTTTTCCTGTGCCGTAAACAATGGCGTTGAACACGCTCGTTGCTCACGCGGTGTTCCCATCAGATGGGATCCAAACTGCGAAGGCACCGATGGTCGAACCTAACTAGCCTCTTTATATCGGCTGATTTAAGGGTCCAGGTTTCACAACCGTACAGGAGGTTCGAACGCACCCTTCAGGGCGAGAGTGATGTCGCACCGGCGCCATAGGTTGCAAAGGCTAACAAAAGCGCCTCGAGCTTTTGCTGTACGGTTCGATTCCAGGGTCGCTGATACAACTTCCCAGGTTGTTGATTTTTTGTACGACTTCTAGCTGATCTTCACCAAGCGTCAGCGAAGGAGACGGTCCATGTCAATCATGAAAGAAAGCTTTGCACTTCGATAGTGAAAACAAAGTCCGAAGTGACGGACAGCCAGTGCTAATCTGTCCAGTATAGCTTGGCACGTTAGTGATCTGTCACAGATGAGGGCAATATCGTCAGCATACTCCAAGTCAAAAAGTCATTTGCCTGGGAGCAGCTCCACACCTAAGTCGTGTCCTGTGAACCCAATCTCCATGGCTTCATCAGTAGCGAAGTTGAAGAGGAAAGGTGACAGCGGGAATCTTTGTCTCGCACCGCTGGAGATATTGATGGGTCGTGTGAGCTTGTCGTAAACCCTCACCCTGCCCGAACTACGCGTGTATAATGCTCGGATGATATTTACATATTTCTCGGGCACACCTTTCCTGAGTAAATAGTCCCAAAGGGCACATCGATCAACCGAATCGAAGGCACATTTGATGTCGTGGGACACGACTACGCTGGGCCGCCAATATGTGTGACGGTGCTCCAACAACTGACTCAAGTGAAGAAATGGTCGATACAGTCGCGACCTCGACGATACCCGGCTTGCTCTTCATGAATCTGGATTTCACGAGTGCCAGCTACTCTGAAGGATTACAGAGGCAAGCAATTTCGAGTTCCTTAACATTGAGTGCAGCCAATGTTATTGTATCGATCATAGACCTGGACCTTGCACTCCGAAGACGATAAGTAACTGAACCTGATCGCTGTCTGCATACTGTAGCTTGTGTGAGCACCAAGCTAGTGGTACTTGCCAACAGACCTGTTGTCTCATTGGAGGGGTTTAATCTCGAGTCGCCTCTATACATTTTCTCAGCCAAGTTGTCCCCTTGGGCAACAGAGTTACACTGAACGGCAAAAGAGTTGTGCTGAGGCGCAAACAAGCTGTGTCGTTACTCAACTAATTTGAGCCTTGCGTGTACCGCTCACTTGCGCACGTGTGTAGTTTCTTGTATAGCCCAGCGCCTTCAGCCAATAGGGCCTCAGTGGGATGCTTCATCTCCTACCTGGTACAGTGTCGGTGGCCGATGCACCATGTGGGCCTGTGTTTCTCTGTCCAAGGAAGCGTTCCCCACCAATTAGGTGAAAAGTAGGGTTTTGGACGACGATTGGGTTAGGATAACGAGCTACAGCCAAATAAGTTTACCGTGTGATTTTGAACGTGTATTTACGTAAACGCCATGGTTGCCTTGTATGCGCGTTACACGATAGAGGTGAAGGACGCAATACTGAAAGCGTACGAGGAAGGAGACGATTGGAAGCTGGTCGTTTGCACACCGAAGGTGAACGTAAAAACATGCCGTAACTGGATACGGGCGTACGAATCGACGGAATTGGTGGGGCAGCACTAGGGAATCCGTCCCTGCGCACTGTGAGAAAGCCACGTCGACTCTTTGGTGGAGTGGGTTTCTGCGGAGCATGCCGTTACCCTTGAAATTCTTCGTTTGCGGTTGAAGGTGGAGTTCGAAATTGCAGTAAATCCCAATACCGTCTCACGATACTTGGATGGTAGATTGATAACAATGAAGAAGCTGCACGCCATTCCGGAGTCCATGCACACGCTGGAGAACAAACAGCGACGCCGGTCGTTCGTTTTGCAGCTCATGGGTTACGGGGTGGAAGGAAGGCAGCCGGTGTGGATTGATGAGACCAACTTCAACTTATTTTGCTCCCGCACTCGTGGCCGCTCACGACGTGGTAGTCGAGCGCAGTATACCGCGGCGAACAGCTGGGGACCGAATGTTCATCTTGTCGGCGCCATGACAAACAGCGGCTTGATAGCATGTTTGGTTTTGTAAGAAAGTTACAACAAGCAAAGGTGCGCTCGGTGGCTACGACAACTGCTTGATATCAACGGAGCAGCGTTTGTGGAAAGGTGCATTTTGACTTGCTGCAACGCGCCATGTCACACTGACCTGGAAAACGTTTCCCTGGCTTAACCGTACCGCTCTGAGAGAGTACTACGCCTAGCATCCTACTCTTCAACGCTCAATCCCATCGAGAGCATCTGGAGCATAATAAAATCTTATGTAAAACGGACAATGTGGGACGGTACTCCGAGATGCCCCTTGGGGACCCTTAAGGCGTTCTGTTTAAAAGCGAGGGGCGGATTCGCTTTTTGGAGGACGCGGTGTCGGAAACACTGACCTTAGTGACGCAGCAGCACTGCGAACAAATGGTTCAACGTGGCAGCAAGAATTATGGACGTGTTGTTCATTTATTCGATCTGTGAAATATTCCACTGGCGGTAAACTACCAGTTTTAAACGAGTGTTGTTCTTGCTTTATTAACATGACGGGTCAGTGCACTTTATACCCTGCTAGAAATAGCCAATTCTCTAATCGGGGGAACATCGTGGATTTCCGGTAAGTTGGTGCGTGTGGTTGCGTCGCACACCCATTTTACTTGCCGCGTTGTAGAACAGTCATGTGTGCGCTTGACAAACAAATGCCACTCTAACACGATTGTGTGGTAAGCAATTATTTTCTACCGCCTGTCATTGTTGGTGTTTGGAGAGCCAGTGGATAAAGACTTTGATAAGGGCATAATAAGCAACAAAATTGAACTATGCGGACTTGACGGACATGGGTAGTGAGTGTGGATGTTTGTCAGATTGCTTAATCCGTTACACCAACGCAGGCGGCTGGACGCTGCATGCGCAAACACAGAGCATGTAGGGAAAGCACAACTAACGTTCCTCACGCTCTCTAAGGAAATATTTCCGGATGGGTATTTTTCAGTTGCGGACTGTATTCCAACACACCACAGGGTTGCGGTGAGAAAGTCCTTTGAAGCAGCAAATAAAATATACTCGCTTCGGCGAGTCACTATTATCATCAGATTGCAGCGTCTACATAGGGATGAATGATTCCGCATGAGGCAAACCAGTCTGTGTGTTCAAATGCCACTTGCCAAATTACAGATATATTAGCAAGTGGGAGTTGCTATTTCGCTCCACTACAATTCTACGTGGATAAATAATCCGGTTATAGCCGGACATCTCCTGTAACCATGTCTCAGTTGTGTTATCATCATCCGTCCACACACCTCAGGCTCCCTCCTCCATTGCCAGTTGGGACCACACCGTGCAACTCACCACGAGATATAAATCAGGCGCACTCTCCATCCACTTCCGAATATTATTAGCTAGTTGTTATAAAACTGTCAAGCCGCCTATCAACTATCTGTTTTGCCTTTCAGCCCACTTGGTCATTCAGAACCCAATGTACGCCCGGACAGAGAAGCCCTGGGTACCCTCGACACGACACATATTACACTAGGCGAGCGACTCGACGAAACTTAGTCCCAGTATTGTTCGCGCGAAAATGAGCGGTTATTTTACGGCTTTAATTGCCATCGGCTAAAACTTCGCATGGTTTGCTGGCACATATACGATCAATCGTTTTTCATCAGGAAGCTCAAGTACATCGTTGTTAACCTGGTGTTGCCGCTAGGTGTAAGCGCTTTGGTTATCAGTGTACTGTTTGAGTTTCGATGAGCGACTAGCGATGATTAAGCTATGGTGTTGTTCCTGGACTCACAACACGTGATCATGCTTACTGACGGGGGTTCGCATTCCGTGGACGATGAGATGACTGATCCACTTTGAATACATTTAGCTGTTTCGTTTGCAGAGGCGCAGCATGGGGAGTGGGTGAGGCTGTTCGGCAGGGCGGCATTTTTATTACCGTCGAATGTTTGATACCAATATAAAACACAAAATATCCAGATAAGCTGTGGGTTGAATATTTTAACGTTACTCTGTATGACCAACACCACCATTGCGCCGTGTCACACCTTTGCAGACTTTCTTCCCAGTGATCCTCTTATTTATCCCATAGCGGTCACTTTCACTACATTCACCTCAGTGTCCCAAGCGTACAATAGTTTCCATCAAAAATTATTGTACACTTTACCGGGCGTGTGTCCTTCACGCGCCTATGCTGCCCTCATGCAGAGCGACAATTTTACCCCTGCCTCGAGCGACAAAATTAGTTGCCACGCCACTGATCGCATGTACTGTTGGATTTAAGCACAGGT
>OX104067.1:99326323-99352347 GCA_944474145.2 Dicrocoelium dendriticum | reverse complement strand
TGTTTAAAGCCAGCGGACAGCTGACATACTGAGGGCGTCATCGATGCAATTTTCGTGACTACCGGATTACAGTTTTTGCGCTAAGGATGCAAGCTGTTGCACTACGAATGAAAGCCATTGCATTAAGGATGCAATCAATTGAGAAATGGTATATATACTTGAAAAAAGCTTGTTAACTGTCCAAAGAGGCGCTCACAGGTGGACTTCAAGGGAAATCATTCGTACCGATAGACATCCAGGTCAAACACTTTCAATGGGTAGCCAATAAGCTTCAGGCTGCGTCGGACCAATCTTCTCCAGGTTGCTATGGGCGGGCTCTCTTAACAGGTGGCTCAAACTGCCACTACCCGAGTCGCCGAGGTAATAACAATAAGTGATAATGATAGAGAAAATGAGGCAGAACGCAAGAGAATATAAGGAAGAGGTAAATAATCGAGAGTAATATATCTGGCTGGAATGGGAACAACTACATGCAAGGAACAGAGTACAACCCTTCCATTGAGTTGGCGACTACCTCGAGTTGAAGAACGCCTCAAAGCCCCCACGGAAGAAGACGGTAAATACCAGCCTGACTAAGTCTCTTGGTTACTTTGTTCATGACTTTCTTTCACCTCGTTGACTGGCCACCTCGCGGAGTTTGAAGTTAGCCACCGTGAACCTGGTTTCCAAGAAGGCTATGTGGACTACTACGCGACAATTGTTTAGGATGTGACAACCCGTCGAATAAAACAAAGATGAGTACTGAGAATAGAGAGCGAGAAGATAAAAATCTGTGTTGCTCCATCGTAGGTGGATCGAGCACATGCGCGGAATCATCTCGCTGATTCCTGCGCGGTAGCAACATAGTGCAACTGCACTACAACTTATCCAGGTGCGATTCGCTCCCTATACATGTGGTCCGCAAAGTGGGCCTCAAAGGATCTCTCAAATTCCGACACCGATTTCGACTTGACAAGCGTCTCCGGCAACTTGTTCCCATATTGCGCCACTCAACGCTCGAAGTATAGAGGATGAGCTAAGCGCTTCAAATCCAGTACAACTAGTTTGCACCGGTGTTGGCGTGCATTAACGGTTGCGCGAACATGCAGCATCGGCCTCAAGATAGGGAAGTGGTCCAGGTGCAGTATCCGGTGCGTCATAATGAGGCGACGATTCAAAGCTGAGGTTAAGATGATAGTTAGTGAAAGGTGAAAAAGCGCGTGAAAAGTGTTCGGCGTAATCATGTGCGCAAATCCAGGCAGGTAGAAAAACAGTGACGGTGGTTAGCAGATGGGTTGGGGAAAAATCGTCACCAGTACGTAGTAACGGTGCTACGCTGCCGCGGGACCACCAATAGCCCCGAGTGGGCTGAGTACATCGCGAGGACGCCATCTCTACGCCCATACGAACCAGTGACCTTGTGGTTGCAAGTAAGGCGCGCCGACCACCCGGCCACCGGCAGACAGATGCGTTGAATAGCGCGCTTAAAAAGGTGTACGATGAAACAACCGTGCAAACTGTGTGACGCATATAACTGGGAGTATTACAATGCAACAAAGCTGGTACGCACCCGTGTGAAGTGAAAACAAACGAGGCCAAAACAATTGGCTGTTGAATAACGTAAAAAAAAGACAACGTACAACAGTACCTGGTCGATCTGGGTCAACACCGCATTGACTACTCGAATGGCATCGCTCGGTTCGCAGCCAGACATAGCCGAGTTGCGCACGGCGGTCAAACTCTCCACCTCGTCAACTAGCAAACAGACAAGATGATCCGCAGAATCGAGATACTCTCGGATAGCGTCGAACATGCGAGCGACCAGCCTAGCGCTTTCAGAGAACCATTTGGACATGAGGTTCATCGCGTTCAGTTCGATCAACTTGGTGGAAGAGTAACGATCAGCCAGGCGGATGGCTAATTTATTGGACAACGCACGACATAACGAAGTCTTTCCAGTTCCAGGAGGACCATACAAAAGTACCACACGATTCCACGATATAATTGAGGAGGAAACCTAAAGGGGGACGGACAAAAGATAAAGTGAGCAGTTTGTGTCAGCACAAATCCGTGAGCATTGATAGTACAACCAACCAACCTGCTTGTCTGCAAACAACAGTGCAGTTTCGGCATAACTCAGCAGATCCAGTTTGATGTCGGAATCGAATATAAGGGACTCCCATATACCTTGCATCTCCATCGACGGGAGGAGCCAGACAGTGCCACCGTTGATGACCTCGGAGCCCACTTCGATTTTCTCGTGCACCGGAAGGGCCTCGTCCCCAGATACAAGTTGGTATACATGCACCACGAGGGGCGTGGTTCTTAAATCTACAGACCGACTGGCGTCATAACCATTCGAACCATCGGCTTCATCCAGAAGTAACTACGGGAGGAGAAACAGACGGCATGAAGTCCAAAGCACCCAGTATTGCTGAATTCGCTGAAACTACGGAATAGAGAATAACGGAATCGAACAAGATAAGACCAGAAAATAAGCTGGTCGAACTTACGCTCACTGAATGAACACAGCGTTGCAGGAAATCACAGGTTTGTTGGCTCGTACCTTCTGAGTTTACGAGGGTGAAGTGGTTTTCGTGGTTATTTAATATGGTGGGTACGTGACGAGGACCTAATGAGCGAAGAAAGTCGACCACATGAGATTCGATAGTAGAGGAAATTTCCGTGTTGAATTGCGATACGCATACTTCTACATGTATTGGGTGATCAGGTAACCATGGATCAAAAGAAGTGGTTATGCAATTTAACGCCGGGTCACTGTCTCTGAAACCATTTACACAAGGCTCCAACGCCTCGGGAGTCTGACAATTAAAGGGTTCGCCGGTCGTTAGCATAACAAGACCTCCAGGATCGACGAGCGAGTCACCGACAGCCGACCAAGAGTCATCCGTGGGGTACGTATCCATTGTGAAATAGTTTATGGTCAAACTAAAAGAGATAAAGGTAGAGCATGAGTAAGATAAAAAAGGTCAGGGAGGTAATGGAAACACCATTACAAGTGTGAGCTTGCTGTTTCGCAAATGCGGAGAGATTCATAATAAGTACGAGACTGGAACATAACGTGTTGAGATGGTTCGCGTGCCTCAGTGGTTTAATGAACTAGCTGGGTGGTACTTCTTGTGCCTTAAGAGCCACTCTTACCAGATTGGTCAATGGTTGGAGGCCAGATGAACTCGGTTTTACGGCCATAAACGTTGGGTATTAGAAAGTCACTTTATACCTTAAAACCGGTTTATTGTAGCCAATTGCCCAAATGTCGATGCAATGCAGTCAGGTTATTGTACCAAAGTATTTGACAGAGAATCTTAAGCGTTCACTTGTCTAGGTCTGGGAAACGCGACAGTATCCTATCGGCGCAATAGAATGAATTTATCATCAAATGAGTTCCTGATGCAGTAGATAATCAACGGCGTCCGAATTACTGCACCGAGCAGGGTGAATAGGGGTGATGATGTAACTGCTCAGACCTTTCTGTCCCAATACTCCTCCTCGCGCAATTTTTCAGTTCATCGTCCCCTATCAACTCGACTTATATGCACCATGTTTACAGGACCGCATTCTTGGCCCCATCCCCATCCTACTTCAATAGTCGACTGTCTTACAGTTTCGACTCACACGCAACCGCAGGGCGTCTCTTCGGTCCAGTTAGAAGTCCACGTTCAACCAAGCAAACGTTGATTCATCTGTTTCCATTTGGGGCCGTCGATCCCCCCTTAAGAATAGTAGGCCTTTAGTACACATTGACCAACAGGCAAAGTTTGCGAGAACACAAAAGACTATCGGTCGATATCCGCTGATTCTCTGAAACCTTGCTGCAAGATTCGAGCTCGGTGCTTAATCCTGTTATCAACCACAAGCAAATTTGCAGCATTTTCGCACTGCGTCTGTCCAGAGATGACGCAGCTTCAAATGCCGGCGCGGCCTTGTTTTGAGTCCTCGGGATGAAACTGTCCTGATTGGTTAGATCCTAATCAATCAGCCGGATGTGCGCCCTCAAGTTGGCCGGCTCATTCCAAGCTTCGAAATCGTGCGGAGACACATGGTTTCAGTTTGTCATTGCTGCCTAAGCTCCCAAACTGTATCGATGATTCTGTGAAAGATGACCTCTATCACCAAACGAAGGAGCTCCTTCGTGTCAGTAAAAGTACGGATACTGCAGCACCAACTGGTGCTCCGAACGCTTAGGCTGTCAATTGTCCATGGATGACCTCCATATAGCAGCCAGCATAGTCTGGTAATCGTAATGATAACGGTGAGAAATTGCTACCACTGTGAGAAGGAGCGCGTCCATTCCATGCGATCAGAAACCGGATGCCGCAAACCATGAGTTCGGAATTACCTCCCAGGCTTACAGAGGGACCATGTGTGGTCTACTCTGTACCACCCACAATTTCATCCACACACCCCATATCCAGTGTAAACCCGAAGGAATAAGACCGGGAGGCATGTGGATGGGAGCCACATTTCATCAACGGAGCCGGCCCACACTCCTTCACAGGCAAACACAAGCACACTGTATTTGGGGAACCAAGCGCACACAAGACGGTGCATGGACCGTGGTCCGCTCCACAATGAGTGCATGGAACCACTCTTCGAGCCTTGCACCACCACAAGGACCGTGCACCCCGTCCCCTCCAGCAACGACCAACCGTGTCCTAGGGCCAGTATAGACCAGGTAGTGGGTAACAGGCAATCAGGCACCTTGTCAACACACACAACAAACGCAGCCACACTGGGGATTTCAAGCAACAGCCAAACACTGGAAACAACATTAAAGAAAATAAATCGAATAATGGATACAGATACGGCGAAATAACTCTTCACTATTTGAGTGTATAAAATAAATTGGTTACGAACAAATCAACGATAAGTTCAAGACGTCAGACAACATATTTATAAAATTGCCACAAACGCGAAAAGGTTATCGAGGTTAACTACAATTAGGCTAAGCGATGTGTGCAAGTTTATAGAAGATAGTTCAGGTAGACTAATATAAAAAGCATAAGGGCAATATAGCAAACTCACCACCTGAAATAATGAGACTCAGTATGCAAGCACGAAGTTAGTAAATCGAATGCAGCGTACCTACAAACGCTGCGCCGGTACTGCCTACGATCTCTGCAGGACCATTCATTGCTTCGGTTGTGGTCCCGAGTGGCCTCGCTCATGGCTCACTAGGCCTGCCTGACTCAGGCACTCGCGACCGCATGCGCTACAGAACCATGGGCTCGCTGTCGATGGAGTACAACCCATCGGCGCCTGTCATTTCCGCAATTGCTGCTTTTTCTCTGCATGCACGTGGGATTTCTGTTACACCAAGGCAATGGGCTTCACGATCAGATCGCGCAATGCACGTCGATCAACCGCTTTCGATTCCCATGATCTGCATTCAAGATTAGAACGTGAGAGGCTCACTTTAATCATGTCCTGGTAACGTAACTTCGGTTTCCCCACGTGCCGATTCCATATACTCAGCTGACCATATAATAGCTACTTCGGTATCCGCGTCGAATCCATATGCCATACATGACCGAGCCGCCTCAGGTGTCTCAGCAAAAGTATGCAGTCCACTGCATACAATCCACATCGGCGCAACACTTCCGAGTCTGCAACGCTGTCGCACCAACCAATGCGCAGAATCCGTCGCAGACACTGCTGATGGAAACGCTCAAGATATCGCATACTCAGACGGTATATTGCCCCCGTTTCGCTGCCGTATGGAAGAACGGACAACACCATGGATTTGTACACCATCAGCTTCGTGCCAACGATAAGCTAATGGTTGTTCCACACTCGGTACTCTAACTTCCTGAATGTCGCAGCTACCTTCGAGACGCGGATACGAAGCTCACTGTGTAGCTGCTGGTCAGTCGACACCACACTTCCAAGGTAGCAGAAGTGGGAGGTGGTTTCCAATACGTCATCACCAATCCTGATTTGCGGTAATATTGTAGAATGCATCTCCGGTAAAGGCTGAAAGAGACAGGTCGTTTTGCACGTGTTGTTGGTGAGAGCGAATGTGGCCGCTGCCGATGCCAGAGCACTAGTCTTGTGTTAAAACTCATCTGCGCTGCATGCAAACAACGCACAGTCGTCCGCAAACAGCAACATATGGATAGTTGGCTCACAGACTAGGGTTTTCGCACCGAAACAACGGATGTTTAGCAACTCATTAACACAGTGCGCCACACGAACACCGTATGCACAAGTCGCATCAAAAGCACAAGACGCCATAGCATGAAGACAAAGATTAAACAGGGCAGGAGCTAAGACACAGCCTTGCTTCACACAAGAGACAACTGCAAAGTCATCCGAGGTCTCTCCACTCAGCTGCACCCTCGCTCGCATACTACTGTGCAGACATTCAACTAAACTTACAAACTTACGAGGGCAACCAAACTTACCCAACACCAGCCACAATGCTCCGCGGTTCACCGTATCAAATGCCTTGGTGAAATCAACAAAAAGCGAGTACAATGGCTGGTGTCGTTCTCTGCACTTCTCTTGCAACTGACGAGCCGCAAACACCATATCTATAGTGCTGCGACCCGAACGGAATCCACATTGCTCTTCCACCACGTTAGGTTCCACAACCTGACTGGCAAGGCGGTTGAGCAGGATTCGGGCAATCACCTTGCCCACACAACACAGCACGCTGATACCAAGAAAATTCGTGACACATTGCTTGCTACCTTTGCCCTTGTACAGTGGTAGCACAATGGCATCGTTCAGGACTAGAGGAACATTCTCCTCAAACTATTTGAGTTACACCATGAGTTGCATCGAAGTCACCAACGTAGGTCCGCCGTGTTTAAACAATTCATGTGGGATCTCGTCGGCACCGGCACACTTGCCGTTTCGTAGCTGAGCAAGTGGTATCTGCGTCTCATCCAGCGTCGGCGCGTCTGGCAGACTTGTCTTCACACCGCGCTGTTTCAGAACATTCAAAAAAGGCCAGTTGATCACTGAACGGTTGTTCAAAAGACAGTCAAAATGCTTCTGCCGGATCTACATTATGTCTGCAGTCTGTGTGCAGGTAGCGCCTGAACTATCATCGATCAGCGTTCTGAGTGGCTCCAATCTCGGTCCATACACCGCCTTCAAGAAGTCAAAGAATTCTATGTGTTGGCGGCGTTCGGCGGATGATTCTATCTGCTTCGCATTCTCCATCCACCATACATTTTTAATGCGACGGAGTTCTCGGATCAGTCGTAGTCGAATTCTGCCAAACTTTCTCATCTTCCCAAAGTTACTGGGGTCTGCCACATGTGCAGCAAATACTGCATTCTTCTCCGATACCAATGCGCCAATCGTCGTATTGTTGTCATCAAACCAATCAGGCCGCTTAGAGTTTGCCCATCCGATGGTCACCTTGGCAGCAGCTTTCACCTGGTCGCGAATGTGGTGCTACTGTTGTGCCGTGGGCTCACGTCGTGGACGGCTCCTCTTGGCAACCGAGGGTGGGAGTTGCGTCCTACTTCTAGCTAAGAGCCGGGACACCAATCCGCATAAGTCAGTGAACTCACCACGTGCAAGACCCGATGCCTTTCGGGTGTACATTTAATCGAAGGCTTTGGCTGAGAACCCGAGTTGTTCCCCAGTCAGGTGTAGGCGTCCTACCAGTATCCCAGACCATCCTCTTCGGAGGTTAGGAAGTGGCCGGTGGCCCACTTCCCGTAAAACCTAGCCGTGGGAGACAATAGGCCTGCGGGTTATAAGGTCATTGCTTGATGGGTATAGAGCAGGAGCGCCACGCAGTCTCTGACGGTTGGAGGGCACCTCCGGGTGCTCAATGGTTTGTTACTTCCTGCCTCAAGCTAGGCAGGCCCTGGTCAACTTGGTTCAAACTCACCAAAACACTCCTGTATCTGGCTGTGGTCGCAAGTGCGTATCCTACTACAGTCCGAGAACACCATCATCATCATCATCATTATACACGTTAGCTAGAGGTGGGGAACACCTCAGCTACTGTGCCGCAATACATAGAAAAAAGGAGAAAAAAAGCAACTGGTGCAAACTGGCTAAGCTACCGGTAATGGATGGGCATCGTTCCGGTAAACCACCAGCCGGCTGCTGTGCACCCAAAAAATTATGTAAAACTATACAAGGCTAAATAATGAGATCGTGGTTGAAGGGGGAGGCTAAGAGGGATGGGGTGGGACAAAGAAACACACAACACGAACGCCACTGAGGTCGGCGCCTAGCCATATCAGCAAGTGTGTCCAATCAAACGTGTTCATCGTCTTTCGGACCCCAACCAGGGAGCCGAGACGCTGCAACCGAGGCCAGCTCAGAAGTGAGGGTCTTCATTCCTCTGGACCAAGTCATCGCTTGGCCACCCCTCCTCTTCTTCCATCCACACCCCCAGCGCGCAAACAACACACGTCGCGGAAGTCGGTGGGCTGGCATGCGTAACACATGGCCGAGCCATCGGAGCCTGATGCGTGAAATAACAGTGCTGAGCGGTTCAGTTCCTTTTCCTGTGCCATAAACAAGGCGTCGAACACGCTCGTTGCTCACGCGGTGTTCCCACCAAATGTGAGCTAAATTACCAAGGCGTCGGTGGTCGAACGTAACTAGCCTCTTCAGGTCCGCTGCTTTAAGCAGCCAGGTTTCACAACCGTACAGTAGGGTCGAACGTACTGCTGCATTGTACACTCTACCACCCTTCAGGGTGAGGGTGATGTCGCGCCGGCGCCATAAGTGGCGAAGGTTAGCAAACCCCCCCCCGAGCTTTTGCTACACGATTACTGATTTCATCTTCAATCCCACGGGCGCTGATACAACTACCCAGGTAGTTATTTTTGAACGACTTCTAGCTGATCCCCACCAAGGGTCAGCGTAGGAGGCGGTCCAGACCAATCTTGGAGAAACGCTTTGCACTTCGAGGGTGCGAAGCAAAGCCCGAAGTGACGGACAGCTAGTGCTAATCTGTCCAGTGCCGCTTGGCACGTTTGTGAGCTGTCACAGATCAGGGCAATATCATCAGCATACTCTAAATCAAGAAGTCGTTCTCCTGGGAGTAGCTCCACACCTTCTAAGTCGTGTCCCGTGAACGCGATTTCCATGACTTCGTCAACAGCGAAGTTGAAGAGGAAAGGTGACAGCGCGTATCCTTGTCTCACGCCGCTGGAGATATTAAAGGGCGACGACAACTTGCCGTAAGCCCTCACTCTGCCCGAGCTACGCGCATATAATGCTCGGATAATATTCACATATTTCTCAGGTACACCTTTCCTGAGTAGACAGTCCCAAAGTGCATGTCTATCCACCGAATCGAATGCACCTTTGATATCGAGGAACACGCCGACGGTGGGTCGCCAATATATGTGACGGTGCTCCGACAACTGACGCAAAGTGAAGATGTGGTCAATGCAGCTACGACCTCGACGAAATCCGAGAACATATATGAATCGTTCCAAAACGACAAAGCCTGCGTGTGAAGGCAGTCAAGCAGACACCAATCTGTCTCTGCAATCACAATGCCGAGTAGCATCTGCTCCCCACTGCCTTGTGGATCATGCCATTGAGTCAAAGGTTCCGGACGGAATCCCTCAAGACGACAATAGTCAGTCTGTGGTAGAGATTGCAGTGTTCAAGGATTTGATGTATTGTGAAAAACTGGTCCACGCATCCTCTACCGGGGGGAAAGCCAGCAATGCGCGGATCGGGGATGGTCTGCGAAGAATCATGGAGGCGATCGGCATGAGATTGATTCCCCTGCGATTAGCGCAGGACGTGCAAGCACCTCTCGAAAATAGGGACAATTACTGACTCATTTCAGGAAGATGTCAACTGCTTGACAAGTGCTGGGCCGCAAAACTTGAACATTTCCGGAAAACATTTGTCCGCGCCGGGAGGCTTGAATCTCTTGAAGTGTCGAAACTGGACGAAAACCTTTGCTTCGTTAAGTGGCTCCAATGAAATGACTCAAGGCATGCAATTGGGTGTACTGGGCATACAAGCGGACGATGGATGGTGATTGAATTGGGAGTGAAAATGTTAGACCCAACACTCTACGTATGTTAGTGAATCGTGACACATCCGCTGCACAGATAGCCTCGCTGACACCAGGGCTTATAGGGACGGTGAACCGATTGAGTTGGAAGAGTTTGCAGAAATTGCCGGAGAGAGCAGCGATCTCCATCTCCGAGGTGCGCTGATACCACCAAGTCTCGCAGGCATAATGCAAGCTTTGTTGGAGTTGCCCATCAAGAGCCTAGCGCATAGAATTATGAGCTGACGCTGGTGGCACATTTCGTCTGTGATCAAACAGTTCCAACGAGCGAGCGGAGATCCAACTTTTCAAAAGGTGTTGGGTGAGATCACAAAGCGATTGATCAGTGCATCGCTTCGTGCAAACAAGTCCAATGTTGCTTAACATCCTGGGATGGACTACAGGTGAGAGCATCCGATATTGCTACTCGATAGCTCAGCTTGACAGCGGGGTCAACTAACCTGTTTGTGTCAATCTAATGGTGCAGATGTTTCCGCGGCCCATCGAAACGCATGCAGATTCTCTCACAAGCCAGCGCGTGATCTGAGTCAATATAGGTTGAGCAGAATAACCTGCAATCTTGTATACTACTTCGCCAAAGGGAACTGATTACGATGTGGTCGATCTGGGTCCAGAACTGTGTTGACAACAGAGAGCACCAGGTTGCGGAACGTCTTTTGTTATGCCTGAAATTAGTGCTGGAGAGAAACAGGTGGCTATCCTCGCATAATGTGAGAAGCCGGTCTCCATTAGCTGAGCGTCTTTCGTTAAGGGTGTGCTGATCCCCAAGGTGGCGTTCAAGTAGAAGCAGACGACCGACCCGTTCAGTAAAGTCGCCAACAAGTATAACGACATCCGACTTATTCACTTTATTCAGAAAAGATGAAGTTCGCGGTAAAAGTCATCCTTGACAGAGTCGTCGCTGCAGTCAGTTGGGGCAAAGGTAGAAACGACAAACAAGTTGTGTTTCCTTGCGATGCCTGTTGACATGGCATGATCCCTGAAGCCGAATTGCGCAAAGCCGACTGCTAACGGAACGAGTCGAGTTAGCCAAACCTGTTACAGCTGATTCTGAATCAATGGGTAGATGCGGTTAATATATGGTTCTGCGATCAGAAGGGGACGTCGGTCTGAGTACACTACTGGGATCGTGCAAGCGGGTTTCGGAAAGTCAGCAAACATCAATGGCGAGAAAGTCCAGGGTGCGCGCCAGGCAGGCTAGTTGATCAATCTGCATAAGCGCTGGAATAGTTAAGCAGACCAATTCGAACATAGATTATGGTCGAAGTATGGCAGTCGACTGAGCTTTTCGGTTTCCGCAAAACAGGGGTCGGAAAAAGAATCAACGGAAATAGGATTGACAAAAGTGAAGTGTTAATGTGTGATGGAAGTTAGCGGACGATAAAAGCAGCAGCAGCGGAAGCGTGGAAAGAAGGAATATCCATGGTTTCTCTCAGCGGGCATGATACTATCCGCTTGCCCAGGCTGATGTGGAGAAGTTGCGTCAAAAACGACCAGACGTAAACAAGGCGTCGAACACGCCCGTTGCTCACGCGGTGTTTCCATCAGATGTGAGCTAAACTGCGAAGGCACCGGTGATGGAACGTAACTAACCTCTTTACGTCCATTGAGCTAAAGGGGCACGTTCCACAACCGTACAGTAGGGTCGAACGTACCGCTGCATTGTACACTCTACCCTTCAGGACGAGAGTGATGTCGCACCAGTGTCATAGGTGGCTAAGGTTAGCAAGTGCCTTGAGGTTTTGCTATGTGGTTCGTTATCTCATCCTCAATCCCACGGGCGCTGATACAACTCCCCATGTAGTTGAATTTTTGAATGACTTCTAGCTGATCCCCACCTAGGAGCAGCGTAGGAAGAGGTCCGGGCCAATCTTGGAGTAACGCTTTGCACTTGGAGAGTGTGAAGCAAAGCCCGAAGTGAAGGAAAGCCAGTGCTAATCTGGCCCGTGCAGCTTGACACGTGTGTGAACTCTCACAGATTAGGGCAATATCCTCAGCAGACTCCAAGTCAAGAAGTCGTTCACCTGGGAGCAGATCCACATCTTCTATGTCTTGTCCTGCGAATGCGATTTTCATGACTTTGTCAATAGCGAAAGATGACAGCGGGCGTCTTTGTCACACCAGGATGGCGATACTAAAGAGCGGTGAAGGCTCACCGCAAGCCCACCTCTGCCCGAGCTACGCGCGTGTAATGGCCGGATAATATTTACATATTTCTCGGGCACAGCTTTCTTGAGTAGACGGTTCCAAAGGGCATATGTATCCACCAAATCGAAGACACCTTTAATATCGAGGAACACGACAAAGGTGGGCCGCCAATATAGAAGATGGTGCTCCAACAGCAGACGCAAAGGGAAGATGTGGTCGATGCAGCCACGACCTAGACGAAACCCGACTTGCTCTTCACGAATCTGGCCAGTCAGTCTGTAAAGGATTATAGAGGCAAATAATTTAAAAACGATGGGGATCAGACTGATTCCACTATAGTTGTCGCATTACGACCGTGAGCCTCCCTTGAAAATTAGCACTACGACGGAGCGGGTCCAGTCGGTTAGGACAGTTTCCTTCTCCCACAGTTTCACTAGCAACTTGTGTAAATCATCCACACGAGCCGGTCCCCGATTTTGAAGAGGGCTGGGAAAAGACCATCTGGTCCCGCGGCTTAAGTTAACTTCAGCAGTCCAACCTCACGTTCGATTTCTGTGCGAGGGCGATCACTGGCCGGCAAGAAGTCTGACAATTCCGACCGATTAAATTGCCTTTCAAAGTGCTCACCCCAACCCACCAAGCGATCTTACAAGTTGTGGATAGGCGGTAAATTCTCGTCACGTATAGTTTCACTAACATCGGATCACTTGCTGCTCGTTAACCGTGCCAGACAGAATAAATTCCGGTGGTTGCCCATGGCAGCGCCCATTTCCATCTCTGACGCACGATGAGACCACCAAGATTCGGGGTCTCTCTTCAGGTTGGCACGGTTTTACCCGGAGATCTTTGGAGTCTCATTGTGTTCGCTTCCAACCGGAATGTGCCGGCGCGCATCGATAAGTTCCGATTGCAAAGAGATCCAATATCCAGGTTGTCAATTAGACTTATTATATAAGGATTTGCCTGCTTTTAGTAAGGTTTGATGCACACGAGATCAGTGAGCTGCAATTGTATCCCGTGAGTGCTTACCCAACTCGCATGTCAGCGCATGTTGATAAGCATTCAAAACAACAGGCTTCGTCAGTTGGCTGGTGTCAATGCGCTCACACGGTCGTCGAGGTTGACCGCCAAAATGCAATCGCAGATCAGCACATACAAGTGCATGGTCAGTGTTTACACATGTGCTCCAAATCCAGTGACAGTTCTGGACGCAGCCTTTCCAGCGGTAACTTATCGCAATGTGATCGATTTGCGTCCATGGCTGGTGAGCGCCATCACTCTCTGACGGGTGCTGTGCCGGAAATCAGTGTTGGCAAGAAATAAGCGAGCAACTTCACGCAAAGGAAGTAACCACTCACCGTTATTAGTATGAGAGACTACACAATGTTGGCCGCCCAGATGCAGCTCGTTAGTGGAGAATTTCCCAACTTCAGCGTTCAGATTCCAAGCGAGCATCACAGTGTCCGTACTTCTTCTGTGGCAAAAGAGCTCGTTCAGTTGGCGATAGATGTCGTTTTTTGCCGAACCATCGCTAGAGTTTGTGGCTGCATAGGCAGCGATAACGAATACACACCTGTTAGTCCCACGCGACTTAGAAGCTTTGAACGAGCCAGCCAACCGGACCGCACACAACCGGCTACTGATTGGGATCCAACCAACCAGAGCGGTTTCAGCCCGGGGACTCAGGGCAATGCCAACACCAGCTTGGCCGGTGCTCGAAGTTGCATCGGATAGGTGCAATGAGAAAGTACTGCTGGTGTCATCTGAAGGGGATAGCAGAATGTCTTGCAGGCAGGTCTCCGATAAGCAGCAGATACTGATCAGGGAGGAATCCTATGTTCGGGCAAGTGTTGCCTGTTGACCGATCTGTAACGATGTGCGTACATTGAGGCATGACAATCTGAGGGAGCATCAAGGGCTCCAAATAAAAGCCGATGAACTAGGGTGGACCGCTTGCTTAGACATGGGCCTTGTTGGCAGGGCAGGAATTACGCGCAGCGTTTGAATGTGACCTGAAGCTAGAAGATAAAAGCCTATCAAAGCAAGGTGCGGGAGGGCCAGGAATTGGGGTTTAAAACAGGGGGATAAAAGTGAGGCTGGAACAGGACGATAAGGGTGAAAAAGCATGAGGGGAATAAGATGAGAAGGCTTGAGCAGTAGCATCCAAGCCCCTATACACCCTGCTCGATGCAGCAGATAAGGCACCGTTGATTATCCTCTGTGGTGGCCAGAGCATCAGGAAATTGTTTGATGAAAGATTGATTGCGTGGGCAGGATACTGTCAGATTGCCCAGGCCCAGAGACTGCGAAGAGACTTAACACATGAGGATGTGCCTGCTGCTAGTAAAGTCTGGTGAACATGAGACCAGTGAGCGCTTACTTTACTCGCATGACAGCGTAATTTGATAGCCATTCAGAACAGTTGGCTTCGCCAGTTGGCTGGTGCCCATGCGCTCACGTCGTCGTGTGCCTCCGCCAAAACGCATCCGTAGGTCAGCATGTAGAAGTGCATAGTTGGTGTCCACACATATGCTCCAAATCGAGAGACAGTTCTGGACGCAGCCTCTCCAGCGGTAACTGATAGCAATGTGATCGATTTGCGTCCATAGCTGGTGGATGCCAAGTCACCCTCCGGTCGGCGCTGCGTCAGAAATTAGTGCTTAAAGAAATAAGTGAGCATTTTCACACTAATGAATTAACCGCGCACCGGTATCAATAGAGAGACCTACACCGCGTTGGCCGTCCAGGTGCACTTCATTAATGGATAACTTCAATTTGAACGCTAAGATCCACAGCCAGCACTAGAGTGTTCGTGCATCTTCTGTGACGAAGGAACTCGTTCAGTTGGCGATAGATGTCGTCTTTTGCCGAACCATCGCTAGAGTTTGTGGGTGCATAGGCAGCGATAACAATACACACCTGTTAGTCCCGCGCGACTTCAAAGTTTTGAACGAGTCAGCCAATCGGACCGCACACATCTAGCTTTGATTGGGGTACAATCAACCAGAGCGGGTTCAGCCCGGGGACTCAGGGCAATATCAACACCGGCTTGGCCGGTACTCGAAGCTGCATCATCACCGGATAGGCGCAATGAGAGGGTGCTGCTGGTGTCACCTGAAGGGGATCAGAAAGTGAGCACAGAGCTCGAGTCTTGCAGGCGGGTCTCTGCCTGTATTATATTGCGGCACAGCATTTGAGGTATTCATCACCTCCAGCTAACGTGTAGAATGGTGATGATGATGCACTAAACTAGCAACGACAACCGTTAGCTACTAATACTTAAATAGTAAGGCGCTTAGACTTAAAATACCGGTTGTAAGAATAAGCGGCCGAAAGTAGTGAAACCGCGAGGAATCTTTGTAATCACCGTAGGAACAAACCAACTCATAATTAAACGAATTACGTGAACTAGCAGAGATTCGTGGAGTGAGCTATGGGAACGCTTGTTATTAATATCCATGGTACCGACACGACCTGTTCAAGAGAACCCATTACGAAACTGCGGACATCTAACGTTGCGGACCCTGTCAAAAAAGACAGAACAAGTACAGGGCTTTAACCAGGTTCTAGCAACTGCAAAGCCACCGGTGGACCATGGCGCACGACTCGCTGTGATAGTACCTTCGCAGTGCGATTCGGGATGGGTTCTACATTTCGTTTACTGCTTCTCCAATGACCCGATTTGAATGGTTCAACGTTGTTTTGTCGAAAATATCGTGAATGTCAGACCTGACGATGTGAGGGAAGGGATCCGAAAAGATGATGAGGCGGCGTCATTCGAAATAAACGGAGTTAAGCCTGAGATGCCCGGTGACGCATTGAAAGCAATGGGATAGGAGGATTCTGGTAGTCGGTTGAAGACCGTTTCATTAACGATCACGATATAAAGTGAATGTAAAAGACATGTTAACGTCTATCAGGAAAGCAATTTCCTATAAGACTTCAGTAGATCAGCTATGATAACTGAAACAGAGGATGATGAGTGCATATCAACGGAAAAAAAACAGTCAAAGAGAGACGCAGGGATGCAGCGTCCCATATATCTAAGAGAAAACGGAGCAGTTTTCTTAAGAGCATTACGCGACCCCGATTTTCGACATATTGAGAGCATATCGCACGCTTTAGATATTGGCACCGCCACATCAGGTGTGATCAACATAATCGAAAGTAGCTATTGAGCCAAAGAAGACTATCAAATCTGTTTTGTGATGCTGAAGCGCTGGGAAGAGAGTAAAAGTGTGACCAGTACTCCTTCTAGGGGAGAAACCATCCTGATTTGTCCGGAACCTACTCCCACGAAGACCAGTGGACCGCCGGGACATGATGCATGCGAGTGGTTTTGTGGTAATGAAAGTGAAACTGGTGGCTTGATAATTACAGGAATATGCTTTTCGGTCATTTATAAAGATTCAGAGGATAATGGTCGACTACGAATCAGGAGTACTGCATCGTCGGGGCAAACCGCGTCGCCAACCCTTTTGGGAAACCGTCGGGGGTGTTGTGACAGGCGCTTTGCTTCGCGTTAATGGCATCACCTCGTGTCACATAGCATTCATAGTGGGACGGTGGCTTCAGTAACTTGGGTGTGTTAAGGCGATCCAACTAATGACTCGGATACAATGAGCCAGCTAAACTGCTCATCAAAGTGCTCGGTCTAGTATTCTAGTCAGTGACCGCGAATTAGTTACTTTCCAAACAATTGTCTTTCGCATATAGCCTCGTTTAGAACTGTGCACCGGATGGTATTCACTATCTCATGGGTCGTCGTCATCTGCCAATACTACCGGTCACCTTTGAGACTGCTACTCAGATGATGTTAGGGGATAGTGGACATTGTAATACCGGTGACAGGGCTTCAAATGCACCTACGAAAACTTCAGAAATTCCCCAACTATTCGGACGCCTCAAAATGAGGTCTTGTGTGCCTCATATACGGTGTAGTGGAGGAAATTCACCCTCCCCAACGGGCTCATCCACCTCGTTCGTCAGTGACCACGAACAGTGCAATTAAGATTGTCGTTGTTACTTTGTAGGATGCGAGTAGATCTAGTGAGTAATTGTCAGAAAAACTTCAACCAATCTGGGTTGTAGTGGTGGACAATAGCAAAGACGGAATCAAGTCAAGCGCTCCAGCTCGAGTAACAACAGATGCACGCCATCTATGGCTAGTAGTGAAGTGGTCGATTTGAGTTCAGGACAATCCGCCACTCGGTGAGTGCCATGTACCTCGATACAAACTCGAGGACAGATGCTACCAAAGATGAATTATGCATAGAAGCTGTAAGGGGTGCTCGTCAGATCAGCCCAATGAGCTCCTCGATTAATATTTGGGGAGTCAACAATTTAGCAGTTTAATTGTTAGCGCATCGAGTGAGTGTCCCGAGGAACTGGACTGTCAACGGCATGTAATGTCCACTAAGGATACAGATAACTAGAAGTTCTCGGTCAGCGCGTAACCATCGGGATGCGCATGATGGGATCTTTCGCTTACGATGCGAACAATACAAGTGCCATGGAAAGCCGTTCACAAATGATAAAAACAAAGCAGTTGAGAAAGAATAAAGATCCAACAAACACGTTTGTAGTACTGTAGTTTAGGTACCCAACTGGCAGTTGCCGTGCTCCGAGTTTGAGTCTCCATTTCTGTCAAGGTTTGGGTGTGCTGTTGATGTCCCGGGTCACATACCGTTGCGTAGCAGTAAAGCTTAGGTAGAACACGCTGGTGTGATGATATCATCATTACTTACCATATGTTTGCTTAACTCGGCGATAAGGTTTTGCCATGGTTAGGTAAGCTGTGGTGAAAGAATAGTAAAGAACAAGTTGGCGCTAAAAAACCACAAAAATGTTAGAATAACATCTCACAACCACCATGTAAAAAGGCCAAAAGTGTGGAGCTGAAGTGACCTCTTAGTGTGATATAAAGTGTCAAAGAAAGTAGCTGGATCAACCACACCCGCAGGGAGCCGCAAACGTTTTCCACTAGTCAGACCACTTGAAAGGTGTCATTTCAAGAAGTACCTTATCCGTGTTGTGAATTGTAGTGCTCGCTGGTAAGGTCTGCATGACAGAGATGATAAACTATGACAACATAGCCAGTCGGGCGATCTGTCATTTGGAATTACTGAAACAAAGATCAAGTCATCCTCGGTGACTGATTGACTTACCGAAGTCAATATCAGCTCTCATCCCAAAAAGCACCGGTCCACGTCATCTGCAGGGAAACTTTGAAAATTCTCAGATGGTTTAAAGTGAATTTAGAAAGCTATCTATGAAAGCAAGTCGGAGTCCAACGTGTGTAGCTATTGCTAAAACAATTGGGCTGTCGTCAAGTTAGCGGACTGGCGGCGTGTTAAAAGTGAAACTCCTAGCATTGGCGCAGTAAGATGCATCTGTCTTACGGGTTGCGAATATAAGAGAGATGAAAGTCGACTTTAGCTGCGTGCTTCCATCTGGTGAGAAGAAAGGAAAGCTGTATGTACGGAGGAACACGCATTTTGAATCTGAGTAGTTAGCTCTGCTAAATGGTCAATCTTCATTCAAGTGTGTTTGGCGTACCTAGTGATAAAATGGTAGATTGATGCCAAAGAAGCTTTCGTTCAATGAACGACAAGCAGTGTGATGTGAAAGATTGTGTGGCGGTTCATAGGAGTGCGAGGGAAAATGATGGTCAAAATAAGCGTTATTGGTACCAAGTAAGAAGTAACCAGATTTGTGGCACTAGTATCCGTGTCACCGGTAACGATAATAAATTCAAGTTCCGGTTAGGCAGATGAAAAGTGAAAACCGACGATGTACCGCGTTTTGATGCACAAGAGGCTACTGGTAATGGGAACACACACGGAAACAACGAAGACCAGATGGCCTGTTTTAAATCCAGCTGTGTAGCTTCCAAATAAAGGTATCACTAGTACGCCGGTACGTAGCACCGACGCCTTGCTGACACGCAACCACCAACGGTCGCGCGTGAGCTAAGGATACTGCGAAAGTCGCCCGGGCCCCGGGATTACCAAACAGGCTTCTGATCCTTTAGAATACGGGTCGGTAATAGTGCGTAAACGTTCATTTAATGAGATCCAGTTTGGTGAAATGCCTCCTGTATGGCATGGTTCGCACAACGCCGATGACAGAAGCGGAAAGATGGAAATCTAAGCAAACGACTACGACGGTAATTTCTAGTATGCAAGGCGAGTGTAGGTACAGGCTGTGAAAGAGCACTACCTGTAGATCAATCAAATATGGAACACCAACGCAGAAAACCTCGTGGGGGATGAAAGCCTAGGTTCGGAAAAGGGATTTTTAAATCAGAAATCCGTTGACGGTGGGTCGGCCGGTTGGTGAGTCGTTCAACTGTACGGCTTGCAAAACACATGTCGCCGGATCCAGCACGTGCATATACGGACAGTCTAGCAGTATTACTACTCTGCAAGCAACTGCTTGTGACTGCGTGGCAACAAACATCGGTGCTAAGAACCGGCGCACTACAGACGCCTTTAAGGACTAACTAGAGCGTGATAGGTGCAGACAGTAAGGGGAAGGGGAGAAAAAAACAAAAGAGACACTGATTAATGAGAATGTGGTACTCATAGAACACACAATCGTAAGTGGAGCATGAGTTCCGGTTTTCCAAAGTCCTGCTCCGGAGAATGTAACAAGTGAAAAATTTACTGGGAAGACACTCGACAGCGGTTGACTCAGAGATCACTCTGACTTAAGAGAGCGATGATTTATGAGTAATTAGAATGAGCCCTCCATGGCGAAATCACGGGCGCATGGAATCATATTCTACGGTCACTTGTAGAATTTGCATCTTTGAACGATAATGCAAACGTTAGGTACTTGGAAGAGGGTCTGGGAGGCGCTGTCTGGAGGATCAATGGAAACACGAATGTCACAAAAATGGGGAAACTCGCGCTCGTTCATATCAATCATCAAGCGGTTCAACTCACACATGGTTGAAGGGAATCCGAATAAAACAAAGTGACTCAACAGAGTTGTATTTCATGAAACTATTTACAGGTAAAGCCAAAACAAGACTATGTACAGCACAGACGTTTTATCGCAGATCAGCTAAGCTTTGGGCCCGTTCAACCAAGGAAGACAGCCCAACCGAAGCAAGTAGCTGGCATTCCGAATCAGTCTCTAGTGTTGCGCAGCGTTTCAACCAAGAAACTAAAGAGGGAGGAGAGGCCTGAGACCGCCCGTAAAGTGACAGGCTAGTCTCCTCTATATGGGGCGCGCCAATAAACATCTGTGGGTTGGATGAGAGTATAGAGGATGGGGTCGTTGTGATGACGGTACCGACTGCTATTAGCACAGCCCGTCGAACAGCAGGTTCAGAATGTTTATACAGTGAGGGCAAAATTTCCATGAGTTCGGTGGCCATCCGAAGCTGAACAGGAGCGAACTGAGCACACGCATATACAGTAGCTAAGGAAGCTATCAAATTACTCAACAGACTAGCATCTTGATGAGCAAACACACCATCAGCTTGAGAAGAACAGAAGAGCTGAGGAATGCTTCGCAGAAGAGGAAAGAAAAACTCGCCAGCCACTGTAATGAAACTGTTCACAGTCTGTGTTGGAGCCGCGGGCTTGCTACAAAACCGACGAGTTTTGGGGTCGGTCTTAACAGAAACCCCCTGGGGCGGTGGATCGTGTACTTTTGGAGAGGCTGAAATCTCTGTTGTGGACAAGGTGCATGCGATGTCTGTAATGGCTGCGATAATATTTTGCCGTTGACCCAGAGAACAGTTTGGCTGGCAGAATTCGTTGGTCAGATATCGAGCACATTGTTTAGGAGCGACGACACCCAAGGCCACCAAAGCAGCGTGACGTTTGGTAGCTAGTTGTCCCTCATCCGGGCAAGCAGGTGGTTCTAAATGAACGAACACATGAGCCAACTCTGTTGCTAGTTCTCGGGCCCCCTGGGGATGAGCGTAAATCAGATCAGCAGCAGCTTCAAAACAAGCGACACTGATTTGATTGTCTTCGGGTTTTGTAAGCAACATCCCGTCCAGACACTCACGCAAATAACGGGGTCGCCGCTCAGATGTATTGGTGAATGAAGAGAGCTGCTTTCTCTGTCCGGGACGTTGTGGCAACGGAGGCAGAGTCGCCTTAGGGGGATTACTGGGTTCCGGATCATCATCGCTGTCTAAAACATCCGGATGATCCTGAGTCGCGGCAGAAGTAGTCACCGTCTGGCGGTCGCATTCTGGAGAAGGGAGGAAAATAAAACAATGGAATGAGGCACACAACACTTCGAATTGGTTGTGAATATAAGTACGAAAAAGAATGGAGTATAAGCTAGATATTACGTGCACTATCAGCTGATCTAGAATAGCGGTGAAAATTGAAGTGTAGCAAAATTTATTTGGATGAAATTTGAGAATATAAAGACAGTAAATGGGTGTGGAGATTACTGCTCTTAGTTCCTTCTTAGTTCAAAAATTAAGGAAATGAGCCGCGCATATCAACACAGGAAGAAATTGTCCTGAGTCAAGCAGATAAGCTCCTCAAGTAACTCCAAAAGTGAGCTAAAAGTCGGGAAAGATTCGAAAATCCTTGTAAGATTAGTTGCTTAAATCAACTAGTTAAACTGAGGGAAAATGTTTAGCAAGGGTACACGGCCGGGATCAAAGAAGAAGTGCAAGTAAGACCGGTAGTTAGTGGCGCATTTCAGTTATCGAGAAGTGCGCACAGGCTGCGTAAGCGAGCAAACGGAGGTAGAAAGAAGGATGTCAGCAATACGCCGCTACGACATACAGAAACCGCGCGGCCAAGAGATCACATGTAGTCGCGTACGGGATAGAGGTAATGCAAGGTGGTCCATATCTACGTAGGCTCGAATCAGTGACCTTTGGATTACAATCCAGACGTGTGAACTATTTGGCCAATGGATAGTGATAGAAGACGGGCACACGGAGGACACCATGCAACCGGGTTTGTCGACATTCATGTGCAAGTTGGCAGAGCAATTTAAGACACATAGTAAGACAAAAATATCAGAATCCCCCGTTCTGTGACATATGCGCCTGAAGAAATCCGGGAGAATATCGCTGGATAACCCACTGCCAGTCGGAAATGCAGCGGCCCAGTGTGAATGGTAGGTTTTCGTCAATAACAGAATGTGTTAATGATAATTTTAATGGCAATGAAGAGGGCGACACCAAAGCTGCGTAGCACGAGCTTCTCAAAGCAGAAGTAGCAAGGCGTAACTAAAGTTCACAAAGTGGATAATAAGCAAAAAGAAGTAAAGTAAGGATAAGCAGAATACTTGCGCTTGAGCATGCAACGATTACCAGAAGTATGTATCTGAATGCCGATTAAAGGAAGTTCTAAAAGCTAGAATTGAAACGCCAGCAAGGGGTGACATATTATCGTTCTTAAACAGGAGAAAAGGGCTGACAAGACGCAATAGCACCAAACGAACGCGACGTAGGGGAAATCGCCTTCGATGCTGTTGATCGTAGTAGTACTGTGTATTAGTGAAGGGCGTGTGAGGGAAACAACGCCCTATGCCGATCTTCACTGCGGCTCTAGAGACAGAGTAAGAGTCTAGAGATAGCTGCTTCCTGAGTTCATTAGGACAAAAGCGGAGCGCCAGGATTGGCCTAGATCCATTTGTGGCTTCAACTTCGCGATCGGATTGATTATGTACGACTGGTCACCCAAACTCCTACGGACTTATCAGATGAACAACAGACAACTATGGAATGCACTAACAATACTGGACCAGACACTTGTAGATGAAGAGTGCTGCGAACTCCAACATGTCTACCACGCATTTATAATGCAAAGTATTGCTGTATTAATGGAACGATGCGCTCAAAATTCTATCACCAACATCCACACCATTTTCAATCATGTATGAAAGTGTCAAAATGACAGCTTATTCGTCAAGGGTAGGATGGACAACAATGCGGTACCGCCAGTATTAAGCTATTGTTTAGAGAGGCAGACAGTTCGTACTGACGAATATACCCTCAATTGTCAGCGCTTAGGAAAGGTCGGTCATATCTAGTGGGAGCGCCAACTGATCAAAGTGGAAGTCTGCCAGTTGGTCTGGATTTTTCGGAGAAATGAGGCGACATATGCTAAATAGACCATACCCTTTAGATGAACACTAACCACACACCCCCAGATCATGGTAGCTCATGGGAATCGCGAGGTGACCAGCCCGACGGATGCTGCAGAAAAGCATGAGGGAATCGATTGATGATCTTAAGCAATTACGTGTAGCATAATCGGATAGGGACTACGAGATCTGAACGACAAAAAGTATAAAACCCATCCGACAAGGAGCGGCAGAGGTAGCAATGGCGCATTTGTATCTGTTCCATGAATATAGCTACCAATATTCCGATCTGATTAATTTACACTCTCCAACACCACCACCACCAAAAAAGCAGTACGCCAGTACCTGAGGCTGATGTTGCATTCATGATGCTACTACACCGCAGTTGGGCTAAACCAATTTACATTTAAACTAGGTCTTTTTAAGCTGGATAAATTTCATTCCACTTCATTTGATTTGTTCTGCCTACCGGAATAATCTATTAAGTTTCCACGTTGCTTACGGAAATTGTGCTTATCTTCGTTAACCTTATTGCGTTTGTAGCATTTTCTGAGTCACTTCTGGACATTTTTTACTTATCGCGGATTCGTTGCTAACCAACATACTTCATATGCTAATTTAGGGAAGAGTTATGTCTGCATAGTCGTATTCTTGAACAGATATTTTATTTGATAATGCCATTTTAAGTGAGTAAATGTTGTTTGACATCCCCGGTGTGGTTGTGCTTGATGTGTATGTTGACAAGGTGCCTACCTGTCTATTACCCACTACATCGTTCATACTGGCTCTAGGAGATAGTTGGTCGTTGCTGGAGGGGAAAGGGTACACGGTCCTTGTGATCGTGCTAGGCCCAAAGAGCGGTTCCATGCACTCAGTGTGGAGCGGACTACAGTCCAGCCACCGTTTTGTATGCGTTTGATTCCCAAATACAGCGTGCGTGTGTTTACCTGTGGAGGAGCGTGGGCCGGCTCCGTTGATGAAATGTGGCTCTCATACACATGCCTCCCAGTCCTTCGGGTTTACACTGGATATGGGATGTGTGGTTGGAGTTGTGGGTGGTGCAGCACAAGCTACTCATGGTCTCTCTGTAGTTGCAGGCATCCTGTGGCTGGCCACGGTGACAGGCAAATCCGAAACCGGATGCCGCCAAGCATAGATTGCTACCATACAGCCAGAAAGACCTGGGAAATGAGAAATAAGTAGAGAAACACCCAGATGTCCCAGCGATCAGGACTAACGCACCTGCAAGTAGCCAAGATCGAACGGACTCAAACTGCTGGCCACTGTGGGAAGAGAAGACGGCATGGAGGAAGCATTTCTCTTAAAACCTTTGATGTCTTACATCACATAATCTCACGTACATCACAGATCAGTCAACATTTGTCCTTCAAATAGGCAATCCGATTGAAATGAAAACAGATGAGATAACGGTGCCAGCTGCGAGCAATGTCCCGTAATGTTTCGAGACGAACACGAGGCGGATCGAGTGCATTCCAGCGTGGAAGATAAAGCGAAGCCACAGAACATCATTTAGTCAACAAGTAGTTCAGTTTGCACAACCGAATCAACTTTGCACTTATTGAACCCCGCCTCATCCAAAAAAGGAAGCAGTCTTCGGTATGCAGTCAGAGAGACAATTTAGTACGTGCACAAGTCATCATAAATTGTTCAAAGTTACAAGTTCTTCTGAAAAAGTAACCCGATAAATTTTACTCGCTTTTTCGCTAACCTCACATTCGCTTCTGCTTTTTGATTAAACACATCTTCGACAGAGTTACCTAGCAAGATGAACGTAGATGTGGGCGACGTTGCAGTAACCTTAACCAGCGCACGACTGATAATGGTCTCGTGAGTCGCAACGGCATATTTCTGATGCGGTTATCGCTACTTTTTTTTACCGAGTAAGACCTCCAGCACTTCCGTGCTTATATGACGGATACGTCAAATAAATTGGACTAACAGGAATTGCTGCTTCAAATCCTATCCCACACGGGTAAACAATGTGGTGAAAACGGTATTTTTAATGCAAGGCTGACAATGTTACCAGGCGATGGATGGTTCCGGAGAGAGAGACAAAGAAGTAGTTCATATAACTATTGGTTAGAAGTTGAAGTACTTTGAAAATCTCAACTAATTTTTGTTTTAGCACCTACCTACTTCCGATGTCACTTGAGGATCCTGTAATTTTAGAGGAGTAAAGGGAGCAATTGGTGAAAAAAACGGTCTAAGTTGCTGAACAACATCCGTCTCCTCGTAAGTGAACTTCAGTGTATCGCGACTGGCGGAGTCACAGGCCAAATCAACGAAACCGACAATCCACTCTCCAACTGCCATCCCGATAAGCCGAACATCTTGTCTAGGACTGGCCAAGTGATTGCTGATTCCTGAAAGTACATCTGGAAGTAGCAGGGAATTAGATACTTTGAAAGAGAGGGCTGAAGAGAGAGGTACATAGAAATCTGACAACCAAGAAGCTAATGCTTGCGAGTTGTAGATCCGCTGTTCCACAGATGTCGCTTGAATAGCTGTGGCATCGGCCCACAAACGAAGTGCAGGAAACCCCAGATGTTCGTTAACAATGTGAAACACAGTGTCTCGAGCTTCCATTTCCTCAAAAGAATTGGCAAGTTCGGCAAGCGCTCCGAAAATATTACGCACTATCTGGCCCTGAGGAAAATAACGGACAAAAAGTAGGCGTCTGAAGAGCCTCATATAGGCAGAGGTAGGGGAGGAGAGTGGTTCCCGTGGCAGAAGAGCAGCGACTATATGCGGATGAGAG
>OX104067.1:99161162-99325935 GCA_944474145.2 Dicrocoelium dendriticum | reverse complement strand
GTTGTTCTAAATGTGTAGAAAAATACGGTGGTTTCACCACAATATAAAAGTGGCCAACGTCACAAACAGACGAGCTATCGAACCATCAGCAGTGTCTCCAATTCGTGTCGGACGATGGAGAGGGCAATAAACTCGAAAATCATCGAATTCCTTTCATCCCTGAATTTGATCAATACTTCCCACAGCTTGGTCATTCCTCGAATAAGAACCCCCGAAGTCGCCTGGCTCGAGTTCGTCAAAAATTCAGTCAGCTGATTGAAGTGGTTTCTGAAGTAAAAGTTTGCTGTAAGTGTAAATCAATTTCTTACGTTAGGAGCAGAACTCAAACATGGATGACGGTACGCAACGCAGCATGGCGAGTGTACAGAGAAGCTCCAGCACAAGAAACTTGGCACAATTACGTAGCCCAACGTAACCACTGCACTCAGCTGTTCAGAGAAGACAAAGCCGCCTATCATCAGAACATTGCAAAAACCTTCAGTGCTAACCACAAACTGCTGTACAAGCACATTAATAGCCTACGAAAGGTGAGGCAAGGATTTCCTCCACTCAGAACGGCTGATGGTCCAACAAGAACGGCTGTGGAAGCAGCAAACGCGCTGCAGATGCAATACGCCCCCACGTTTCAAAGGGTCTTGCCACCAAGCGATCTACCAAGCTTCGTCTTCTTCTTGCCAGGACTAACCCACATTACTTTTACCGCGGAGGCTGTATTGCAAAAGCTGACGTCTCTACGCAAACACAGCTCGCCGGGTGTCGACACCATTTGTCCAGAGGCACTGGAAGCAGCAGCATGCCAACTAGCTGGACCTTTAGCTCACTTTTTCCAGCGCTGCTTAGAACAGAACGAAGTTCCCGCCATGTGGAAGCTTGGAATAATAAGTCCGATTCACGAAGGTGGAAACAGAACTGATCCCTCCAACTACCGTCCCGTATCCCTTCTTCCTATACTCTCCAAGGTCTTGGAATCCATAGTTGCCGATGCACTGGTGTGCTATCTGGAAAACTGTAACTTCATCACTCCTGAGCAGCACGGTTTCCATTGACAGCGGTCATGTACAACGAATTTACTGATTGCACGCAGTAGTTGGACCGAGACAGTTGACGCTGGAGGTGTTGATGTGATCTACCTGGATTTTTCCAAGGCCTTAAATCGTCTAAACCATCGGATACTACTATTCAAGCTGCAGCATAACGGGATCGGTGACCCTCTTTTAAGCTGGATCGCCAACTTTCTACTTCAACGGCAATTAGTGGTCAGAGTTCGGAGCTCTTTATCGAACCCCTTACAAGTTGAGTGTGGTGTGCCGCAAGGCTCATTTCTAGGTCCGCGTTTGTTTTTGGTGTTTATTAAGGACGTTGCACAGGGAATCACTTCAAACTTCCTAATGTTTGCCGACGATATCAAGATCTGGCGCAGGATCCAGGCGAAAGCCGACCAACATGTGCTTCAGCGTGATTTAGATACGGTGTATCAATGGTCGACCCTAAACTTATTGCATTTCAACGTCAATAAATGAAAGGTGCTTTCCAACCGACATCAGATCAGCTACTCATACCGGCTCGAAACGAATATACTACAACAATCAACTCTCGAACATGACTTGGGTGTCCTGGTTCAAGATGACTTGGGTTGCTCCAGGCAATGTGACAAGGCCTCGAAGACCGGGAACCAACAAATCGAGCTGTTGCGACGGGCGTTTGGACAAATAAATAGCTCCATATTTCGACAAATGCTCAGTGCGTATGTTCGCCCCCATGTCGAATACGCAATTCAAGCCTGGAATCCAGGACTGAAACACGATCTTAATGCACTGGAGCAGCCACAACGCCGGGCATCTAAGAACGTAATTGGAATGCACAATCTTTCCTACCAGGAGAGGTTGCAACGATTGGAGGTGTTCAGTGGAAGCTATCGCAGACTATGAGTTGACCTTATTATGGCATACTTGATTCTGCGAGACCCACATCATGTATGCCGCCCTTTACTGCAACTCAGCAGCAATAAAACCTGAGGAGCCACACATTAAAACTCGCAGAACAATACAGTCGTTTGGAGTGCCGCAGTAATTTCTTTTCCATTCGCGTCAGTCACTCGTGGAATGCTCTCCCAGAATCGGTCGTCCCTGCACCGACACCAACAGTATTTAAAAGACACTTGGACGATGCACTCATCCACTTACACTTTGTTACTTAACACTATGTCTCCATCATACACCTGGAGTATACCATGGAATTATTTGTTGTTAACTGTGGGTGCTGTGAATCTAAGAGGATCGCAGGACTACAGCGGAGCAAACGATAAGTTCTCATTTTCGTATTTAAATTATTAACTATTCTACTATCCTTATCATCATTATTGTTATGTTGATATCCCCACCAACTATCCAACAAGACTTGTAAGGCAACGCTTCTTAACCCGTATAAATTCATTGTTCAACTGTATCTGAGGAAGCCAAGCCAGGACAAAATAGGTGGTGAAATGTATTGTTTGAAACGATCGAAGCCGAGAACTCTGCAATTCCAGATATCCCAGTAATTCACGCGACCGAGTTCAGTACGAACGAAATCGACGTCTAGACTAGGTTTGGATGTTGCATTCCAAACGTACGGCGGCTAACCTAAAGTCACACCATGAGGAATTGCTTCGTTTCCAACATCATTTGACATTGTTTCACCGACTGATTTCACCTTGTTAGGCGAGTTCATCTGACTCCACCGAGTGAAGATGTCCTTATACCCGAAGCTTCATTATCATGTGCTGCTTTAATTTATGTTCCGAACAAAGCACTCAGTCGAACTCTTAATTTACATACGGAATTTTCACTTTACTTGGCTTCGTTTTCGATCTGGAAAAAAGAGAAATAACATGTCGTACCGACTAAACGAATTAGTAATCAGCTCTTTGTCTGGACCAAACGTGTGCTCTTTCTGGTTGTGCCAGATGGATCGATCCAACGCACTGTTTTGGTCTCTTCAAAAACAGATGAATGTAAGCAATACGTTTGAAGTCCGGCATGTTTGAAATTTATACGGACATTTGTTAAGCACTCTCTGATATCTTTCCAAGCAAGCACAATCGGCTGTCGCTAGAATTTTCGTTCATGTGGATAATCACAGTTACCAGTGTGTATCAGTAAACTGTTCTTAGTAAACCGAGTTTATCCTCAAGTAATTCCGTTGAATTCCTGTAAATATTATTCTGTTGCCTCTAATTTAGTAAAGTCGTAGCCGGGAGCTTTATCTACTAAACGTTTAAATTGTCACAACCAGACGCAATCAGATGAATACGACCGATACAACACAAATCTCTGAAAATATTTTGCAATCAGTACGCAAACTAGATTGCTCATATATACGTGTAAACTGCTAATTTAACTTTTGCAAGGCGTTGTTGAAGTAGGCTACTCCGTCCTCTGGACGAGAGTAACGTGGAAGTTAGTGAATACTGAGTTGCGCTATATCACATCTGTTAAATTAGCAATGTTTGTAATTGTTCTCCTTACTGAATACTATATTGTAGGAGCAAGTAGCAATTTAAATCTGTACAACCCCATCGCAATAAAATCAAAAATTTTAAAAACATATGCCACCTGTGATAATCTAATCATTCTCCAAGTTCTTGTGTAACATACTAAATTGTCTGACTTACAGTTTCAGTGTGTTCACAAGTGTAAGATATCAGTGCTAATGTGCAGTCCTTCTCTGAATCGAATGGTGGTAAAATGTACATCAAATAAAGTTTTGAACTGCTGCACAGATTTATCCTCCACAACTTGCTCTGGCAAACTGTTTCAAGCATTTACCACTCCCTGTTCGAAGCATGGGATGTGGGCTCCTCGTTTTATTTCCGGCACCTCAAGCTTGTACCGATCTCCGCGTGTGCTGCATGATGTTCGCAAGTGAAGTGGAGGCCTAAACATGAGGATGTTCCCGAGGTGTAATATATGGTAGTTCATGATGACCTCGACTCGCGCCCAACGATGGGACAATGTGTAGATTCTGAGTTTCTCCCACCGGTCTTCGTACGATATTTACCGTAAAGCTGAAATGAGCCTGGTAGCGACGTGTTGGACACGTTCGATCTTCTGCTCCCCGCCTCGGGGGATTGGGCAGTAGGTGGGTGAGCCCTACTCCAGTATTGGTCTAATGATGGAAAAGAAGAGGCGAATGGCGACCTCTTCAGACCATGTGCAGAAGCTGTGTTTGATCACCCAAAGCATGCGCAGTCCGTTACGATTTGGTCTGGTCTTGTTGTCAACGGACTTCAAATCTCAGCGCGTGCGTACATCTAGGTCTTTCGCGGTAGGTGCTGGATGTAGCGGTTGGTTGTCAGTGGTGAAAGTTCGGCCGTCACCACCCTTCCCCATGCTCATGAATACCGACTTCGATGCGTTGACGGGGAGGTGGAATTCCGTAGACCCCATGGATAGGCGGCTGAGATCTTGTTGAAGTAGGTTGCAGTTGTCTGGGGTGCTAATTACTCCCCAAACAAGGCACTCCGCAGACAAGGCACACGGCGACCCAAGAGGCTGAGGTAGATCGTTGATGTGGATTAGGAACAGAGTGAGCCCCACCACCGTGCTTAGGTGTACGCTAGCGATCTCAACCAAGGGCTGGTAACAGTCGAATTGCTGGGCCGTTTGGAATGCGCAGTGCTGTCAAATTCCAAAGGATGAAACGGTACTTCAGTGCTCATCCGACGTGGGATTACGGTTTAACTTAGCCTCGTCATGTTACATTCGGCCTGTACCTTCAACTGATTTGAAGCATTACCTAAGAGGTCTTGACAACAAATACTATTTTCTTGACTTGTCTAACAGTAGGACTTCGCTACAATGTTTATTAGTCTATCTGAGAGGATAGAATGTTTCTTAATAATAATAATAATAATAATATAATAATAATAAGGGGTATATTTCTCGGCAAGTGAGAAGCTGCGTCCATATTTGGCACAGATCAAATATGTACAGGTAGTACCAAACTCTTGCGTGGGCAGTATGAAATTGTGTCGAACAAAATCTACGACCAATTCCTCCTCGGTGATAGGTACAGTCCAGCTGGGCGTTACGACTCGGTCTACCCCAGAATCGCAAGCAGCAATTTTCCAACGCAGCCCTCAAGCTCTTTGGCGGGCATGGCTACGTGGGCGCTTAACCCTTTTTGGAAGATTGTGTGGTTTTAAAAATAAGTGTTGATAAATAAAGATTATAACTGAAGTAATATGACCATCCATGGAACCGTCTCCTAGGGACCTGCTTCCATGCGGGTTATTCTCCCGATGGATTTCACCCGCACTTCCATGCCCCATCTGGCCGCGTGCCGGTGTGGCTTTTAAAGCAGGTAAGTCATCAGTTATATAACTCATCTTAAGGGCTGTTTTTCTATGTATATAGCGTAGACAGTCAAGCCACCCAGTCCGTACCGTTAACTGGTAATTTTTGAGTAAAGCACATTTTATCGCTTGGGAACCAATGGCAACGCGCCTTGCATGGGTATAATTATAAGCGTCGGAAACTTAAATCCATCACCTCAGGAGATCGACCCAGTCGTGGCCAACAGTGAGTTAAAGAAGAATATAAAATATGTGCGCAAAAAAGACTGATCGACCAGTTTGTACAGGGGAAGTGTCGAAAACCAATGACTGCTAGAACTATCGATGTGCTAGCCAGATCTGAAAATAATTTTCAGGTTCATCTTCATTTGCTTACGTTTGTAAGGTACAGAAATTGATAACGCCAAGCCAGGAGACCTGTTCTCTGTTCCTGGGCTATCGCCTCTGGGACAGAAGAAGTAATATTTAACATTACAGTATGAGTGTAAAAATGCAGTCATAAGTAAACAACAATAAATGAGTCGCTTATGTCTCGATACTTCGCGACACGGATCGTCTGGTTAATTCGATCACATTTAATTGGATCGTCGAACAGGGTTTGCGTTCACTCTGTTCCTAAGAAAGTGTTCACGAATCGATTTTTCACCGATTCAGCTATACGAGGCAGCTGAGGTGTGTAGAGAGTGATATCGACGGGTTTCAGTAATCTCTCCGCAACTTTTCATTGATTCCTCAGGACAGAAAAGAGAGTTAGTTAGAAACGCGGAACAAGGTTGCTTTATAAAAATGTGGTAAAGGTGGGTTGGCTTCGAAGCAGAGAATTTTGTCATTTGCTATATGGCTCTCGGTCCTTCCTCATACAACGTGGCTATGCTCACGTCTATGTTGAGCATATCCTTCACTTTATTCACTGTCAATTCCACATTAACTAGAGGACGAAAAACGCTATCGCAGTTCTCAGATTCTGAGGTAGTTTGTTCCACATAACTGCACAGCGGTGAAGCAAGGAATTTGATCTTAAGCCAGTTCGTGCCTTTTCGATTTCCAACATGTTATGTCTATTCCTTATATTATACTTGAGGGAAGATTGAAGTACAATCTCAACGTCTGAGGTAAAGACGCATTTGTAGGTCATCGCAAACATGAAGTTCAGGTTAACTTTTAGTCTCCTTAACCAGAGGGGTTCTACGTCCATATCCTAGCGATCGTCATAGTAAGTAAGGTCAACATTCTTAGTAGGCGCTTCGTAAAGTAGCGCTGTACATTTTCTATTGACTTTCTTTCACACTTCTCAGGTTGGAGTATATTAATGAGCAGTATTCGAGTAGAGGACGAATACGGGTTTTATACAGGTAGGTTTTGGATTCATTCATAATAAAGGATTTTACTATCAGCTTTTCTAGTTTACCGGTTTTTGCAACAGTATGCAGTGTTAGGAAGAGCAACACCCAAATATTCCCATTCCAGATACGGTCCTTGTGATCGGAATAACCGAGGTCCACCTCAAGTGAGCCGAGGTCACATTGGAGGTTGCTTGTAGCAACCCAACCCCCCAGCGGATTCTCCAAGTCCAACTTTGAATTCGTTTCCGCTGTACCAAGCATTGCTCACGGATCTCAGTGGCATAGTGTTTATGACGTCAACCATGAGCCACTAGGCTCTGAGTTCCAGCCCAGCTCAGGCTATCTCCACCTGATGAGTCCAAACCAGGACGAAACCGCGGTCGTGGGGTGCCAGTGTTGAGATGAGCAACACCATAATGTTTTCATTTTACCTACGGTCCTTGTGATCGGAATGACCGAGGATCACCTCAAGTGAACCGAGGTCTCAATAGAGGTTGCTTGTAGCAACACAACCACCCAGCGGATTCTCTAAGTCCAACTTTGCACACAGCGTGTTCCCTAAATGCAGCTTTGTATACAGCACCAGTTCGGCGAAATTGAAGGAGCTCGATTAATGTATCCCAAGATCACGATTTGTGAAACTGATGGACAGGGCTAGGCCGTCAAGTATCAAAGAATTTGGTGCCATACTGCACCGATAACATATTCAGATGCCTTTCTCGGATGTGAGCTCTATTTTCCACTTGCTGCACCAATTTTCCAGTTCGTGCAGATGCGCTTGTATGTCGGCAAGTGCGTTAATGAATTTGTCCGATTCGAACATAAACAATTCTAGTGTCATCTACGAAACATATGGTTTGCCGTGTTTGATGACATCGAAGACGTCGTTAATGTGCAGCAAAATCATAAGAGGCCCTAGAACACTTCCTTGGATCACGCCACTTGTGACTTGTCTATTCGTGGAAGTATTGCTTAGTATTTCAACTGCCTGATACCGACCAGAAAAGCACGATGATATCCACTAATGTAAATTGCCAGTTATACCGAAGGAATGTACTTTCGATAGATTTTATGTGGTACCCGATCGAACCATATAAGCATATCAAGAAATTTTATTATCAGGCGCTTACTACGGTCAATGGAACGATTAAGGAAGTTTAGAAATTGTATTTGCCAAGTAATACATGACCGTGTTCTCAGAAATCCCTGCTGGGAAGTGTTGATCAAATCCCCGGATGACAGGAATTCGATGATTTTGGCGTTTATTGCCCTCTCCATCGTTCTGCACCAATTGGAGGTATTGCCGACGGTTCGATAGCTCATCTGTTTTTGACGTTGGCCACTTTTATATTGTGGTGAAACCACCGTATTTCTCTACACATTTAGAACAACCCCAGACTTCATGGATAACGTAAAAATACTTTGAAGCAGTATGGAGACATCAGGGCCTCCGAATTTGAGCACAGCAGACGGTATTCCGTCCGGACCAGGATAAAAGCTCGTTCGTATTGAGTTTAACAGTTCCTATGTCCGATTGCTCAAATTCAATGGTACTGATATAATCTGCAGTTTTTGCAGGAATGTTTGCCATCGGTACTATACGCGGCTCTGTGAAAAATGATGAGTAGTATTCATTGAAAATCTCACACATCTGAGCCGGGTTTGCAGGAAGGGTGTTGTCGGGCAATATGATGGAAGGTGATACAACATTCTCGAGGTTGCTCCTGAACTGGAATAGTCTAGTCATTTCGTTTGGTTTATTGCGGGAGCCTGTTGCATTGGTCTTGTCTCTGAGAAGTTATGAGGATCGATTAGTTTCTAAGATTGACATTATTTGGTTTTGCCGAATTAACAGATTAAAATTGTTAGTCTTTTTAAGTCTCTATCCTAGCTTCTTCAGCATTCGTATTATATGCGACGGGATGGCGTTCTGACTCGTTTCGAAGAAAGTACGCCTGTGACGCATTGGGCAGTTTAGTGCATTTTTGTATAACGAGTCAGCTGCATGTTGAGCGCATTATCGCGGTGACTGAGTTTTAGCAGGTAAGCGGCTGGTGTCACTAGTTCATATCGCAATTCGATCTGTGACTTTCGATTTGATGATGCGTTGGAAGATTTTTATTTTTAGCTTGCGTTGCTGTTAGTGTCCACGTGATTGCCTCTGTCATATCATTTGGTCGCGTGCGTTATACAATGTGTATCGCTTGTACCAGTTATGCTTCACTTCAGGTGAGGATCTCTTTGGGCGAAATTGTTAACCATTGCGTCAGGACTTTCCACCTCTCCACATGCCCGGTTAGTCCAATAGCCGATTATCGTCAACAATGGTGTCAACTTGAGACCGAATGCGCTGATTTCTACTAAGTGTAAAATCAGCTATTCTAACGAACTTTTTGCGAAATTAAGACGTAGATTGCTATGGTGGCTACTGCTTGACTCTAACGGCTGACAGTATACCTTGAGCGAACGTGCGTGCAAATCGCTTACTTGTGCACTCGTTCACTCGTGGTTTTTTCACTGTGGCTCAGCGGCATTTTGTCGCACACCTTTGGATCTATACTCATTCGTCGTGCTTTTAAAAGCTCCACCTTGTGATACTATTTTCTCGAGTACACTCCAGTACATTCTACATTTACCCTGAATTCTAAATTCCGGGCAGTGTTTCGCCGATATCCAAGCGCCAAAAGTTGCCTAACTCCAACCATCGGAGACATTGTTTGGTCTCACTCGATAGACCATTTCAACGGCTTTCGAACGAACTGTCACTCGTTCAAATCCAACATTGCTTGGTGCAGCTACAGGTCTCAAGGCAAATTCACCCGGCGCGATCCATAGGCTTAACCACGAAAATTCTCAATCACACCTTCGTGTAATCTGCCCCACGTTCAAGCTGACACATTCGACTGGCACGCCAGAGAGGACAGTCTGCAAGCACACAACTGCAACGTGAACACTGTGACCTTACCGACAACGTCAGTAACAGAACAACTTTTTACCATAGAGGGTGAGTCATTCAAATGGTTCGTAACATTTGCTCAACAAGCGCGATGCCCAGTGTGCCACAGTCTAAAGACCTATGTGGATCATGTTCCAAACTTGTTAAGGGGGCATTTTGTGCCGTAACTGTTGCAAGTTTTTCCATGCGAGATGCCTCCGAGTTAAACCTAGTCAGGCCAAGTTATTAAACAAACCAGACTCTCTATGGTTCTGTGTGGAATGCACATCGATCCCACTGATAAAAAGCGTGCTCCTATTATCTCAGAAGTATGACCAGCTACTAGCCAAGTTTGAGGAAATGGTGACCACCAAAATCACTACGGTTGGGGTAAGCATAGCGGACTGTGCAACCCAATCCTCCCCCGTAAGTGCTGCTCCTATCCCGCGAAGAACTGCTAGTAACACCGTAAGCAACACGACACCTAGAGTCCAGAACATCAACAGCTGTTCCAATACCACACGTGGCTCACATTTGACTAATGCGGTTCCCAGTTCGATCGGAGTAACTACACGTAAGGCTACTTCCAAACTCCCGACGGAGTGCGTAGAAAAAGAGCAAGCCGGTACTAGCGAAAGTTGGGTTACAGTTGCTTCCAAGAAGAGCCGTCATTTAAAATTAACATCCCCAAATGGATCGGAAACTGAGGAGCGTAGCGGAGTTTTCCTAGTGCAAGCACCACCGGTTTCCTGCGGTACATCTCCGAGTACTTCAATCACTAACCGCGACATGTCGAAAGGTGTAAAGAAACAACTACCTGTACTGAGCGTACTGTGCTCCAATATCCCAGAATCAAAGTCGACATCGATAAGAGGCAGGCAGTTGGATGACCTCAACCAGTGGGATATTATTAGTAACCTAATCGGAGTTGTACTGAAACCTGTACACGTAGTGCGTATTACACGACACCCCAACTCTAAGCATTTCGGAGAGCCAAGACTTCTGCGCGTTGTGCTGAACTCCATCACTGAAGTAGAATCAGTACTACTGTCGACAGGTAGTCTCAGAAATGAACACTGCTCCATCCGTATCTTTCCAGACATCCCATGGGGCGAGCGTTATCGAGTTAACCGCACCTTAGAGGACTACCGGAAGGAAACTTCAACCAGAACCATACTTCTTCACGGGGTTCCTGAAACTGAAGCATGTGATGAGCATGAAATAACAACCCATGATAAAGAACAGTGGTGTTATATTCGTGAAACACTCTGCTTGGATGATGTGTTAGCGAAATCCGTGTCACGGCTGCGTACCTCACCGAACTACAAAGGAAGTGGCCCGAGAGTGTTGAAGGTGGTCCTTCAGTCAAAACATATGGTAGCACGGATGCTAAAAAGCTGGTACATGTTCCGTTGCAGGCTACCATCTGAGCTTCGGCTGAAGACAATCAGCGATATGCCTCCTAGAGATGATATGTCACTCAAAGAACCAAACGCGATGGGATCTATGAAAGAACAATGCACCAGTAGTGTGTCGAATGAGCCCATACAACCTGTAGAAGATGATATTGACCAGACACCTTACACTGTACGTAGAAGATTAGACACGGGACTAACTACACGGACGATGAATAAGACGTTAAACCCTTCACCAAGTACACATCGAAAAAACGATTAGTCGCCGGCCACTCACTGGTCGGCGAAACTTCACGTATGAGTTGTACAACCTCCGAAACATTGCTTAAATCTGAGAAACTTTCATGTATGTACACTAACGCCCAAGGGCTCCTCAGTAAACTTACCGAACTTCGGCTACGTCAGGTTGCGAATGCTTGGGACCTAATTTCTATTACCGAAACTTGGTTACACCAAGAGGTGACTGATGCTGAGGTTGAGATAGCCGGAATGTCACTCATCCGGAACGACCGCCCCAGCAGAGGAGGTGGGGTCCTACTCTACTACCGCAGCGATCTGCAATGTGCAATAGTTGATGATCTGGAAACACACGTTACCGACTCACTCTGGTGCCGTCTCCGACTAAGACACAACGACGCATGTCTCGTAGCTGTCGTTTACCGCCCCCAACGTCCACTCCGGAAATGGATTCCCGCTTGATCCGTGGCCTGAACAGAGTAACACGCACTAGGTACAGCCACATTCTCATCTCCGGGGACTTCAATCTACACGATCTGGAGGTTTCGGCATCACCCAGTGAGCAGTTCAAAGCAGACTTGCATGAACTGATCGCTAATATTCCCTTGTACAATCATGTCACCACGCCCACTAGATTCAGGACAGCAAACAAACCGTCCATATTGGACCTTGTGCTCACGAATGAAGAGCTCATGGTTGACAAGTTATTGATGGATAGTCCATTAGGTCTCAGTGACCATGTAGTAATAACGTTCAACTATGTGTGTTATGCAGAGTATCCATCTGAACACTCGGAACTAACTCATACAATCACACGCTACCACGTATTGAAAGAACTCGCCGACGCAGCTGCTTGGGAATTCTCAAACAAAAGTCCCCTTGACAACGTTTGGACAGAGTTCGTTGATAGACTCAGCGACATCGTCAACAGAGCATCAGAGACCAAACCCCTTCGTCCAGCAAAAATGCCTTCAATTCTAAGGAGCAGGACTCGAAAATGCCTGGCGATAAGGGATGCAGCATGGCGTGCCTACAAGATTAACCCCGACTCAGAGACTTGGGGCAATTTCCTGACCCATCGCAACCATTGCACTGCACTTGTCCGTGAGGACAAAGTAACTTATCAACAGTGCCTAGCCAAAAAATTTCATGGCAAACAACAAACTGCTATATAGGCATGTCAATAATCTTCGTAAAGTGAAGCATGGAATCCCTCCACTTTTCACGACAGGCGGTAGAGTACAAAGCGCCGAAGAAGCAGCTAATGCCCTGCGGCTACAATACGCCCCAATTTTCGAACTCGCAGCCTCTACCTGTCCCATAATGTCATGCACATTACCGACTCCACTGTTTACACATGTAATTTTCAACCCATCAATTGTGCTAAGGAAGTTACTCTCACTGCGTGAGCATAGTTCTCCGGGAGCAGACAACATCCGCCCGAAGGCACTGAAGGCTGTGGCCAACAAGCTAGCTGAACCACTGTCACAGTTCTTCCAAAGGTGCTTTGATGAACAACAAGTCCCCACTATGTGGAAGCGTGGCATTATCACCCTATTTTTAAAGGCGGTAGCCGTTCAGATCCTGCAAACTATCGCCCAGTGACTCTCCTCCCTGTGCTCGCGAAGGTGATGGAAGCAGTCGTCGCTGAGGCTTTAATGGACTACCTGGAAAATGCAACATCTTGGTACCGGAGCAGCATGGCTTCCGTCAACACCGGTCATGCACCACCAACCTACTGATTGCACGAGGTAGTTGGACGGAAGTGGCTGATGATGGGGTCGGAGTTGACGTCATCTATCTGGACTTCTCCAAAGCTTTCGACCGCCTTGATCACCGCATCCTACTTCAACGGCTACAGAGTTACGGAATCGGAGATCCTGTACTTGGTTGGATTGGCAGCTTCCTTCACCAACGGAAGCTTCAAGTACGTGTTAGGGGATCACTCTCTAACCCAATTGAGGTGGAATGTGGTGTCCCACAAGGCTCAGTGCTGGGACCGCGCTTATTCCTGGTGTTTATCAACGACCTGGCAAGAGTTATCTCCTCAAATTTCCTGCTTTTCGCCGATGACGTCAAGATATGGCGGGCGATTAGTAACAATGAAGATCACGATCTACTCCAACATGACCTAGATTGCATTTACGAATGGTCAAAGAGGAACATGCTTCAATTGAACATAGCTAAGTGCAAGGTGATACATCTGCGTCACCAGCCGGTGAGCGCTTACAAGCTTGGAGACCACACCTTGGAGAAGGTCTCTCAGGAGCGTGACCTGTGTGTATTGGTACAGGAAGATCTCAGGTGTTCAAAACAAGCAGAGAAGGCGACGAGAACCGGCAATCAACACTTCGGCCTTCTTCGCAGAGCCTTCGGTCGGTTTGAACCCTCAATCTTTCCCCAAATGCTTAACACCTACGTGCGACCGCACGTGGAATATGCTATTCAGGCGTGGCAGCCGTGGCAGAAACAGGATCTCGTTGCTCTCGAGACTCCTCAACGAAGGGCAACCAAGAACGTCAGGGGCCTCTTTCATCTGCCCTATCAGCTTAGACTGAAATCTCTAAGAATGTACAGCAGTCGATATCGGCTTTTGCGGGGGGATCTCATAATGGTTTACCAGATTCTGAAGAACCCAAACCACATTTGCCGTCCGCTGCTGGAATTGAACCACAACACTAACCTAAGAGGTCATTTTCTGAAACTGACAATACAGTATAGCCGGCTTGAATGCCGTAGAAATTTCTTTTCCCTCCGCGTGTGCCAGCCTTGGAACGCCCTCCCTAATTATGTCGTCTCTGCTCCCAATCTGGCGATATTTAAAAAACGAGTTGACGATGCATTGTCTCATTTACATTTCATTTTATGACTTGTTAGCCAGGGCTACAAAACGCAATCAAACGGTGTCTTGCCAAACGCCTAACCAATGGATTTATGGATTTATACGTTTAATACGCGTAAACCTCCGCTATTCTACATAAGTCTATGGTGACTCCACCACAACGCTTTTCACTTTATCATGCAATTCACTTTTCGCAATAATTTCCATCCCACGGGACTTGTTAAGCAATGCTTTTTTCCCCGTAATAAACCATTGTTCCATCATTGGGTTCGTGTAACATTGCGAATGTGGACAGATTCTGCTCAATAAGAGGATTATGGTCCACCATTGTCATCCGCGTTTGCCGGACTAAGACAGGGAGACCCGATTGCATGGTAATGTCATGGCGCCGCGGGATCAGCGGTAGCACAGAAAGTTCATGTAACCATGAGACAATGGTATAATACAGAGAAGAAAGCCAAGGCTTGACAAGTCCCGTGGAATGGTTTTTAAAACTAACTTTAGTTCAATGAAGTTACACAAAACTGAGAAACATATCTGTGGACTCAGCATAACGTCCACGTTAACACATAGGTATATCGGTCTAACCCGATTTCGTGGGGTTGGTGAGAACCATGTCTGCGTCTTGTCGTCGCTCAAAGAATAGAAATCAGATCAAGTAATGTAAATGGTGTAAAGCATCGTCCAGTCGTTTTTAAAAATGGGCAGCGTGGGCGCTGAAATAATAAAAGTCGAAAGGGCGTTCCACGGTTGATAAACTCGACGGGAACAATAATTCCGGTGGCACTCAAGCCGACTGTATTAAGTTTCTAGTTTCCATTTATGACCCCACAATTCTGTGTTGCAGGTAGGCTTCAGGAGGTGGCGGCAAGTGTGACCAGGGTTTTTCAACATCTGGAACGCCAGGATGAGGTCACCCCGTAGATGGCGATATCTTCTGTTGTACACTCCCAGAGCTTTCAGTCGCCTATGATATTGCAGATGGGACAACCCCTTCATATTTTTGTTACCCGTCGCTGTGCGGTCTCCAGTGCAACCAGGTCGCGTTTCAACCAGGATTGCCAGGCCTGGATCGCACACTCTACATCGGGCCTCACATACGTATTGAGCGTATGGAGGAAGATGGAGTGTTCGAACTTCCTGACGCCCCTAGTGACAGACCAATATGTTGATTCGCGGTTTTGGACGCCTTCAAGGACTGCGCCGAACAGCCGAAGTCGTCTTCGATCACCATCCCAAACTCTTGCTCTTATGAGGCGGTTTTCAGAATGTCGTTTCCAAGCTTAGATGCGTACGTGGGCTTATGGTGGACATGCACGGTTTTGCACTTGTCCGTGTTAAACGGAAGTAGTTTTACATTTGAGCATTCAAAGCGCAGTCTAAGACTCGTTGCAACATATCGTGCTCTTCCTGGCAGTCGATTGCCCGCCATATTTTGATGTCATCGGCAAAAAGCAGGAAATTTGACTTGATAACATTCGCAAAGTCGTTCATGAAGAACAAGAATAACCACGGCCCGAACACCGACCCTTGTGAAACACCGCAGTCTACACTAGTTGGATCAGAAAATGAACCTCGAACTCGAACCTGAAGATGCCGCTGAAAGAGCAAGTTTCCGAACCATCCAAAGACAGGGTTTCCAACTCCGTATGCCTGCAGCTTTTGGAGGTGGATGCGATAATCTATGCGGTCGAATGCTTTGAAAAAGTCTAAGTAGATGACATCAATGCCGGTCCCATTGTCGGCTATATCGGTCCAACTGCCACGAGCAAGCAGTGGCTTAGTAGTACATGACCGATGCTGACGGTATCCGTGTTACTCCTGTAATATGATGTTAGACCTTTCGAAGTAGCCCATTACAGATTTAACTATGATCGATTCCATCACCTTTGAGAGCCAGTGGATACTCATTTTCGTCACGTCAGTACACTTTTCGATTGACTTTACACTACATTAACTTTACATTCTTGCATTAGGTATGGTACAGAAATCTCAATTTACTTATGATAAATTCTCCTCTTATAGTATTATCAGTACACCACTGAAATATTCCATCAACCTCGTTTCTCTTCTATCTTCAAATTAATCTCCTCCGAACACCGGAGAACGAACGTCTTGGCCTGCAGGAAAGCTCCGCTCTCCTCAATTGCTCCCAATAGCTAGCATATTTCGTGACTGACCTGTTTAACAGATCACTGTCCTATGGTTTATTACTGAACGACTGTAAATACTCGAAGGTGAACCCGATTACCTAAGGAAGTGACTCAAGGATGGTGGACGGTTAGTGGCCGATTTGTCTGGTCTCAGTCTTGGCCAAGGTACACAGTATGATGATGGAGAGAAGTCTACTGCAATCACTAGAGTCAGAGGATCTCCTGGCGCAACCCCAACATGGTTTCATGGACACCCGTTTATGCATCATCAGCCTGATCGTAACAGGGCACTGCACTGTGGCCCATCATGCTTCCAGTCCGCATCAACAAGGTAACTAAAGTTCGCTAGTCGGCATACGTCCTGTTGACGGACGACCTGAAGATTTGGAGTTACCGATTCTCCCGATGACTGCGGGCCACTTCGACATGAGCACGATCACCAGTGCATGTGGTCTGGAGAGATCCGTATGCTGTTCAACCCTATCAAGTTAGTATTTATTAACTTGGAGAAGGTTGGTGACGACCAAACCTGCGATTGGACGGTCAAGCGCTGCAATCCACGCTTTTCGCGAAAGACCTTGGTGTACTCTCGCGTTGTGAATTATGGTCCACGGATAATAGGAATAGCTGCATCGTAGCGGACCGCGCATATATCGGGCGATCATACACAGCTTCTACATTTGGTATGAAGATATCGTCAGTCGCCTTTTTCCTTCCATTACGGGACCAATGCTAGATTAAGGCTCGCCCCTCAACCGTCCGAGCACCCATGGCGAGCCACAAAACTTGGAACATGTCCAAATGTACTTAACAGTAGTATCCCAAGTTTACGTCATTGGTCGCAGATAGATGCATGAGTCTAAGGTTATACACACTGTCTTACCGTCGGTTTTAGTTTTCTTCATAATGACCCAGGGGAAACTACATCTGAATGACCTCCTCATGTCGGGGCCGCTGTCCTAAATGCACGTACTAAATAATATAGGTGCGTACAGGTACAAGCTCTTATGAACAGGTCTGAAGCAGATAACTCCTACTCTACGTTTCTGGTGTCGAGTGATAAAATACTGGGACAGTTCGCCTAAGAAAATAGCCGGGACACATCAATGTCGGAGTTGAGGAGCTTCCTATACGTCCAATTTGCGGATTAAGGCCTACAAATGCGCATAGCACCTAAATGGGGCACTGCAAACGGAGATATGCTGACAGTGCGGTAATGAAGATGTTATTCTGCTTATGTGACCCATAATAGTTCTGTGGAATAGCACCGACATGTGTATCCTAGCCATCTATTTTCGGAATTCCCATTATTCCCTGTGTTACTCTCTCAAAGCGAACGTTCAATTAATACCAAATCTGTCTGCCTGTAGACACAGTTTGTCGAGAGTCCAAGAAATTAGCTCGTCATTATTATTATTGTGCAATTATTGTTGAGCAACATTTTTTGCTTCAATTTGTTGACACAAAATGTGCACACCGATGGTTAACCGGCAAAGATGCGATCTGGATGCTCAGAGTTGATGCAATCATAACAAGTGCGTTGTGCCAAGTAACAAAAGTTCACAATAACACATGTAAGAGAATTCAAACTTTTGTAATGTTTTATTCTGAGGCTTGGCACCGCTTTTTGGGGATGACTGTGAAAAAGAACGTGAGGAGCATTCACCACTACCCTACGTGACCGCACAGGTGCAACGTTCGATTGCAAAAACGGCGGTCACCGAACATCATTCCACTTGGCGGCAGATGTAGTGAACCGAAATGTGCACGAGTGAACAAGAGAGAGCTGATTTTTTCTAAATATAGCTTTGCGTTCCAACCTAAGTGGGGTGGCGTAAGTCAAACAGAATGAAGGAGACAATTCAATTTGACTGATGCGCTCTGGTTTTGACAAATACGCACAGCCATTCCAATGGTCTATGGTATACTGGTGCTCACGAAAAGTATAAAAGCTGGCTGAAACAGATGACGATATTCAGGGCTTTGTCAATGGGAGTTAATAAGACTGATACTGTTCCCCAAGCAACTCCTCTCAGCTCTGCCCTTACTCAAATAGCAGCTTCCGTTTTATTAACCACGTCACATCATCTGCGCCGCACACTCTGACAAATACTAACTCTCTAAGTGGACAACCTAATTACGGTGTGAATGCTTTTAAACCATTCCAGGAAGCTACTCGTAATGCGTCAACCACTACACCAGCAGGTCAGAACCGGGAAACGTACGTATCAGTCGCCTTGCTAAAAATGTCAGACGCGACACCCGTATGTCAGTCTTCTATACTAACCCCGAGTGGTGCGGCGCAACCTTCGCGACCGTCTCCCATGCTTGCTGAACAATCCAATTTACTATCCACCACTCTCAACCCGATATTTGCCAGACAGAAACACGGTGCGTTAACTCTCGTTTGCAATAACCTTCCCGAGTCTAAGTCCAGCACCATAAACTAAAAGTTGCCAAACGATCGCAACTACTAGATTTCCATTCACAACACGAAGATTATTCGGGTTGAGCCCACTATACTGAGACGTGTAGCGCGTCACTCAACCTCAGTACACTACGTTGAACCCCGATTTCTACGAGGAAAATTTAACCCAGCAGATAATACAGAGACGGCATTTGCTCAGCAGTTCGTTTTAGCAACCCATCGAGCGGAGTATGCATACTTCTTGGTGTTCCTTACAAATGGCCGATAAGGGAACGGGACACGCATCACGGCCCTCTTAAAACAATGGTAAAAAGTTCATATTTGTTCAGGGTGCTCCTGAAATACTGGATACACCTGACCATCAAGCGCAAACATATGCCGGGGAGCAATGGTGCCTCATCCTCCAAGCACTTTCTCTGGACGATGTTATTGTTAAATCGTTGCAGGGATTTCTTTCATCCCCTAACTACAAAGGCTGCAGTCCAAAAATATTGAAGGTAGTGCTACGCATCAAGGGAGAAGCAAAATTCAGATTGGGTATCTAGTTGTAAAATAGCTCCGGGTTGCCGGCCGAGATTTGGCTAAAGGTAGCAAACGCATGGCCACAAGTGGTCAGCAATTTACTGAAATATGCAGCCTAAGTAAAATTTTGCGTATACACACCTGCAGAAACATAGACAAAGTAACACCCTCTGCACCCGACAGGACAGCAGGATGCAGGAAAGAACATGGCGATCTAGAACACTGTACAGCCGTGCAGGTTGACAGAAATTCAAGAACAAACGAGCCACCAAAAATGATCAGTGGCCGAACGCCAAGAGGTTGGCTCAAAACAACCTGGGTTTGACGCCCACCAACGCACTCTGGACAGCCAAATTACTATTATGCTTGTAGGGTGCAAAGACATTTTGTAAGTTGGCTGAGTTAGAGAGTGTCGAGCCTCGAAAACGCGCGATTACTTTAGCAGATAGCTGATACTTGGATCAATTAACCTGGTATGTTGCTGCTACGGAACGATAGAATTGGAACGGGTGGTGTATTTATTGATCATCATGCTAACTGAAATGAAATGAATGATCACTTAGGAATGCGCACCTGCTGATTCGATTCGATGTCGGGCTATAGTTCAGCAACCATGGCAGTCTTGTTGCCGTGACTTGCCGTCCGCCAAACTCTGCGCCTGTAATGAATTCCAACCTGAACGACGCTTCAAACATTGCGCCGAACAAATCATACAACCACATTCTTATCGCCGGGGACAATAATGTGCACCGCATAGGAAAGTTTGCATTTGAATCGGAGATCCTGTACTTGGTTGCATTGGCAGCTTCCTTCACCAACGGAAACTTCAAGTACGCGTTAGGCGACCACTGTCTAACCCAATTGAGGTGGAATGTGGTGTCCCACAAGGATCAGTGCTGGGACCGCGCTTATTCCTGATGTTTATCAACGACCTGGCAAGAGTTATTTCCTCAAATTTTCTGCTTTTCGCCGAGGACGTCAAGGTATGATGGGCGATTAGTAACAATGAAGATCACGATCTGCTCCAACATAACCTAGATTGCACTTATAAATGGTCAAAGTGGAACATGCTTCAGTTGGACATGGCTAAGTGCAAGGTGCTACGTCTGCGTCACCAGCCAGTGAGCACTTACAAGCTTGGAGACCACATCTTTCAGAAGGTTTCTAAAGAGCGTGACCTGGGTCTACTGCTACAGGAAGATCTCGGGTTTTCAAAACAAGCAGAGAAGGCGAGGAGAACCGGCAATCAACACTTCGGCCTTCTTCACAGAGCCTTCCGTCGGTTGGAACACTCAATTGTTCCCCAAATGCTTAACGCCTACGTGCAATCGCAAGTGGGATATGCTATTTAGGCGTGGCATCCGTGGCAGAAACAGGATCTTGTTGCTCTAGAGACTTCTCATCGAAGGACAACCAAGTACGTCAGTGGCCTCTTTCATCTGCCCTGTCAGCTTAGACTGAAATCTCTAAGCATGTACAGCAGTCGATATCGGCTTTTGCGGGGTGATCCCATAATCGGTTACCAGATTCTGAAGAACCCAAACCACATTTGCCGTCTGCTGTTGGAATTGAACCACAACACTAACCAAAGAAGTCACCCTCTGAAACTGCCAATTCAGTATAGCTCCGCGTGTGCTAGCCTTAGAACACCCTCCCGAATTATGTCCTCTCTGCTCCCAATCTGGCGATATTTAAAAATGGGTTGACGATGCATTGTCTCATTTACATTTCATTTTATGACTTGTTAACGAGGGGCCACAAACCGTAATCAAACAGTGTTTTGCCAAACGCCTAACCAATGGATTGATGGATTTATACGTTTTATACGCGAAAACCTCCGCTATCCTACATAAGTCTATAGTGAGTCCACCACAACGCTTTTCACTTTATCATGCAATTCACTTTTCGCAATAATTTCTATCCCACGGGACTTGTTAAGCAATGCTTTTTTCCCGTAACAAACCATGGTTCCATTGTTCCGTTGTGCTGTTTGAAGCCTGTTTGCAAGAGCTAATCTCCAGCTATCCTCTGTACAACCACGGCACGCTCTCCAACCAGAATTCGAAATGTTAACAGGCAGTCCAAAATTGATCTCGTGCTTATCAAGAAAGAACTCGTGGTCGGCAGAATTGTTACATGCGCACCAATAGGTCGCGGTGGCCGTGTTACTCCACTGTTTGACAATGTGCGCTATGCGGAATATCTTAAAGAAGTGGATGATAAAGTGCATACTGTCACGCTCCCCATCATGTTATCTGCGCTTGTTAAATATATCCCTTAAGCCTTCTTAACTGAATATCCCCAGAAATCGTCTGGAAAACGTTCACAAGGACATTTAGCACACTAGTGAAGTACGCATTAAAACATAACTTCTATCGTCAAAAAATAGGTCACTTCTGAGGAGCAGAACAGGTAAATGCGTGTCCCATCGCTAGGTTTTACCAATATTCTCTCTCGCAGAAGGTGTTTTCAGGAAACTATTGTCCATACCTACCCACAGCTCCACTGGAGTCCATAACATTTGAACGAATGATCTATAGGCGGAAGCCCTTGATCTGGAAGAACCTCCGGTGATTTTTTAACAGTAAATTACAGAAAAAAAGCAAAATATCATCACTATGCAAACGATGGATCATCACTCCTATTCATTAGGAGGATTGTCACACTGATCCTATCAACTACCCTCTGATAACGCTGTTTCCCGTGGTTTCCAACTCTATGGAATCAATCATCGCACATGCACTGATGCAGAATTTGGAAGACCACAGCATAATTGCCCGGAACAGCGTCACGTCCTCCAAAAGTACTCATGTATTAAAAACTTGGGAATTGCTCGCAATAGCTACGCTGAAGTAGTCTATGATGGAGCAGGGGTCGATGTCATCAACCTGGACTTTGCAAAAGCGTTTGATAACTTACGACACTGAATTCTGCTCTATAAAAATCAGAGCTATGGAATAAGTGACCTATTCCTGTGCTGGATGCGCCATTTACCACGCGAACTTTGATTGGATTTAAGTCCGGGATCTCTGGTCGATACAATTAAAGTTAGGTACGGTGTGCCACAATGCGCAGTGCTAGGTCCTCGTATATTCTTGCTATTCATAAACTATCTATCTGGGTCATTGGCTTTCGATTTCCTCTTATTCCCAGATGATATGAAGATATGGTGAGCGATCAGGGAACCGGTCGCCCACGAAAACCCCCAGCGCAAAGTTAACATGCCTTCGAACGGGTCACTTCAGAATACCCTACCATGCAACGTAGAAAATGTCGCGTTGTTCAACTGTGCAGTACGCATGACTATATGTTTAGGCTTGGATCACATATTGCAAGCTACTTCTCAGTAGCGTGAGCTCATAAAATCGACCACAACTGTTCAAATCAGGTTGAGACAGTTGCAAATAGGGAACCAGCCCATCGGACTGCTGTGAAGGGTATTCGGGATTTTTGATACATTCATCCTCTCGATGATGTACCAATCCCATGCGAGCCCTCAAGTTGAATACGCTACCTAAGCTTAGCAACCTCAGTTGAGGCGTAACCTCAAGGTACTAGAGGCACCACAAAGCAAAGGAGCAAAGATTGTCACGAGTCTGAGCAATATGACTTAGTAGCAAAGCCTGAGGTTACGTAGAGTTTTCAGCGGAAGCTACAGACGGCTACGCGGTGCTCGCATATTCTTGTGTCAAGTAGCGAGTGACTCCAACTACGTATATCTTCACCTGCCGAAATAGTCATAAAACCAATCACAGTGGTAACTGCTTGAAACAGCGTGAACAATATAGTCGCCTGGAACATCGATGGAAGTATATTTCTTTGGGTTTATCAACTTTGTAATTAGCTTCTAAACACAGTTTTCTCCCCATCCATATTGAATAATTTCAACAAACAAATGAATGTTGCCCTTGAATCCCATCACTTCTTTGCCTAAGCTGTACTACCTCATACCGTATTTATGTGTCACATGGACCTAACTAGGTGGTACACAAATGAGCGTAGTTGTTTTTCTTTTTCTCACGGAATACCTCAGCTAGAGGTACCCGATGTTGTCTTATATACTTACATTCGATTCTCTTTTCACACTATCGTTATTCAGTAGTGCATTTGCTCGATAGACGCTTAAACATAAGAGTCACATATATTTGGAGATTGTAGTTTTTCACATAGCTATCCTACTGGACTTGTCAAGCACCTGCTTGTTTACCCGTGATAAATTATTGTTCATTGGAGTGCCGGCTTTTCTGTAAACAATTACTGCGCCATTCTGAATCTGTTGAATGCTGACAAATATTGATCGACCAGCCTCGTTCTCGGGGATGGTTTTGTTGATTTCATGAAGGAAATAACTATAAACAAAGGTAGGTAGCGCTGAACAATACTATGATATCAGGGAGGATTTTCTGAAGCTTTAAAGCATGTTAGGTATGTGCGAAATGTAACAATAAGCTCCAACTTAGGGAAATTTGCTCTGAATTTAGAAGTCTAGTTTACCCATTAGTTTCAACTACAAGCTTGTTGCTGCCTGAGTAACATCAGACTCGTGAATTGAATAATACAAAGCGCATTTCAATGCATAAAGAAATCTTTTGACACTAATTACAGGTGATTGTCGTACTAGCAAATATTGGCAGTGCTTTTCGGCCCTTTTAACTCATAAAATAAACCACTCTAATAATCGGTAGCTGCAACTTATTAGGCCTACTTTGCTAATGCAGCAATTGCTGTCGTTATACAATTGAGCGGTGTGTTTGTTTTACATTGCGATTTCAAATTAAACTTACCAAACTGCGCAATATCCTTGACAGAATAATGAACAATGCTTTACAACGGGTAAAAGAGCAGATGCTTGACATGTCCCGTAGGGTGTTTAGCGTGAAAGAAGCTAGATCAAGGGATAATAGAGTCGTCAGTTCGGGCGATTACAGATTTAACTACACTGTCTTATAAAGTGAGTTTGAAATGCGAATGTACGCACACAACGCAACAGGGCAATGTTTATTGATCACATCGTAGGCGAGAAAAATAAAAAATTGGCAAGGACAACGCTTACTCGTGTGCAACTATCTTGGGTCGACAGGATACAGAAATCCAGTTTCTATAGTAGTAGCGTTTATCAAATTTCGTGCAAGGCGTTTGGAGTGACTCATTCTCGAGTAGGGTTATGGCACTATCCACTGTCTGTTGTGCATTAGTACTAGCATCTGGTGGTCATAGGCTATAGCACGTAGTGCAAATGTGACAGAGTATCGTCAAGGCGTTTTTTGAAAAGGGATAGGGTGGGTGCATTAATTACATGTTCCGGGAGGGCGTTCCAAGGCTGTGACACTCGAAGGGAGAAATAGTTTCGCCGACATTCCAGGCGGCTGTACGGCGTGACTAACTTAAACTGATGACCTCTTAGCGGGATGTTTTGTCTAAGTATTAGAAGGGAATGGCATGGGTGGTTAAGGTTTCTCAGGATATGGTACACCATTATGAGATCGCCCCTTAGACGCCGATAACTTTCACTGTATATCTTGAAGGTCTTCAGCCTGAGTGGGTAGGGGAGGCTGGTCAAACCTCTGACGCTCTTCGTTGCCTTACGTTGTGCAGTATCGAGCGCGGTGAGATGATGCTTGAGCCAGGGTTGCCACGCTTGAATAGCGTATTCCGCGCGCGGCCTCACGTACGCAATAAGCATTTTTTGGAAAAACTGCAGGATCAAACTTCAGAAATCTCTACGAAGAAGGCCGAGGTACTGGTTTGCTTTCTTAGCTGCCTTTTCAGTCTGCCTCAAACAACTGAGGTCACCTTGAACTATTACGCGGAGATCGCACTCGTCATATGCTGGAAGCAACTTTCACTTCATCAATAATATGCATAGAAAAATGCTCAGCTAGTTATTCTGTGCCACTCAACTCTTGTTTCAAATTAGTTGACACTTCATCAAGCCGTTTAGTAATCCTATTCCTGATCTGGGAAATATATTTGAATAAAGGTGCTTCATCCGGATACAAAATTTCATCCGTTTTCAAAGGCACTGCTTATTAAACTCGTCTTTGTAGCTTTTCCACTCATTGTGGTCATTCGTCTATGTTCATGGTTTGCGTCAACGCAAACCATAGTCCCTTTCTTATTGTGTTAAAGCAGGTTTGTTTTCTATCTCAAGTTAGTTTTCAACTCCCTGAGCTTTGAAAAACGCATCGGACCTTTACGTCTATCTCAAGATCGACGATTCGTTTATCACTTAATTTCGGTTTTGATACATTGTTTCCTTTGTGCTTATATAATCGATTTGAAGACGATCAAATGCTTCCAAACAAAAATACATTTTGCATAAAGTAAATCCTGTCGATCTTTTCTGTGAACGAACCAATTTTGTCCACTTTAAATTACAAAAGCTGCAAGTTAGGCCGTTAAATGAACAAATCACAGTATTCTTTGTGCGCGCTGCATGTGTGCTCGTAAAGTGCAGTGTGTTTGACATCCTGGCTGTTACCAACTGAACACGATCGTCCCTCTCCTTCTGTAAACGAATGAATCTCAGTGGCTGTCAACATGTCCGCCACTCAGTCCCTGCTATTGCACGCCGTAATAGCCGGACTCCTCAGATCGCTTACGAACTACTAAATTACACATTTAAACTTCGTTGGATATTTGTTGACACTCTTTACTGTCGATCTAGAAACGCATGCGAATGGATTGCGTAAGCTTATGATAGTCTCCATCCCTGACTCGAAAGGAAGGGTGGTCGACTCAGCCACACATCGCTCAGATGACACGCATTCTATTGAATAGGCCGAACTATAGAACCAACTTGCTAATGCTTTTCCGGGTCTCAGTAATGGTCTGACTGTAAGTAGCTGCAAGGAATCTGATCAGAATTCAATCCAACTTCGCTTTGGTTCATCGCAATTAGATTCCAAGCCGCATAGGTAAGATACCACTCCGGAAAAGTACCAGACGCGCGTTCCACCCTCTTGGGGCTCATCAGTGGTGCGCATCCATCGGTCCCGTACTGACGATTGAACCCATGACTACTAGAGGCTAACGCCAAGTAGCTAGCAGCTTATGCCACTGAGCTATGGGGCACGACAGCTTTTCCGGATTGGTAGCTTACCTATGTTGCTTGGAATCTAATTGCAATGAACCAAAGCGAATCATAACTAAATTCCTCGCCTCATTCGTAATCAATCCAAATTCCCTTCTTCACTGGTTTCTATGCTAAATCTAACCTCCTATTAAATCTATCACTTAAACTGCAACCTGTGCTGCATGTGTGCTGTGCACTGACTCATCAGCATCGCTAATCTGGTCAATTTACTTGCCCTTTTATTAAAATTGCCCAGACACTATTCCACCTAATCTTCGTTCAAAGGACATGAATAATCAACAGGGAAATAGAAAACACGCGCTGAAAACCGTCATTATTCACGGCGTCCCCGAGTCTCAATCTTCATCTCCTGAAGAAGCTCAGGCACATGACATGGAGCAATGGCGATACATTCGTGAGGCTGTCTAGAATATGTCATTGTTACCTCCCTGACCAGGATTCCCGTGTCACCAAATTACAAATGATGTGGTCCTAGGTTGCTGAAGTTTGTCGTACTGTCTGAGCTAACTTTACAGACAGTTCTAGAGAACTGGGGTAACTTCCGGAACATGCTACCAACAGGAATTCGACTAAAAGCAGCAAGTTTACGACCAGAGGCTACTGGTTACTCCATCGAGAGGACCAACTCAGTGGGAACAACCGTTGTTGCAGAGTCCACCACAGAGACTGATCTGACTGCCGTCATAGCATCCGGCGAGACACTGCAGGAGGTGAGTGACCATCAGGATAATCATGAACCTGATCACACGGTGCAGAGAGTTATCCCAAATCATTCTCGTGAGCCTAAGACAATTCCAAAAAACTAGTAGCAGCTGACCTCAAGAGAGTCGGCCAAATGTCAAACCTGTTGTCTACATCCACAACCTATAATTCACTCTCGTGTTTTTATACCAACGCACAAGGGCTTTTAAGAAAACTGACGGAGCTTCGCCTGCGTCAGGCCTCGGTGTCAAGGGACTTCGTTATGATAACCGAGACCTGGTTGAATGAAGCGATCACTGATGCAGAAATTGCACTATCTGGGATGTCTATTCTACGCAACGATCGACCAAGTAGAGGAGGTGGCGTACTACTCTATAATCGCAGCGAACTACACATTGATCTCATCGATGACCCAGAGGTTCAGATTGTCGATGTGCTTTGGTGTCGTCTTCACCTAAGCCGTAGGGACGCATGTTTGTTGGGTGTGGTGTATTGTCCTCCATCGGCTACTTTGGAAATGGACAACCGCCTAGCCTTCACAATGAAGACCATTCTCTCGCAATCGTACAGCCATATTCTCCTGGTTGGTGACTTCAATATTCATACCATAGAATCCCCGGCCTGTATCAACGAACACCACAAAACGGAAGTGCAGGAGATAATCAGTGGGCTACCACTTGACAATCACATCACATCTCCCACAAGATTCAGGACGGGAAACAAACCGGGTGTCCTGAATCTTGTATTCACCAATGAAGAGCTTATGGTCGAAACGGTATCGATAGAGAGTCCATTAGACCGTAGCGATCATGCAACGCTCATGTTCAATTACATCTGTTATGCAGAGTATTCCTCAGCAAACACCAAGGAGTGTCAGCTCATAACGGATTACGGCGCTCTAATCAAACTTATAAATGCCACAAACTAGGCATTTCTAGCAGAACAATCCCCCGATGTCGCCTGGTCTGAATTTGCTCACCAATTCAACATGTTAGTAACTAGTGCTTCTAGGAAGAGACCGTCGCGCGCGAAGACAGTAAAATCATTCATACGCAGCAGGACACGCAAGTGTATCGTTACGCGGAATTTACTCTGGCGAAGATACAAGAAGTCATCGAGTGCCGAAACATGGGAGCCTACACTCTCCAAAGGAATCACTGCGTAAGCCTGGTACGCGAAGATAAAATACAGCACCAACAGAATCTAGCTGAGAAATTCCTTTCAAACCCCAAGATGCTGTACAGACACATAAACAAGCTCCGCAAAGTGCAGCGAGGAATACCTGCTTTACACACACTGTGTGGACATGCACAAAACACAACCGAGGCGGCCAACGCCCTATGTCAATAATTCACCCCTAACTTCCAGAGAACGACATCGCCGCATACACTGTTCCCGATCATTGTACCACCACCAGGACTCAGCCACATCACGTTTACGACTGCGGATGTTATGAAAAGGCTTATTGCCCTGAGCGAGCTTACCTCTCCCCGGTGTTGATAATATTCGTCCAAAAGCATTGAAATTGGCTGCAGTAAACCTGGCGGACCCACTCTGCAAGTTCTTCCAACGATGCCTCGATGATATGCGCGTGCCAGCAATGTGGAAGCAAGGCATCGTCACTCCCATCCATAAGGGATCAAGTCGTACAGATCCGGCCAACTATCGCCCGATAACACTACTTCCGGTGCTCTCCAAAATCATGGAAGCGGTTGTTGCCGAAGCGCTGTTGAACTTTCTGGAAGAACGCAATATCACAGCACAAGAACAACATGGATTGCGCAAGAACCGATCTTGCACTTCAAACGTGCTGCTTGCTAGATCCAGTTGGACTGAGACCGTCGACAGCGGTGTAGGTGTTGACGTAGTATATCTGGACTACTCAAAAGCTTTCGACCGCCTGAACCACCGTATCCTCCTTCACAAGCTGCAGTGTTGTGGAATTGGTGACCCAATCCTCGGTTGGATAGGTAACTTCTTGCTTCAACGACATCTGAATGCAAGAGTTCGCGGCGTCACCTCTGACCCAATCGACGTTAAGTGCGGAGTGCCACAGGGCTCAGTACTTGGTCCACGACTATTCCTGATTTACATAAACGGTCTCGCACCAGTACTCACCTCCAACTCCTTACTCTTCGCTGATGATCTCAAGATATGGCGAACCATAAGAACAATCAGCGACAATGCAGCACTTCAAGATGATCTTGACAGGGTCTACGAATGGTCGACTCAGAACCTGCTTCAGTTCAACGCTACAAAGTGCCAGGTGTTGAGCATACGCCATGAAGCCACTTGCGAATACAGACAGGGGGATCAAATATTGCAGCGCACTACAACGGAATGCGATCTAGGAGTGGTAGTGTAGGAAGATCTGGTCTGTTCCCGTCAGGCCGAGAAAGCCTCCAAAAAAGCTAACCAACACCTTGGCATTTTGCGGAAGGCGTTCGGGCGCTTCGATCCGTCCATCTTTTCGCAGATGCTCAACGTCTACATTCGGCCTCATTCTGGGTACGCCATCCACACTTGGCAGCCATGGCAAAAGCAAAACCTTACCGCTCTTGAACTGCCACAACGAAGGGCGACCAAGAACGTAAAGGGCCTGTTTCATCTCCCTTACCGATTGAGGCTGAAAACCCTCTGGGTCTACAGTGGACAATATCGAGGCCTGCATGGCGACTTGATAATGACTTATATGATCTTGAGGAATCCGAACCATTCTTGTCGTCTCCTACTAATGTTGAGTCGCGATACAACACTCGGAGGACACCAGCTAAAGCTGGCCACACAATACAGCCGGTTGGAATGCCGCCGGAATTTCTTTTTCATTCGGGTGTGCCAACACTGGAACGCTCTTCCCACATACGTTGTTTCTTCCCCCACGCTAACGGTATTCAAAAGACGTCTGGATGATCCACTTATCCACCTACATTATGCTATATAATCAGAGATGTCTACGTCAAACAAACGCGAAAAAAACGGTGCTCATTCTCAGATTTTGTGCTTCACTATTTACACACTGCTGTTGTGGAATACAGTTTCGAATATATTACAACTGCATTCCGCAATTACCTCGGTCTAAGAAAGCGGCGCACAAGTAAGCGTTGTCGTTTCTATTGTTCTTAAGACAGACTTTCGCCATATTACTCTACAGTAACAATTCAGCACATATTCAACAAGGTTTATATGAATAAGGGGCACCTGAATCACTAGACGCTTAAATTGAAGATTTACGCTATGTTTACTTTCACTTCAGCCCCCCTACGGGACTTGTAAAGCTAGCGCTTTTTTACCTGTCATCATCATCCTCATTAAACACGTTAGCTAGAGGTGGGAAACCTCCGCTATTGTGCCTGTAATATATCATTGTTCATTGTTGTTGTTTCCCATGGTGGGCACATAACATCAAAGACCCTGTGAGGTGTGACCAGAAGAACTTTCTGATTAATTAATTACTTCTCAAATATGTCTGGTCTATAACCCGATCTCACCATAAACATATGGCCCACTGTGTATAGCTATAATGACCGACGAATTATGACTAGTCTCAACTTCCGAACTAGACTTAGAGTCGCGTCAATCTGCTTGATTGCTGAAGCGATAATGAGAATTAGCCTAGTCGTATGGCGGATGTTGTGACGAGAGACAACCATCAAGTGTATTACAACAAGTGGACGTTCCAGGATAACATCCATATCGGATTAAGGGGAAATACGCTGTTCCACTTTGTTCTGTGTTAACTCGCCGAACTTCATGATTTTAGCCGATGACTTAAATACGTCACAAGTAATTAATAGCAATTAGAATGCCGATTTTCCATAATGTGACTTAGATGGTTTATGAATGGTCACCGAGGAACCTAATTCGGTTTGATGCGACCTTGTTAAGGGGTTCCCGTACGACAGCCAAACATCTATAAACTTTGGACTGTATTATGCAGAAAGCGTCCCAAGGGCGGGACCTCGGGATATTGGTCCAACACGATCTCGACTGCTCGAAATAATCCGAAAACTGGCAATTTGCGCAGAGACTTTATTCTGTTTTATCACTTAGTACTTCCGTAGGTGTTTAACACTTATGTGCCACAAAATGTAGAATACGCCGTTCAGCTGTGCGGTTCTTGGAAGAAGCACCCGTTCGCGGCACTTGAGACTGCTATGTAGTGCATCTAGGAATGCTAGAAGTCTTTCCCATCTCCCGTACCAACGTAGATTAAATCCTTTGGAAGTTATAATAACAGTCAAAACGACAATCTAAACGCCATCACTAGACTTGGCAACGCAGTGTAGCTGGATGGAATGTCACCGTAACAGCGCTCTTCGTGTGTGCTACTTGTGGAACGCCTTTCTCTCGCACCTTATTTCTGCCCCAAACATAGCGATATTTAAAAGCGCCTTGACAGCTCAGTAAAACCTTTACCTTTGTCAACGTAAGGAGTTTGTCAGAAAGCAACATACTGCGAGCCGACGTGGGCTCTTAACTTCAAACCAGGTGAACTTTTAATTGTTAGCATGAAAACCTCACGGTGAGTTCCACCAGTACACACACGAAGTTACCTACCCATATGTAACGGATTAGCTCAGGCCTGATCGCGCTAGCTTAGACGAGAGGTACGCGTAACCTGAGCACCGACCCTATTCACAAGCGAATTCGGGTGACACGCGGAGTTCTCGAAAACGGACAGCGCCACGAGCACGACCGGGGAACTTGGCCGCGCATGCTTAGACAAACGCGGAACGCACGACTAGAGCTGCGCACACGATGACGTGACCACACGTTTCCCAGCCATCGATAGAGGAGACAAGAGAAGATGTAGCGGCCTTCTGGGAGATCTACGACCTACAAAGGCCGAATCGGAATTGGAACGATACCTCATTTTGTGGGTGTATGAATCACTACGTACTGCTAGTGGTTTATGAAAGAACATTGTTCACTGTAGCCTAGTTGCATCCCGACTCGGAGTGGCCGAATCCTGCTACGTTGTGGGAGATATTGAACTCTGCGTAACACAGCCCACGCACTGGCGTTTGTGGCGTATTTTTGCGGGGATACTTGAGATGACCGCAGCAGAACACTTCACTGCTTTTGTTATTTTTATCTTGGCATACTGCTGAAATTGGTAAGCTCACACCATTCTATCCGTTATGTCTCACTGAGCATTGTGCCAAGACAGCTAAACTTACTTCTGAGTCGACATTTGTCACGATGGGTGATAATACCTGGTGGTTTGTGTGAAAAAGCCGACACCGCGCAGGTGCACGAACTGACCGCGGTCATAGCGCCAGAAGGAAAGGCATAGTTTGCTCAGTCTTTAGAGCGCACGAAGCACTGCTTGGTTGCAGGCAATGGGGAGTAGGTTGGTCCCAACAGCTGCGAGGGAATATTGTGTACACGTCAAACAACCCAGACTGATGACAGGAGATACAAACTCCGCATCCCTTCCGAACATATGTATGTGACCGGTAACTAACTGTTGAAAGGTAAGCGAATTACGTGCAACCCATTGAAGCTGACTAAAATAGCGCGGGCCAGACGAACAGCGGAGAATTGACATGGTGCAAAATAAGCCAAGCGCAGTGTGGTCCTAAGTCTCCCACGTGCCTGCTGGACCAAGCATAGCCAGTGAACAGTGCGCTGCCGCCAGCTAACATCTACAGACGGTATGAGACGCAACAATAAAAGCTAACCAGTGAAATTAGGCTGCAATTCAATGGGACTTTAAATCTCGCATGGTATAACGATTCTTTTTCATGAATAACATAGCTCAATCGCTGACCAGACTCTTTTTGATTCTCTGAGGGCCACACAACAGCAGCACAAACCAGACGTCTATCAATTGCCATGTAAACATGTAGGTTGAGTACAGGCTACTTTGTTTCGCTGGATAAAATTACCACAGTTTATTCCTTATTCTTGTCGCATAGGCTGACGTAGACAGCTTTCAACTAGCGGCCCATCGCTCGAAATACGAACGTGCCGATTCCTTTCTGTCACATGCCCGCTTAAGTGTCTTTAATTTTGGTCGTTGTCTTAATTAATTCAGGAGTTTAGGCCACAATGCATCCTAGAAAACTGTTCGAGTCGCGTGTGGTAGATAGAACAAAATGTGACGTACTTTGCGTTTGGCTTTGAGTCTCACGGAGGTCATGCTGAGTTTACTTGAGTATTCGAGGTAGGAAGTTCTAGTATTTCATTAACCGTAAACTATTTGTAGTTGCAGAGTTGCTCCTAACCTGCTCATTCAGGAAAATCATGGTTGATAAACACAATAGCGTGTTGAATGCTGGGTTGACTGCCGTTGCTCAGCCGGTGTGCGCAAATGAGGAAGAGAAAACGAATACACACCGAATCGCACTCGAAATGCTTTTCAAGTTTCAGTTGTGTTGAAGTGTAAAACGGACGTTTCAGAACAATATAAAATGGGTTGTAGTTGTGACCTGTGTTATTCTACCATGGCAAATGCCGAGGTTTCAATTCCGTTAAGTTTTCATGCATAAGTCAGGATTTGGTGCATCATCAGATAGTGGCTGGTGCGTTAAAAGTGTTCCTTTCGTGACATTTATCATCTGGGCGACGATAACACGCTACCATCAAAGAGAACATACAGCCAGTAACGATTGTAGTCTGTTGAACTAATTGATGATGCCAGATTGGCGCACATGCTCGTGCGGCGTGCAGCTTTACCCTGACATGGTGCGATCTCCTAAGGGCTTGTTTCGGTCTGCATCAACAATTATTTCGTAGTGAGGGAGAAATACAATGTCGAGGAGTGAGTGCATTTCAGTGAAACCTGTAAAACCCATTAAGTGTGTGGGATCGTTACGCGATGGTCTTTCGAGACGACTGGGGAGCCCCGTGCAACGCGTACGTCACATACTGATTGCGACTGTTTGTCGTGTACGACCAGAGTCAAAATACCTGCCATACAGATGAAAAATGTGACACAAGCGAGTTGGACCTTAATGTAAGATCCGGTCCTATTGTAGCTACCTAGGATTATTTGCCCCCTTAAAACGATGAGCCCTACCTAGCACACAGAAGCAAGCTCTATCTGTCTGGAGCACCACATCGCAAGCAATGCAAACGGAGCCTTTACAATAACAATGAGCGTGGGAAACACTGCTTTTCCTACCTGCCTGGACGCATGCGACGCAATAGTATCTGTGTCTAATAACGGTCAAAACTTGTCCAGCGTGCTGTTTCAAGTATCTCCAATTGAAGCCCTTACAGCGGCTTTCTAACAACGCAGCTTAGTGATCGCGTTGTTTCTATACTAGAGTCTTATCAGGTTATACCCATGACCTGGTACAACAGTCGTCTAACGTTGCGGCAGATATACTGTTCATTGTTCACCGGACGCTTGAATGCAATAGCGGTGGGACCTAATTGTTTCAACAGTCTCTCCAAAGCATAACTATTGTGGCTGACAGTGGATATGGGACAGTCGCAAGCCATTGAGCGTTTCGACTGAGTTCGCTTAAAAATGAGTGATCCGTAGCTGCATGGATCTGGAAGAACACTGAAAGTTCACAATGTTCGAGCACGAGACTGCAGTGCTGTTCGTTCTGACATGCGTTCCGATCTGTCTCCTTTGAGATTGGTTACTCCTTCACTTTAAACCTTCATCCCTACGGATAACAGGTAGAAATTAACGAACCTGCCTCACCACTGAAATCGGAAAACATAAGATAGGGTCCTTGAAGTTCAAATTTTCGTTTAGAATGCATCCATGTTAAAAGCGGTCAACTACAGTTTGAGATGAGCGTCACAAAATCCTACATAGCCGAACTCAGCCGGTTAAATAGAGAAATAACACCCGACAAACGCATTTGAGTTTCACGGACTAGTCAGAAGAAATAAGAGTTGTGATGGACCTAGTGACCCAAATATCAAATAAAACGTTAGAATAATCAACAATAGGGTAACGACTCACCATTATCGATCTGTAAGAAAATGTTTACGATTTATATATGCGAATCAGGATCCCCAGCCTCCTGAAATGTTATTGAGTAGGAGATGTTTCAGCTTAGTTATTGATATTTCATCAAAGCAATTTTGATATTAGAAAGCCCCCCACGTGCGCATATATTTGTGTTCTTAAGTACATGGCAGTCCGCCGCTCTCCCCGATGGTTCAGTGGTGTAAGCTGATGTCTGATGGTTCAAGCCGCTGGTGAGCGTGGTTTCGGATCCTGTTGGAGCCGACGGATGCGCACTACTGACGACACCTAACAGGTCGAAACGGTCGTCTAGGCATGTTCCAGGTATGTGAAGAACTATCTGGTTTGGAGCTGCTGCGACGAACTCTTACTTAATTTTAGCGCATAAATACTTGGCGCTACAGATACGGTCAATATTCGAGCACTAGTGTTAACGATCACAGACGATTGTGTTTGGAGAATCTAGATGAAAATCCGGAGGATAATCCAGCATGGGTCTAAGTTGGTACTGTTTGTACGCAGAAGGGCATTCGATGGCATTTTCCCAATTCGTTCCAGCAGCTTCTAAACCAGTAAGTCTGACCACCAATACATAAAAGCAGCAGACGGAGGTTTTGCCTCATCAAGGTTCGTCAGTGACGCGCATCCTTTATCTTTATCAGGTATTGAACCCATAGTCGCTGGGCAGCAGCTTATGCCACAGAAATAATCAGTGTAAAGGCAGACCTCCGGAATATAGTGTAAAAATTCGAAGTTGTAGCGGTGCAACATATAATAAATGCCATCCTCAAAATAAATTCTGCGCACCGCCAATTACACTTAGATATTCTCGGGAACCATGAATCAGATCACACGAACAATGAACAATGAACAATGATTTATCACGGGATAAAAGCAAGTGCTTGACACGTCCCGTAGGATGGTTGAGGTGAATATGATGAAATCAAAATATATATGGGTCATCTATCGAACGTCTGCCGACATGAATAGTGTGATAAGTAACATCAGTGTAAAATTAAAATAAATTATCGAGCGTAAACGTTCAGAAAGACACTGGGGTGCAGTGATCGTTGAGGTAAGGAGTGAGAAAAATAAAATATGGTCGCTCACTTAGGTCCAATTGATACATAAATCCTGTGGAAATGTATCCTTGGCGTAATCCACAGTAGGGGAGTTTAGGTAACAAAATGTTGGGAGCTAAGAGCAACATCTAGTCGTTTTTTGAAAACATCCAAGGTGGGAGAGGATAAAACTGAGTCTGGTAGTGCGTTCCAAGGTTTGCAAACCCGAAGGGAAAAGTAATTCCGTCGACACTCTAGACGGCTGTATTGCTCCTTCAACTTTAAGCAGTTACCCCTGAGCTGCGTGTTGTGGCTAAGTTTCAGCAAATGGCGGCATACGTGGTTGGGGTCACTCAATATTTGATACGCTAATATGAGATCACCGCGCAGTCTTCGATAACGCCCGCTGAAAATACCCAGCAACTTCAGCCTTCGGTGGTAAGAGTGATAGCGCAGGCCCTTTACATTTTTTGTTGCTCTCCGTTGTGGTGCCTCTATCGATTCTAGGTCACGCTTCAACCAAGGTTGCCAAGCTTGGATAGCGTATTCAACATGCGGGCGCATGTAGGAATTGTACATCACTGGGAAGATTGATGGGCCAAATCTTCCGAATGCCCTTCGCAACATACCGACATGCTGGTTGCCTCTTTTTACAGATACCTCAGCTTGTTTAGGACAGTTGAGGTCGCTCTGTACGATCACACCAAGATCACGTTCCTGGGAACTATTCTGCAGTCCGTTGGTCCCAAGTGAATAGGTGTAGTTTTGACTATGGCGTAATTGTACGACGCGACGTTTGTCTACATTGAACGGTAGGGCGTTTTGAAGTGACCAGTTCGACACTGTATTAAGATCGCACTGGAGCCGTTCATGGTCTTCCGGTCCTCTGATCCTTCGCCATATCTTGATATCATCAGCGAAAAATAGGAAATCGGAAGCAATTGATCTCGCCAAATCGTTAGTGAACACCAAGAATAGACGAGGTCCAAGAACCGAGCCTTGTGGTACTCCGCACGCCACATCGATTGCATCAGACAATGATTATCGGACTCTCACCACTAGCCGTCGTTCTTGTAGAAAATTGTCAATCCAACTCAGGATTGGGTCGCCAATGCCGTAATTCCGAAGCTTCTGAAGGAGAATGCGATGGTCTAAGCGATCAAATGCTTTTGAAAAGTCCAGGTAGATGACATCGACCCCTATCCCATCATCAACAGCTTCAGTCCAGCTATTACGTGCAATTAATAGGTTAGTGTTACACGAATGCTTTTGACGAAAGCCATGTTGCTCTGGGGCTATTAAATTGTGGCTTTCCAGGTATTCCATCAGCGCACCTGCGATGATTGACTCCATCAACTTGGATAGTACTGGAAGTAGTGTTATTGGACGGTAGTTGGCAGGATCAGTGCGGCTACCTCCTTTATGAATAGGAGTGATGACCCCTCGCTTCCATACTGGTGCAATACGGTTCTCCTCCAGGTATCGCTGATAGAAAAAAGCCAGTGGTTCTGCTAGATCACTAGCTACCGCCTGCAGAGCCTTTGGTCGGATGTTGTCAGCTCCGGGAGAACTGTGGATACGCAAGCATAACAACTTCTTCAACACAGCTTCCGCAGTGAAGGTGATGTTGTCTAAACCAGATGGTGGAGTACTAGAAATGAGGAGAATGTTTGTGCTCGTTACCTTCTGGAAAGTTCGGAAGTAATGAAGCCGTAGGAGATCAGCTGCTTCCATTGCTGATCGCGTGCACCCATCAGCCCTGACTAGTGCTGAAATCCCTCGCTTTACCTTTCGAAGGCCGTTAACGTGCCTGTACAGGAGTTTGCGATTCGTGCAGAATCGCTTCACTAACTTCTGCTGATGAGTGACCTTGTCTTCGCGGATCAGTTTCACACAGAAGTTACGATGGGTCACGTATGCAGTCCAGGTTTCGGCATTCGGGCAGTCCTGGTGATCTCGCCATGCCAAATCCCTCCGGGACATACGTTTACGTGTCCTGCTCCTCAGAAATGAATTACGCTTGTTTTTAGGTTGGAAGGACTTCTGCTCCGATGCGTGCGCTTCCAGTTTACTAAAAGTCATTGTAAATGTTTCCCAGGCAACGTCTGGGGGGCATTCGGTTAAGAAAGTCCAAGATGTATCCTTAACTAGCTTAGACAACACATCGTAGTGTGTGACAGTATGCACTTTATCCTCCTCGTTTTCAGAGTACACCGCATAGCAAATATAGTCAAAGAGTAGAGTAACATGATCACTACGACCCAGTGGTGTGCTTGTAACTATCCCGCTAACCATGAGTTCTTCATTAGTGAGCACAAGATCCAGTATCGACGGCTTGTTAGCAGTTCGAAATCTGGTCATTCACAATGAAAGAAAGAAACAAACAATTGCGTTTTCGATAAGTAGCACCTGGCAACACTTATTAAGAACGTACCGAATGAAAGTGCCTCTCCTCAGTACGTAAGCCATGATGCAACTAGTTCGATTTTAAACAACCAAACCACGCTACTTAATGAATAGTTTCACTTGATTGGTTTGTATGTCTGATCGCGCATTAGGGTAATTCATTCGAAACCATATGTGTCCACGGTGTCTACACAGACAGAAAGCAATATAATAAATTTAAATGACTGTATGGATCCCACTGATGAACAATAGAATAAATTACTAGGTGATAGGTTCCACTGCAGGATTACGAGATGAAACAGTTGTTCGACATCAGGTGTAAGTGGTGTCTTTTTCACCACCTGGGTTAGTTCGTCACTAGGTGACACTAGCGATGAAATGATAATATCAACTGGCCAAATCCGCAGTATTTGACGAACTAATTGCCAATAACGAGACATGGACTACAACCCCCTTGCTTTCGTGTTACGTTTTTGGTATAGCGCTTAGTTGGATTCAAGCACTGCTTCTATTCCTACTTGTTTGATGACCCACAGAACACTTGACCTCCCCGATGCAATAATAGGTAGGTGTTCTCTGAAAAGGAGGACAATTTCCTCCGCGTGGCACCACCAGACGAAGGTAAATGGTTCAATACGTTTACACATCAGAATTTTTTGCACGTATGTGATATCCAATTGACACAGACCTTTTGTGCAAATTGGGTTTCGGCACATTGGAAGATTTGGATTGGTTCGCAGTTTCACTATTTAAACATGCACTTCCTCCGAATAACACCGGCGTGCTTTCATGGTTAGTAAATTCGCAACTGCCTCTGAAAAGGTATCTATCAAATTCGACGGAGTTCGATAATAACAGGTTTTCAGATTCAATAAACTTAAGGATAATTTTGACAGGGTTCATGAGTACCTACGTGTCTCGTTGACCGAAGCATGTAACTTGAAGTGTAAGTTGGAAAAGCAGCGTAAGATTTTGATTACACGCTGCTAGGTTCATATTGTCGGCCGATTAATTTACTATCATGTCCGAGCAGCAATGCTATCTCAACAAGCCATCTACTATTTCTCGCCACCTACTTCGTACATCGCGGTGTGACGAAGATTCGACTGACCGGAGGCGAGCCGCTCTTGCGAAGGGACCTCGTAGACATTGTCGGTTAGTTTAGCCACTTACATTCAAGATGAAAATGCAATTTCCACAGAATCACTGGACGGTATCAGAAAACGGAATCGGACGTTGAAAACACTGTGCATGACTACTAATGGAGTGGGATTTGCCAAGAAGGCCAAGGTCTTACGGGATTGCGGTCTTGATTCTGTCACCATCAGTTTGGACAGTCTGAAACCGGAACGAGTGCAGAAGTTGACTGGGTACCCAGTGTTTAAATCAACCATAGCTGCAATTCACAGTGCATTGGAGCAAGGATATTCCCCCGTTAAGGTGAGATGTAATCGTTAATGTACCGCTAGATGTGTCACACTTGACATTGTTGCTCATGCTCTATTTCGCATAATGTAAGCGTAGTACTAGACATTCGGTTTCCTTGCGTAACTATTAGGCATAGAACATTTGTAATAAATGTGAAGCGATAGGTTTACTTTTTCATTTTACCAATTCTGCAAGCTCTTTGGTGACAGCTGGAAGCCATTAAATTGTAAAGGATTAACTCATTACTAGCGGTGGGTTACTAACGGCAGCTTATATTATCTCAATACGCTGTAGCAGCAGCTTACTTAAGCGGCAATGATGAATCCGGGGAACAAACAAAGATGCTAAGATGAACGAGAATCTGAGAGCTTTAGATCTAGTAATACTCTCAAGTAAACACTTCAACTTTTATTGGTATAGACGAATTATCTACCGCTACATGCATTGTTTAGATTCTCGTTACACTCTCTTTTATTTCGATATTTCAGGTATGGAAGGTAGTGAGAAGTAGCGTTTATGTAACCACTAGAATAGAGAGGTCATTGGGAAACCTAATCGTTACAAATGGTAACTACGGGTTTAATAACTATAGTCGTTATAAATGGAGTATGGTATTTGCTGTGTAGTGGGTTCATCGCAGCTGAAACTGTTACGTCTCCACCACGAAACATAGCGCAAGCAATGGTCGCATACCTTTTTCGGGCAACCAGCCATCCATTTGAAAAAAGCGAAACGGTATATTTAAAATGCGATGTATTCGTTTATTACAGAAAGGTGAAATATCGAAAGATTGAAATGGCCACTGAAGATTTAGGTAAACAATGGAACAATGGTTTTATACGGAAAAAAAGCTAATGCTTAACAGGTCCCGTAGGATGATTATGGTGAAACATCAACATATTAATCAAAAAATTGTTAGCAAAATTAGTTTTATACCGGTGCACTCATTGAAGTATACGTAGTATAAACTGTTAAATCCAAGTTAAATCCATAACGAATGATGGTAAATGGGATGTTAGTAAAAATAATCTCTTATTCCGGTGTAGACTTACAGATGGTTAAAAAGTGGAAGGAAATCTGGAACCGCCAGTGAAATCTCTTCCAGGCACTCGTGTTTATCCATGGGTAACGGATCATGTGACGGTGCATCGAAATAAGTGTGCAGTCAAGTCTGGATTTCTCATGCTGCCAGCGTGGGAGCACAGATAACAGGTTTCGGTAGGGCATTCCACGTTCTGCAAACGCGTGTGGAAAAGAAATTCCGACCGCAGTAGATAAAATCAAGCGTCAGTGACAGAATTCGGGTAGTGTCCTGATGAGTTTATATATAAAAGGTAGTAAAAAGGCAATAAACTGAAAGTGTTGAGCAGATGACGAGATTCAAGGCTTTGGCTGTGGAAATTAACTCGACCGATATTGTTCCACAGCAAATCTCTCTCAGCTCTGCCCTAAAACAAACAGTAGCTTCAAGCTTACTAACCGTCCAACGGTCTGTTTCACCTCCTTCGACACTTACTAACCCTCTAGTTGGGCAAGTCACATTCGGTGTGACTACTTTCAGCCCATTCCTGGAACCTACACCTAATGATTTGGGCACTGTATCGACAACCCGTAGTCGGGTATCAGTCACCGTGATAAAATTGCCAGACCTAAAACCTGTATTTCCCTATTCCGTACCAAGCACGAGCAATGCGACGCAGCTTTCATGATCGCCTCCAGTGCCTGCTGAACTATCCAAGTCAAAAACCACAACTCACAACTCGACATTCGCTAGACAGAAATCCAATGCGTTAACTCCCGTGTACACTAATGTTCCCGAGTCCAAATCTGTCAAAATAAAGTGCAAGTTGCTAGACCATCGCAACCAGTGGAATTCCATTTGCGATGGGATTGGTATTCGGGTTGAGCCCAGTATGCTAATACGCGTAGCACGTCATCGAAATTCAGTGCACTACTGAGAAGCTCCATTTCTTCAAATAACATTGAACTCAAGTGGAGAGATGGGCTGTTCTACTCTCAACATTTTGACTTTCGTGTACGCATACTACCAGATGTCACTTGGAAAGGGTGGTCAAAGGAAAAGCGCAACCATGGCGGCCCCTCTACAAACGAAATCAAGAAAACCATATTGGTTCATGGTGTTCCTTAACTACCGGATTCTCCTGATTACAAAGCGCAGACACAAGACTCCCATCCAGTGGTCGCTGCTGTAAGTGCACGCACTAAGCAATACACATGGAAACAGGTACAAGCTCTTAGGAACAGGTCTGAAGCAGATAGCTCATACGCTACGTTTCGGGTATCGAGTGGTAAAATACTGGGACAGTTCGCCTAAGAAAATAGCCGAGACACATCGATGTCGGAATTGTGGAGCTGCGTATACGTCCAGTTTGCGGATTAGGGTCTACAAGCGCGCATCGCATTTGAGTAGGGCGCTTCACAACTGAAATATGCAGACAGTGCGCGGTAACGAATGACATTATTCTGCCTGTGTGCACCATAATAGTTCTGTGGAACAGCACCGATATGTATGTTCTAGCCAGCTAGTTTCGGAATTCTCATTATTCACTGTGTTACTCTGTCGAAGAGGAGCTTCCACTAATACCAGCTCTGTTTTCTTGTGAACATATTTTGTAGATAGTTCAAGAAACGAATAGCTTATTATTAGTATTATTATTATTGTGCAATTATTATTGAGCAACATTTTGTTTGCTCCAATTTGTTGACACAAAATGTACACACCAATGCTTAACCGGCAAAGATGCGAGGCGGATGCGCAGACTTACTAGGTCAAGCCAACGTGCATTGTGCCAAAATAACAAAAGTTCACAATAACATAGTTAAGAGTATTCAAACTTTTGTAATGTTTTGTTCTGGGGCTTGGCGCCGCTTTTTGGTGATGACTGTGAAAAAGAACGTGAGGATCACTTAATCCACGCCACGCGTCCGCACATATACAGCGTTCCATTGAAAAAACAGCCATCAGTGAACATGATTCCACTTGGCGGCAGATGTAGTGAGCCGAAATGTGCACGAGGGAACAGAAGAGATCTGACCTGTCCTAAAATGTCCTTGCGTTCCACCCTAAGTGGGGTATCGCAAGTCCTCTAGACTCAAAGAGGCAATCCAATTTGACTAATACGCACTGGATTTGCTAAATATGCAGAGCCATTCCAATTGTCCATAATGGTGCTCAGGAAAAGTGCGAAAAACGGACTGAAACAGTCCAGTATATGGCGAGTTTTCAACCTTCATTGGAAATTAACAAGACCGATACTGTTTCCCAGCAATCCCTCTCAGCTCTGTTCGTAGATTAGTGAGCGACGTCAATCTCGTTAACCGCCTCACGGTGTCTGCGCCAAATACTATGACACATACTAACACACCAAACAAGCAAGCCATATTCAGCGTGACTGTTTTTACTCCTTACTTGAAAGCTACACATAACGGGTCGGTCAGTACATCGGCAGCTCAGAGTTGAGCAACCTAAACTTCGGTCGCCTCGAATAAAGACGCCGAAAGCGATGCCAACATGCCAGTTTTCTGTACCAAGCACAAGTGAGGCGATGCAGCTTTCATGACTGTCTCCAATGCCTGCAACATAATCCAGGTTACTAACCACAACTCTGGAATCGACATTTGACAGGAATATGAAACAATGATATATTACAGATAAAAAGCCAATGCTTAACAAGTCCCGTGGGATGGAAATTACTGCCCAAAGGATTTTGTGATAAAGTGAAAAGCGTTTTAGTGAACTCACCATAGACGTATGAAGAGTAGCGAAGATGTTCGCGTAGTAAACGTAGTAACACCTAAATCAATTGGTTAGAGTTTGGTATGACACCGTTTGATCGATTTTAGTAGCCCCCTGGCTGACAAGTTATAAAATGAAATGCAAATGAGACAACGCGACGTCAACTAGTTTTTAAACTATCGCCAGATTGGGGGCTGAGAGGACATAATTAGGGAGAGCGTTCCAAGACTGGCACACACAGAGAGAAAAGAAATTTCTACAGCATCCAAGCTGGCTATGCTTTGTTGTCTGTTTTGAAAGATGACCTCTTAGGTTGTTGTTGTGGTTCAATTCCAGCAGCAGGCGGCAAATGTGGTTTAGGTTCTTCAGAATCTGGTAAACCATTATGAGTCCCCTCATGCGATCGCCGATATCAACTGCTGTACCTTATAGATTTCAGTTTAAGCTGTTAGGGCAGATGGAAGAAGTTCCCGACGTTCTTGGTTGCCCCTCCTTGAGGAATCTCGAGAGTAACGAGATCCTGTTTATGCCACAGCTGCAATGCCTGGATTGCATATTCTCCGTGCGGTCGCACTTAGCCGTTAAGCATTTGTGGGAAGATTGAGGGTTCAAACCGACCAAACGCTCTGCGAAGAAGCCAAACTGTTGATTGCTGGTTCTCAACGCATCCGCTTGTTTTGAGCGTCCCAGATCGTCCTGCACTAGTACACCCAGGTCACGCTCCTGAGAGGACTTCTGCAAGATGCGGTCACCAAGCTTGTAAACGGTCAACGGTTGGCGACGCAGATGTATCACCTTGCACTTCGCTATGTCTAACTGAAACAGGATCCTCGTTGACCATTCAAAAATGCAGTCCAGGTCAAGTTGGAATAGATCGTGCTCTGCATTGTCACTAATCGTCCGCCATATCTCGACGTCATTAGAGAGAAGCAGGAAATTTGGGGAGATAACTCTTTCCAGGTCGTTGATAAACATAAGGAATAAACGCGGTACCAGCACTGAGTCTTATAAGACAAATTCCACCTCAGTCGAATTATCGAGTGCTCCTCTAAAATGTATTTGAAGCTTCCCTTGGTGAAGAAAGTTGCCAATCACACCAAGAACAGGATATCTGATTCCTTAGCTCTGTAGCCGTTGAAGTAGGCTGCGGTGATCCAGAAGGTCGTAATCTTTGGAGAAGTCCGGCTAGATGACGTCAACTCCGATCCCATCATCAGCCACTTCCGTCCAACTACGTGCCATTAGCAGGTTGGTGGTGCATGACCGATCTTGACGGATGCCATGCTGCTCCGGTACCAAGGTGTTGCATTTTTTCAGCTTGTCCATTAGAGTCTCAGCGACGACCGCTTCCATCATCTACGCAAGCACAGGGAGGGGAGTCACTGGACGATAGTTTGCAGAATCTGGACGGCTACCACCTTTACAAATCGAGGTTATAATGCCACGCTTCTATATTTTCTGAACTTGCTGATCATCGAAGCACCTTTGAAAGAACTGTGACAGTGGTTCAGTTAGCTTGGTGGCTGCAGCCTTCAGTGCTTTCGGGCGGCTGTTGTCTGCTCCCGTAGAGCCGTGATTGCGCAGTGGGAGTAAATTCCATAGCACACTTGATGGGTTGAAAATTACATGTGTAAACAATGGAGGCGGTAATATGCATGATGTTATGGGACAGTTAGAGGTGGCGAGTCCGACGATTGGGTCTTATTTTAGCCGCAGGGTATTAGTTGCTTCTTCGGCGCTTTGTACTCTACCGCCTGTTGTGAAAAGTAGAGGGATACCATGCTTCACTTTAGGAAAATTGTTGACATGCCTATACATTTGTTTGTTGTACGCGAGAAAATTGTTTGCTAGGCACTGTTGACAATTAACCTTGTGCTCACGAACAAGTGCAGTGCAATGGTTGCGATGGGTCAGGAAATTGCCCCAATTCCATGAGTCGGAGTTAGCCATGGGGACACGCCATGCTGCATCTCTTATTGCCAGGCATTTTCGAGTTCTGCTGCTTAGAATTGAAGACACTTTTGCGGAACCAGGGGGCTTGGTCTCTGGTGCTCTGTTGACGATGTCGCTGAGTCTATCAACGATCTCTGTCCAAACGTTGTCAAGGGGATTGTTGTTTGAAAAGTCTAAAGCAGATGCCTCGACAAATTCGTTCAAACGTGAGAGTGTTTGAGTTTATGAGTTAGTTTTGAATGCTATGGATACTCTGCATAACAAAAACAGTTGAACGTTATTACTACATGATCGCGGAGGCCTAATGAACTCTCTATCAATAACTTGTCAAACATGAACTCTTCATTCGTGAGCACAAGGTCCAATATGGACGGTTTGCTTGCTGTCCTTGATCTATTAGGCCTGGTGACATGATTGAATATTAGCGACAAGTTCATGCAAGTCTGCTTTGAACTATTAATTGGGTGATGCCGATACCTCCAGAGAGTGCAGATTGAAGTCCCCAGAGATGAGAATGGGACCGTACCTAGTGCGCGTTGTCCTGTTAAAGACATGTATCAAGCGCGAATCCATTTCCGGAATGAACGTTGGGGGCGATAAACGACAGCTACTAGACATGCATCGTTGTGTCTTAGTCGGAGACGGCAACTGAGTGAGTCGGTAGCATACGTTTCCAAAGCATAAACTAATGCACGCTGTAGGTCGCTGCGGTAGTAGTGAAGGACCCTACCTCCTCTGATGGGGCGGTTTTACCAGATGAGTGATATGGAAAAATTGGACAATGGTTTATTACGGGTAAAAAAGCATTACTAAACAAATCCCGTGGGATGGAAATTATTGCGAAAAGTGAAGTGGATGATGAAGTGAAAGCGTTTTGGTGGACTCACCATAGGCTTATGTAGGATAGTGGAGATTTTCGCGTATTAAATTTATAAATCCATAAATCTATTGGTTAAGCGTTTGGCAAGACACCGTTTGATTACGTTTAGTAGCCCCTGGTTAACAAGTCATAAAATGCTATTTAAATGAGACAACGCACCGTCAACACGTTTTTCAAATATCGCCAGATTGGGAGCAATCTGTAACAATACACCCAGGTCACGATCCTGAGAGACCTTCCGCAAGGAGTGGTATCCAAGCTTGTAAGTGCTCACTGGCTGGTAACGTATCACCTTGCACGTAGCTATGTTCAATTGAAGCGTGTTCCACTTTGACCATTCATAATTGAAATTAGATCATGTTGGAGTAGATCGTGATCTTCATTGTTCCTAATCCCCCTACATATAGACATCGTCCGCGAAAATCAGGAAATTTGGGGAGATAATTCTTTCCAGGTCGTTGATAAACATCAGGAATCAGCGCAGTCCCAGCACTAAGTCTTGTGGGACACCACATTCTACCTCAGTTGGGTTAGAGAGTGATCCCCTAACACGTACTTATAGCTTCCGTTGGTGAAGAAACTTGCCATTCCCACCAACTATGGGATCTCCGATACCGTAGCTCTGTAGCGGTTAAAGTAGCATGCGGTGGTCCAGGAGGTCGAAAGCTTTGGAGAATCCAGATAGATGACGTCAACTCCGACCCCATCATCAGCCACTTCCGTCCAACTACCTCATGCATTCAGTAGGTTGGTGGTGCATGACCGCTGTTGACGTAAGCCATGCTGTTCCGGTACCGAAATGTTGCATTTTTCCGGGTAGTCCATTAAAGTCTCAGCGACGACTGCATCCATGACCTTCGCGAGCACAGGTAGGATAGTCACTGGGCGATAGTTTGCAGGATCTGAACGGCTACCGCCTATAAAATGGCAATCTCAACCTCCGCTGCAGCTACTTCCTGGTACAACCAAGTTTCCGTAAATGAAAATAGGTCCCAAGCATTCGCCATTCGTTCACCCATCAGATTTAGAGCCGGAAATAAACTATCTGTGCTTACTTAGTGCTCACGAACGAAGAGCTTATGGTTGTAAAACCAAGGCTGGAGAGCCCTCGGGCGAAGCGACCACGTAACCATAATTTACGACTTCCTGTGTTATGCGGAGTATCCACAAGAACGTAATAACTTGTTTTGTACAGTCGCCCACTATGAGACACTGGCAGAACTTGTGGGAGATGCCAGCTGGGAGTTTCCGAACGGCTGTTCCATTGACAGTGCGTTGGATTTTACTGGCAAGTTCAGTGATCTGATTAAATCTGCGTCGGTCAACAAGCCCCTTCGTTCTGCAAGGGTACAATCACTCGTTTGGAGTAGAACCCGGAAACACATGACAGTAAGGGATGTGGCGTGGCATGTGTATAGAGCGAAACCTAGCGCTAAAAGCTGGAATAACCATGTTGTGCATCGTAATAACTGTACCAGACCTGTGCACGGGAACAAATATGTACACCAGCAGAGTCTAGCGGAAAAGTTTTGTGTTAACGTAAAGCTTCTGTACAGACATGTGAACAGCTTCCGGAACGTAAAACATGGCGTGCCCCCCCCCCTAATATCAGCGGATGGATGTACTCAAACCGCCGAGGATGCAGCCAAGGTTCTACGACTACAATATGCCCTCGTTTTCCAACGTGCTACTAGTATTTGTAACATATCTGTCCCATTCTCCCAGAGGCCAGTATTTACACACCTCACCTTTAGTTCAGCGACCATTTTGAAGAACCTGATTTCGTTGCGCACCCGGTTCCACCGGAGTTGACAACATTCCCCCGAAAGCGCTGCAGGTGGCAGCTACGAGGAGAGCTGAACCACTAACGAGATGTTTCCAAAGATGTCCGGATGAACAGCAGGCCCCTAGCGTGTGGAAGTAAGATATCATTACCACGATATTAAAAAGTGGTAAACATTCGGAGCAAGCCAACTATCGCCCAGTGCTTCTCCTCCCGGTGCTCTCAAAGGTGATGGAATCGATCATAGCTGAGGCTGTAATGGGCTACTTCGAAAGGTCTAACATCATATCACAAGAGTAACACGGATACCGTCAGCATCGGTCATGCACTACTAAGCTACTGCTTGCCCGTGGCAGGTGGACCGATGCAGTCGACAATGGGACGGGCATTGATGTTATCTACTTAGACTGTTCCAAAGCATTCGACCGCATAGATCACCGCATCCACCTCCAAAAACTGCAGGCATACGGAGTTGGAAACTCTGTCTTTGGATGGTTCCGAAACTTTCTCTTTTAGCGGCACCTTAAGGTTCGAGTTCGAGGTTAATTTTCTGATCCAACTAGTGTAGACTGCGGTGTTCCACAAGGGCCGGTGTTCGGGCTGTAGTTATTCTTGTTCGTGATTAACGAGTTTGCGAATGTTTTCAAGTCAAAATTCCTGCTTTTTGCCGATGACATCAAAATATGGCGGGCAATCGACTGCCAGGAAGAGCACGATATGTTGCAACGAGTCTTAGACTGCGCTTTGAATGCTCAAAGGTAAAGCTACTTGCGTTTAACACGGACAAGTGCAAAACCGTGCGTGTCCGTCATAAGCCCACGTACGCATCTAAGCTTGCAGACGACATTCCGAAAACCGCAAGAGCAAGACTTTGGAGTGGTGATCGAAGACGACTACGGCTGTTCGGCGCAGTCCTTGAAGGCGTCCAAAACCGCGAACCAACATATTGGTCTGTCACGAAGGGGGTTCGGGAAGTTCGAACACTCTATCTTCCTTCATATGCTCAATGCGCATGGGAGGCCCTATGTAGAGTATGCGATCCAGGCCTGGCAATTCTGGTTGAAATGCGACCTGGTTGCACTGGAGACCGCACAGCGACGGGTAGTAAAAATGTGAAGGGGTCGTTCCATCTGCAATATCATAGGCGACTGAAAGTTCTGGGAGTTTACAACAGAAGATATCGCCGTCTACGGGGTGACCTCATCCTGGCGTTCCAGATGTTAGGAAACCCCGGTCACCCTTGCCGCTACCTCCTGAAGCCTAGCTGCAACACAGAATTGCGGGGTCATAAATGGAAACTTGAATGCTGTCGGAATTATTGTTCCAATCAAGTTAGTCAACCGTGGAACGCTCTTTCGACTTTCATTATTTCAGCGCTCACGCCACACATTTTTAAAACGACTGGACGATGTTTTACACCATTTACATTACTTGATCTGACTTCTATACGTTGAGCGACGACAATATGCAGACATTATGCTCACCAACCCCACAAAATCGGAGTAGACGTTAACTTGGATAATATGGTGAGTCCACAGATATGTTTCGCAGCTTTGTGTAACTTGATTGAATCAAAGTTAGTTTTATAAACCATTCCAAATGACTTGGCAAGCCTTGGCTTTCTTATCTGTATTATACCATTATCTCATGGTTACATGAATTTTCTGGGCCACCACTGATCCCGCGGCGCTATGACACTACCATACAATCGGGTCTTCCTGTCTTAGTCCGGCAAAGCCAGATGACAATGGTGGACCCGTAAGCCTCTTATTGAGCAGAATCTGTCCACATTCGCAATGTTACACGAACTCAGTGATGAAACAATGGTTTATTACTTGTAAAAAAGCATTGCTTAACAAGTCCCGTGGGATGGAAATTATTGCGAAAAGTGAATTGCATGATAAAGTGAAAAGCGTTGTGGTGGACTCACTATAGACTTATGTAGAATAGCGGAGGTTTTCGCGTAGTAAGCGTATAAATCTATAAATACATTGTTTAGGCGTTTGGCAAGACATCGTTTGATTACGATTTGTAGCCCCCTGGCTGACAAGTCATAAAATGAAATGTAAATGAGACAGTGCATCGTTAATTTGTTTTTTAAATATCGCCAGATTGGGAGCAGAGATGACATAATTAGGAAGCGCGTTCTAAGGCCGGTACACACAGAGCGAAAAGAAATTCCTACGGCGTTTAAGCCGGCTATACGGAATTGTCAGTTTCAGATGGTGACCTCTTAGTTTAGTGTTGTGGTTCCCTTCCAGCAGCAGACGGCGGATGTGGGTTGGGTTCTTCAGAATCTAGTAAAGCATTATGAGATCCCCTTGACTGCTGTACATTCTTAGAGTTTTCAGTCTAAGTTGACAGGGCAGATGAAAGAGGCCCCTGACGTTCTTGGATGCCATTCGTTGAGGAGTCTCGAGAGCAACAAGATCCTGTTTCTGCCACGGCTGCCACGCGTGGATAGCATATTATCCGTGCGGTTGCACGTAGGCGTTAAGCATTTGGGGAAACCTAGTGGGTTCAAACCGACCCAACATTCTGCGAAGAAGGTCGAAGTGTTGATTGCCGGTTCTCTTCGCGTTCTCTGCTTGTTTTGAACACCTGAGATCTTCCTGTAGCAGTAGACCCTGGTCATGCACCTAAGGGACCTTCTACAAAGTGTGGTCTCCAAGCTTGTAAGCACTCACCGGCTGGTGATGCAGATGTATCACCTTGCAATTAACTGTGTTCAATTGAAGCAGGTCCCACTTTGACCATTTATATATGCAATCTAGGTTATGTTTATGTAGATCGTGATCATCATTGTTACTAATCGCCCGCCATATCTTGACGTCATTTGCGAAAAGTAGGAAATTTGAGGAGATCACTCTATCCACGTCGTTGATAAACGCCAAAACTAAGCGCGGTTCCTGCACTGAGCCTTGTGGGACACCACATTCGACCTCAAATGGGTTAGAGAGTGGTCACCTAACGTGTACTTGAAGCTTCGTTGGTGAAGGAGGCTGCCAATCCAACGAAGTACAGGATCTCCGATTCAAATGCAAAGTTTCCTATGCGGTGCACATTATTGTCCCCGGAGATGAGAATGTGGTTGCATGATATTTCTATGCAACTTTTGTAACGTCGTTCAGGTTGGAGTTCATTTCAGGCGTAGAGTTTGGCGGACGGCAAGTTACGGCAACAAGACTGCCATGGTTGGCTAACTATAGCCCGACATTGAATCGAGTCAGTAGGTGCGCATTACTAGGTGCTCATTCATTTCATTTCAGTTAGCATGATGATCAATAAATACACCACCCGTTCCAATTCTATCGTTCTGTAACAGCAACATACCAGGTAAATTGATCCAAGTATCAGCTATCTTATAAGGTTATCGTGCGTTTTCGAGGCTCGACACCCTCTAACTCAGCCAGCTTACAAAATGTCTTTGCACCCTACAAGCATAATAGTAGTTTGGCTGTCCAGATGCATTGGTGGGCGTCAAATCCAGGTTGTTTTGAGCCAACCTTCTGGTATTCGAGAACTGATCATATTTGGTGGTTCATTTGTTCTTGAATTTCTGTCAAACTGCATGGCTGTACAGTGTTCTAGATCGCGATGTTCTCTCCTGCGTACTGTCGGTTGCAGAGGGTGTTATTTTGTCTAGCTCCTCGCAGGAGTGTAGACGCAAAGTTTTACTGAGGCTGGATGTTTCAGTAAATTGCTGATTACTTGTGGCCATGCATTTGCTACTGTAGTGTACCGGAAAACAAGCTCTTTCAGTATTTTGTAACATTGGATTTTACGGTTGTTTTAACCTTCGAACGTTCATTTGCTTTACTGACTGCACATCCGTTGACATAAACCGTTTTGGTGAGTACCTCGCTGCACGTTGCTCGCTCTGTGTGCTTCGCATCCTATTCTTGTAGCCTGCAAAAGATACTTTGGGTTCAGTCGACTCCGATTTCTATACTGTCGTATTTGACACGTCTTACCTGTCAGTGCTTACCGACTAGTATCCCAGGCTCCGCCCAACACTACCTGTAGTATAATCTCGGCCGGCAACCTCGAAGTATTGTACAACTAGATATCCAGTATGACTTTCGCTGCTCACTCGATGCGCAGCACTATCTTCAATATTTTTGGACTGCAGCCTTTGTAGGGAGGTGATGAAAGAAATCTCTGCAGCGATTTAGCAATAACATCGTCCAGAGAAAATGCTTGGAGGATGATGCACCAATGCTCTCCGTCACACGCTTGCGCTTCATGATCAAGAGTATCCGGTATTTCAGGAGCACCCTGAACAAATATGAACTTTTTACCATCAATTTAGGAGGACCGTGATGCTTGTCCCGTTCCCTTCTCGGCCCTTTGCAAGGAACATCAGGAAGTATGCGTTGTCCGCTCGATGAGTTGCTAAAACGAACTGCTGAGCAAATGCTGTCTCTGTATTATCTGCTGAGTTAAATGTTCCTCGTAGAAATCGTGGTTCAATGTAGTGTACTGAGGTTGGGTGACACGCTGCGCGTCTCAGTATAGTGGGCTCCACCCGAATAATCTTCGTGTCATGAATGTAAATCTAGTAGTTGCAATCGTTTAGCAACTTTTATTTTATGGGGCTGGAGTTAGACTCGGGAAGGTTATTGCACACGAGTGTTAACTCATCGTGTTTCTGTCTGGCAAATATGGGCTTGAGTGTAGTGGATATTAAATTGGATTGCTTAGCAAGCATGGGAGACGGTCGCGTAGGTTGCGCCACACCACTCTGCGTTGGTATAGAAGTCTGACATACAGGTGTCGCGTCTGATCTTTTTATTAAGGCGACTGATACGTACGTTTCCCGGTTCTGACCTGCTGGTGTAGTGATTGACGCATTACGGATAGCTCCTTGGAATGTGAAAAGCACTCACGCCGACTTTAGCTTGTCCACTTAGAGAGATGGCATTTGTCAGAGTGTGCGGCGCAGATGATATGACGTGGTGAGTAAAACGGAAGCTGCTATTTGAGTTAGGGTAGAGTTGAGAGGAGTTGCTTGGGGAACAATATCGGTCTTATTAACTCCCATTGACAAAGCCCTGCATCTCGTCATCTGTTCGCCTGGTTCAGTCAGTTTTGTACTTTCGTGAGCACCAGTATACAATTGACAATTAGAATGGTTGTGCGTATTTGTTAAAACCAAAGCGCATCAGTTACCTTGAATTGTCTCCTTTATTCTGTTTGACTTACGCCACCCCACTGAGGTTGGAACGCAAGGCTATAATATTTAGAAAAATCAGCTCTCTCTTGTTCACTCGTGCATATTTCAGTTCACTACATCTGCCGCCAAGTGGAATGAGGTTCGGTGACGGCCGTTTTTGCAATCGAACGTTGCACCTGTGCGGTCACATGGGGTAGTGGTGAGTGATCCTCACGATCTTGTTCACAGTCACCCCCAAAAGCGGTGCCAAGCCTCAGAATAAAAACATTACAAAAGTTTGAATTCTCTTACATGTGTAATTGTGAACTTTTGTTACTTGGCACAACGCACTTGTTGTGTTTGCATCAACTCTGAGCATCCAGATCGCATCTTTGCCGGTTAACCATCGGTGTGCACATTTTGTGTCAACAAATTGAAGCAAAAAATGTTGCGCGACAATACTTGCACAATAATAATAATGACGAGCTAATTTCTTGGACTCTCGATAAACTGTGTCTACAGGCAGACAGATTTGGTATTAATTGAACGTTCGCTTTGCGAGAGTAACACAGGGAATAATGGGAATTCCGGAAATCGATGGCTAGGATACACATGTCGGTGCTGTTCCGCAGAACTATTATGGGGCACACGCGCAGAATAACATCTTCATTACCGCACTATTAGCATATTTTAGTTTGCAGTGCCCTATTTAGATGATATGGGCATTTGTAGGCAGTAATCCGCAAACTGGACGTATAGGAAGCTCCTTAACGCCGACATTGATGTGTGCCGGCTATTTTCTTAGGCCAACTGTCCTAGTATTTTATCACTCGACACCAGAAATGTAGAGTAGGAGTTATCTGCTTGAGACATGTTCATAACGGCTTATACCTCTACTTATCTATATTATTTAGTACGTGTATATATGACAGCGGCCCCGATATGCGGAGGTCATTCAGATGTAGTTGCCCCTTGGTCATTATGAAGCAAACTAAAACCGACGGTAAGACAGTGTGTATAACCTTAGACTCATGCATCTATCTGCGATCAACGACGTAAACTTGGGATACTACTGTTAAGTACATTTGGACATGTTCCAAGTTTTGTGGCTCGCCATGGGTGCTCGGACGGTTGAGGGGCGAGTCTTAACCTAGCATTGGTCCCATGATGGAAGGAAAAAGGCGGTTGGGGATATCTTCATACAAATGTAGTAGCTGTGTATGATCGCCCGATATATGCAAGGTCCGCTACGATGCAACTATTCCTATTATCCGTGGACCATAGTTCACAACGTGAGAATACACCAAGGACTTTCGCGAAAAGCGTGGATTGCAGCGCTTGATCGTACAATCGTAGGTTTGCTCGTCACCAACCTTCTACAAGTTATTAAATACTAACTTGATAAGGTTGAACAGCATACCGATCTCTCCAGACCACATGCACTAGTGATCGCCCTCATGTCGAAGTGGGCCGCAGTCATCGGGAGAATCGGTAACTCCAAATCTTCAGGTCGTCCGTCAACAGGACGTATGCCGACTAGCGAACCTTAGTTACCTTGTTGATGCGGACTGGAAACATGATGGGCCACAGTGCAGTGCCCTGTTACGATCAGGCTGATGATGCATAAACGTGTGTCCATGAAACCATGCTGCGGTTGCGCCAGGAGGTCCTCTGACTCTAGTGAATGCAGTATGCTTCTCTCCATCATGATACTGTGTACCTTGGCCAAGACTGAGACCAGACAAATCGGCCACTAACCGTCCACCATCCTTGAGTCACTTCCTTAGTTAATCGGGTTCACCCTCGAGTATTTACAGTCGTTCAGTAATAAACCATAGGACAGTGATCTGTTAAACAGGTCAGTCACGAAATATGCTAGCTGTTGGGAGCAATTGAGGAGAGCGGAGCTTTCCTGCAGGCCAAGACGTTCGTTCTCCGGTGTTCGGAGGAGACTAATTTGAAGATAGAAGAGAAACGAGGTTGATGGAATATTTCAGTGGTGTACTGGTAATACTATAAGAGGAGAATTTATCATAAGGTGAAGTGAGATTTCGGTACCATACCTAATGCATGTATGTAAAATTAATGTAGTGTAAACTTAATCGAAAACTGTACTGACGTGACGAAAGTAAGCATCCACTGGCAAAGTTTGAGATAAGCGAATAGATTACGATATCTTGGGTACAAGTGAGAGTAACTAACATAACATGGTGAGCTCGTGGTACAGTACATTATGTAGCTGGTCAGAAATTTAAGTAGGTACGAAATGAGTCTGGGTTTGAGAAGCAGGATGTATTAGAAGGAGTTAAAGAGCACTACAGACTAGTGACGATTTAAATCCAATCGAAATGGAGGTTGGATTTTGGTTCTCAGCGCTGTACTCTCAAGTACATATGCGGTTGCTACTTCCGGTACACATTGAAACTAGGCAACACAGAAGGGACAAGTTAAGGGTTGTGCGTATCTGCGCAACCTCGCAATGTTCTCAAGTTTTCGGGGACACTTTGTAGGCAGTCGTTCTGAGTAAACACAGTAAATGTAGGTTCGTGACTTTCAAAACAGTTAATGTGCTCGTGTAACCTTCAGATCCCATCATTCCTTGGACCCATTAAAACGGAATGAAGGTAGCGAAGTAATAGGGAAGTGGTCAGTCAAGAGTAAGTTAACGTGTTCAATTTGTTAAGGTACATAAATGCATACACGTCTATTCTCAGCAGTGCTAGTCTCACCTATCAAGTCGTGTTTCGCCAGTCACAGTCCTGTACAAAACATTGAACCCAGAATGATTAGAAAGATATACAGACAACAAACAAATTTTGGCATAGATAGAAAGGTAAGACAAATTGAGCAAAATTAAGAATACAATCTAATGACTAAATCAATTGGTAATGTCAGTAAGCCAATAGAATGGAAGAAATGAGATATCAAGGAACAAGGACCATGACAAATTCAAGGCGGAGGTAAGAAAGATAAAGTAAGATGTAAGTAGAAAAGATAAAGTGAAGAATTTCAGAGCTGCATTCTCCCGACAACGCACTCCACGGCCGACCGGTTTCGTCCTGATTTGGATGCGTCAGGTAGAGATAACATGAGCTGAGAGGGGAACCTGCCACATTGATTGACGGCTTTCGTATCGGTCAATAAACCAGAACTCCATAGCAGCCCTTGAGACAGCGTGTACCCTAAGACTCAATAATGAACTAATCGCTGTGTCAAGGGCTGCTGTGGAGCTGTTATAGTGAACGAGAGAAAAGTGGTCAACCACGGTGTCGGGTTTCCCTCTCAGCTCAAGCTATCTCTACCTGACGAGTCCAAATCAGGAAGAGACCGGTCGGTCGTGAAGTGCAGCGACGGGAGAGAACAGCTCCGAAGACCTCCACTTTGGAGGCAGTCTAAGTGTTCAAAATGGCATGGATTTGCGTTAAAGCAATCTGTAGCCTCAGCTGAGATTGTGTGTAGCGATCCATACTCAGGAGGTGTACAACAAGACTAATTAATGAAATATAAAGTAAAGTAATACGGTCGTCCGTGGAACCGTCTCCTTTGGAACCCAATTAATTGCTGGGTAGTCCCTCCGGAGATGACCCGTACCTTCATATCTCATCTGGTCATGCGCTGCCATGACATAAAGCAGGTCAGCCATCACCGATTTTGCTACTCATTCAGGCTTTTCTTTCATAAGTTGGCCATCTAAGCTACCCCTGACGGGAACCCAAGAGCCCGACAAGGGACTTAATTAAGGCGGTCGAGAAATATACATTTAAAAATTAGTAAATGAATAGATTTGTGGTTATACATCCTTGTGTTAACAATTTCTACATTTCTTTCTTCATTCACCTTAAATATACGCTACATGAGTTTGATTGAATGCTTCATTATTTGCGCTGCCATTAGTCCGTAGATACACCATAGGATCACCATTTGTTATTCCAAAGTTTGCCATGGATGACAAATGGCTCAACTCTCGGGACGGTTGCTCTAGATCCAGTGTCCAGCGCATGATATGCAGGAGTGATGAAGAGCTTTTTGGCATGATTTCACCCTTGCGTGCAACACCAGGTATACACTATATTCTGTTATATACGACATTATTTAACTTTACCACTGAGCGTGTGCATGTTAGGTCAGTTGCGTGATGAGGAACCAGTTGATGTCAGCACTTCCTCGGAACTTTTGCCGGAACTGCCCGTAGCAGCGGCAACAGCAACCGCTTATACCGTAAGCGTTGAGTACCGTATCAAGATCCGTGAAGTAAGGAGGACCCGGAGTATGTGTTGCACTAATGTCAGCCAATATTCTTTTACGCAACGATACTTGGCTTATAGCAGTTGTTAATCGTCCCTCAATGTCCACCCCAGAGATGGACTCCCACCTGGCATTATCCTTGGGGAGGGTGCTACGAGGAAGATACAGTTACGTTCTCATCTCAGGCGAGTTCAATCTTCATGATTTATGAGTTCCAGCAACCCCCCCAACGAGCAGTTCAAGGCCGACCTGCAAGAGGATATTGCAAGCATTCTACTCTTCAACGAAGTCAGTTCACCCATCAGATTTAGAGCCGGAAATAAACTATCTGTGCTTACTTAGTGCTCACGAACGAAGAGCTTATGGTTGTAAAACCAAGGCTGGAGAGCCCTCGGGCGAAGCGACCACGTAACCATAATTTACGACTTCCTGTGTTATGCGGAGTATCCACAAGAACGTAATAACTTGTTTTGTACAGTCGCCCACTATGAGACACTGGCAGAACTTGTGGGAGATGCCAGCTGGGAGTTTCCGAACGGCTGTTCCATTGACAGTGCGTTGGATTTTACTGGCAAGTTCAGTGATCTGATTAAATCTGCGTCGGTCAACAAGCCCCTTCGTTCTGCAAGGGTACAATCACTCGTTTGGAGTAGAACCCGGAAACACATGACAGTAAGGGATGTGGCGTGGCATGTGTATAGAGCGAAACCTAGCGCTAAAAGCTGGAATAACCATGTTGTGCATCGTAATAACTGTACCAGACCTGTGCACGGGAACAAATATGTACACCAGCAGAGTCTAGCGGAAAAGTTTTGTGTTAACGTAAAGCTTCTGTACAGACATGTGAACAGCTTCCGGAACGTAAAACATGGCGTGCCCCCCCCCCCCTAATATCAGCGGATGGATGTACTCAAACCGCCGAGGATGCAGCCAAGGTTCTACGACTACAATATGCCCTCGTTTTCCAACGTGCTACTAGTATTTGTAACATATCTGTCCCATTCTCCCAGAGGCCAGTATTTACACACCTCACCTTTAGTTCAGCGACCATTTTGAAGAACCTGATTTCGTTGCGCACCCGGTTCCACCGGAGTTGACAACATTCCCCCGAAAGCGCTGCAGGTGGCAGCTACGAGGAGAGCTGAACCACTAACGAGATGTTTCCAAAGATGTCCGGATGAACAGCAGGCCCCTAGCGTGTGGAAGTAAGATATCATTACCACGATATTAAAAAGTGGTAAACATTCGGAGCAAGCCAACTATCGCCCAGTGCTTCTCCTCCCGGTGCTCTCAAAGGTGATGGAATCGATCATAGCTGAGGCTGTAATGGGCTACTTCGAAAGGTCTAACATCATATCACAAGAGTAACACGGATACCGTCAGCATCGGTCATGCACTACTAAGCTACTGCTTGCCCGTGGCAGGTGGACCGATGCAGTCGACAATGGGACGGGCATTGATGTTATCTACTTAGACTGTTCCAAAGCATTCGACCGCATAGATCACCGCATCCACCTCCAAAAACTGCAGGCATACGGAGTTGGAAACTCTGTCTTTGGATGGTTCCGAAACTTTCTCTTTTAGCGGCACCTTAAGGTTCGAGTTCGAGGTTAATTTTCTGATCCAACTAGTGTAGACTGCGGTGTTCCACAAGGGCCGGTGTTCGGGCTGTAGTTATTCTTGTTCGTGATTAACGAGTTTGCGAATGTTTTCAAGTCAAAATTCCTGCTTTTTGCCGATGACATCAAAATATGGCGGGCAATCGACTGCCAGGAAGAGCACGATATGTTGCAACGAGTCTTAGACTGCGCTTTGAATGCTCAAAGGTAAAGCTACTTGCGTTTAACACGGACAAGTGCAAAACCGTGCGTGTCCGTCATAAGCCCACGTACGCATCTAAGCTTGCAGACGACATTCCGAAAACCGCAAGAGCAAGACTTTGGAGTGGTGATCGAAGACGACTACGGCTGTTCGGCGCAGTCCTTGAAGGCGTCCAAAACCGCGAACCAACATATTGGTCTGTCACGAAGGGGGTTCGGGAAGTTCGAACACTCTATCTTCCTTCATATGCTCAATGCGCATGGGAGGCCCTATGTAGAGTATGCGATCCAGGCCTGGCAATTCTGGTTGAAATGCGACCTGGTTGCACTGGAGACCGCACAGCGACGGGTAGTAAAAATGTGAAGGGGTCGTTCCATCTGCAATATCATAGGCGACTGAAAGTTCTGGGAGTTTACAACAGAAGATATCGCCGTCTACGGGGTGACCTCATCCTGGCGTTCCAGATGTTAGGAAACCCCGGTCACCCTTGCCGCTACCTCCTGAAGCCTAGCTGCAACACAGAATTGCGGGGTCATAAATGGAAACTTGAATGCTGTCGGAATTATTGTTCCAATCAAGTTAGTCAACCGTGGAACGCTCTTTCGACTTTCATTATTTCAGCGCTCACGCCACACATTTTTAAAACGACTGGACGATGTTTTACACCATTTACATTACTTGATCTGACTTCTATACGTTGAGCGACGACAATATGCAGACATTATGCTCACCAACCCCACAAAATCGGAGTAGACGTTAACTTGGATAATATGGTGAGTCCACAGATATGTTTCGCAGCTTTGTGTAACTTGATTGAATCAAAGTTAGTTTTATAAACCATTCCAAATGACTTGGCAAGCCTTGGCTTTCTTATCTGTATTATACCATTATCTCATGGTTACATGAATTTTCTGGGCCACCACTGATCCCGCGGCGCTATGACACTACCATACAATCGGGTCTTCCTGTCTTAGTCCGGCAAAGCCAGATGACAATGGTGGACCCGTAAGCCTCTTATTGAGCAGAATCTGTCCACATTCGCAATGTTACACGAACTCAGTGATGAAACAATGGTTTATTACTTGTAAAAAAGCATTGCTTAACAAGTCCCGTGGGATGGAAATTATTGCGAAAAGTGAATTGCATGATAAAGTGAAAAGCGTTGTGGTGGACTCACTATAGACTTATGTAGAATAGCGGAGGTTTTCGCGTAGTAAGCGTATAAATCTATAAATACATTGTTTAGGCGTTTGGCAAGACACCGTTTGATTACGATTTGTAGCCCCCTGGCTGACAAGTCATAAAATGAAATGTAAATGAGACAATGCATCGTTAACTTGTTTTTTATATATCGCCAGATTGGGAGCAGAGATGACATAATTAGGAAGCGCGTTCTAAGGCCGGTACACACAGAGCGAAAAGAAATTCCTACGGCGTTTAAGCCGGCTATACGGAATTGTCAGTTTCAGATGGTGACCTCGTAGTTTGGTTCGTGGTTCATTTCGAACAGCAGACGGTAAATGGGGTTTGGGTTCTTCAGAATCTAGTAAACAATTATGAGATCCCCCCGCAAAAGCCGATATCGACTGCTGTACATTCTTAGAGTTTTCAGTCTAAGCTGATAGGACAGATGAAGGTGGCCCCTGAGGTACTTGGTTGCCGTTCGTTTAGGAGTCTCAAGAGCAACAAGATCCCGTTTCTGCCACGGCTGCCACGCTTGGATAGCATATTCCACGTGCGGTTGCACGTATGCGTTGGGCATTTGGGAACTATTGACTGTTCCAACCGACCGAAGGCTCTGCGAAGAAGGTCGAAGTGTTGATTGCTGGTTCTCGTCGCTTTCTCTACCTTTTTTGTAAACCCGAGATATTCCTGTACCAATACACCCAGGTCACGCTCCTGAGAGACCTTCTGCAAGATGTGGTATCCAAGCGTGTAAGTTCTCACCGGCTGGTGACGCAGATGTATCACCTTGCACTTAACTATGTTCCATTGAAACATGTTCCTCTTTGACTATTCGTAAATGCAATCCAGGCCATGTTGGAGCAGATCGTGATCATCATTGTTACTAATCGCCCGCCATATCTCGACATTATTGGCGAAAAGTAGAAAATTTGAGGAGATATCTCTTTCCAAGTCGTTGATAAACATCAGGAATCAGCGCGGTCCCAGCACTGAGCCTTGTGGGACACCACATTCTACCTCAGTTGGGTTAGAGAGTGATCCCCTAACACGTACTTGAAGTTTCCGTTGGTAAAGGAAGCTGATTATCCAACCGAGTACAGGATCTCCGATACCGTAGCTCTGTAGCCGTTGAAGCAGGATGCGGTGAGCAAGTAGGTCGAAAGCTTTGGAGAAGTCCAGATAGATAACATCAACCGACCCCATCATCAGCCACTTCCGTCCAACTACCTCGTGCAATCAGTATGTTGGTGGTGCATAACCGGTCTTGACGGAAGCCATGCTGCTCCGGTGCCACGATGTTGCTCTTTTTCAGGTAGCCCATTAAAGGCTCAGCGACGACTGCTTCCATCACCTTCGCAAGCACACGGAGCAGAGTCACTGGACGATAGTTTGCAGGATCGAAACGGCTACTACCTTTACAGATTGAGGTCATAATGCCACGATCCCACATTGTCTGAACTTGCTGATCATCGAAGCACCTTTGAGAGAACTGTGACAGTGGTTCAGTTAGCTTGGTGGCCGCAGCCTTCAGTGCTTTCGGGCGGCTGATATCTGCTGACGTAGAGCCGTGATCGCACAGTGAGAGCAACTTCCTTAGCACAATTGTTGGGTTGAAAATTACATGTGTAAACAATGGAGGCGGTAATATGCATGACGTTATGGGACAGTTAGTGTGTCATCTTTTAGCCGCAGAGTATTAGTTGCTTCTTCGGCGCTTTGTACCGCATGTTGTGAAAAGTAGAGGGATACCACGCTTCACTTTACGAAGAGTGTTGACATGCCTATATAGTTGTTTGTTATTCGCCAGAAAATTTTTGGCTAGGCACTTTTGACAATTTACTTTGTCCTCGTGAACAGGTGCAGTGCAATGGTTGCAATGGGTCAGGAAATTGCTTCAAGTCCATAATTCGGGGTTAACCTTGGAGGCACGCCATGCTGCATCTCTTATCGCCAGGCATTTTCGAGTCCTGCTCCTTAGAATTGAATGCATTTTTGTGGGACGAAGGGGTTTTGTCTGTGATGCTCTGTTGACGATGTCGCTGAGTCTTTTGTCGAACTCTATGGAAACGTTGTCAAGGGGACTGTTATTTGAGAATTAGCAAGCAGCTGTGTGAACGAGTTCTTTCAGTACGTGGTAGCATGTGATTGTATGAGTTAGTTCCGAGTGTTCAATTGGATACTCTGCAGAACACACATATTTAAACGTTACTACTACATCGTCACTGAGACATAATGTATTATCCATCAATAACTTGTCAATCATGAGCTCTTCATTCGTGAGCACAGGGTCCAATATAAACGGTTTGTTTGCGGTTCTGAATCTGGTGGGTGTGGTGACATGATTGTACAAAGGAATATTAGCGATCAGTTTACGCAAGCCTGCTTTGAATTATTCATTGGGTGATGCCGATACCTTCAGATCGTGTAGGTTGAAGTCCCCGGAGATGAGAATGTGGCTGTACATAGTGAGTGTTACTCTGTTCACGCAACTCATCAAGCGGGAATCCATTTCCGGAGTAGACGTTGGGGGGGCGGGGCGGTAAACGACAGCTACGAGACACGCGTCGTTGTGTCTTACTCGGAGACGGTACCAGAGCGAGTCGGTAACGTGTGTTTCCAGATGAGCAACTATTGCACATTGCAGATCGTTGCGATACTAGTGTAGGACCCCACCTCCTCTGCTGGGGCGGTCGTTCCGGATGAGTGACATTCCGGCTATCTCAACCTCAGCATCAGTCATCTCTTGGTGTAACCAAGTTTCGGTAATAGGAATTAAGTCCCAAGCAGTCGCAACCTGACGTAGTCGAAGTCCGGTAAGTTTACTTAGAAGCCCTTTTGGTAAACATCTATATACATGAAAACTGCTCAGATTTAAGCTATGTTTCTGTGGTTCTGCAACTCATAAGTGAAGTTTCGCCGACCAGTGATTGGCCGACGCCTAATCGTTTTTCCGGTGTTTCCTTGGAAAGGGTTTTAACGTCTTATTCATCGTCTGCGTAGTCTGTCCCATTTCTAATCTTCTACCTACGCCGTAAAATGGCTAGTCCGTATCATCTTCAACTAGTTGTATGGTTTCATTTGAAGAAATACTGGTACACTGTTTACTTATAGATCCCTTCGGGTTTGGTTCCTTGAGTGACCTATCATTTCTAAGTGGCCTATCGCTGAGTATCTTCAGCCGCAGCTTAGATGGTGGCCTGTAACGAAACATGTACCGGGTTTTTAGCAGCAGTGCTACCATATATTTTGACTGAAGGACTTTAGAGGGTCGCCTGTACCGGGAGGCCAGAGAGGGACTCGAGAAGACAGATCGAGTTGCAGGGAAAAATTTATTGGTACAGTAAAAGATTCCCTGTTATCTAGCTATAAATGAACGATACCATGGACACTCTAGCTAGGGGAAGGAGCAAGCACAGCACATAGGGCAGTTGCGAGTTGCCATCGAAACGAGCGCCAAGCAAAAATAGCGATGAGCAAGTCAAGCATTCGTACTCAGCAATCAGTTCAACAAACCACACCGGTTGCCTAGGTATACAATTAAAGAATTTTAGTTAGAATTTTACACAGGCAAATCGGGGAATCTCCAGACTGCTACATAGCCCTCTCCCAGAAGGGACTGTGTAAGCAGTCCTTCGATCTACGTGAGGACTGTCCGTCGCGGGCCAGCCTTCTGCAAGACCAGGTTGTGAAACCTGATGAAGCTGCTGGGGGAGAACCATGCAATCGGACCCTAGCGGGCTCCCACCCAGGTCCTCCCTACGGTGTCGAAACGGCAAAAAAACTGTTTGTGGAGGACAGTTAGTAAAGTTCACGTAGGCGGTTGAGCAAGAAGTTCGTTCCACTTCCAGTTGACGTGCGGGGATCCAGCGAAAAGTGAAACCGATATGCAACCAACTGGCGGTGTGTATGGAAAGAAAAAAACAGCATAAATGCATAGCAATACACAAAGGAGTGCAAAGCGAGAAACGTGCAAAGCTGTTTTTGGGTTTTCAAAAGGTTTTGCTCCTTGTTGGTAGTTTCAAAACGTTTTGATCTTTTTTATGGGTTTTCAACAACGTTTGGCAAAAGCAAAATTTTCAAAGGCACGTTCTATGTAAAATAGTGAGTGCTAACGAAGTCCGGAAAACGAACTCGAGGCTTGAGCTTCCTACCGCGTCGATTGATAGTAGGGCGAGTAGGAGTGCTGTCGGTTGAGGTTGTCGGTTCTGCTGGACCGGACTGACTCATCTGAGGTTGCGGTGCGAGCTGTGCTGGCACAGGCTGTGCAGGTGCTTGCTGCACCGAAGAGTCAGATTTGTCGAGGAATGCTGGCTTGATTCGATCGACGTTGATCGTTTCAGTCTTGTCGCTTCTGTGTACGACACGGTACGGACCAGAATAAGGAGGTTGAAGTGGCCGGCGTACGCTGTCAGTGCGAACGAAAACGTGCGTGCAAGTAGTTAAGCGTTCGTCCACATTGGTACGCAAGCTCTGTGCTCTGGGTTGCACAGGCTGAAGCTGTCGCATGTAATGAGATAGGCGAGCTGCGTAGTCGCTATAGTCGAAGGTAGTTGGCGCTTTTAGTGAGACGAGTTCACCAGGTAAGTGTTGTGTGCATCCAAAGACTAGCGACGATGGAGTGGCGTGCAGATCCGCTCTAATCGTGTTTCTTATGCCTAAGAGAACGAGAGGAAGTGCTTCGTGCCAGGAGGTGCTAGATTGGGCACAGAATGATGCTTTGAGTTGCCGATGGAACCTTTCTATCATCCCATTAGCTGCAGGATGGTATGCGGTGGTTCGGTTATGTTGGCAACCGAAAACGTCGAGCAGTTTGCTGAAGGATCCGTCAAAGTGCGATCCTCTGTCAGTGATGACTACGCTTGGGAAACCGAATTGAGCTACCCAGCGTTCTAAAAAAGCTTGCACAACTGTCTCAGATGAGCAGTTGACTATCGGAATCGCCTCTGGCCAACGCGTGAATCGGTCGACACAAGTGAGGAGGTACACGTAGCCTTTGCATGCAGGCAAAGGTCCGACCATGTCGACATGGGCATGTGCAAAACGAGAGTCAGGAGCTGGAAAGAGGCCAAGTGGGCTTCTGGTGTGTCTGTAGACCTTGGCGCGCTGACACTCTAAGCATGCGCGTGCCCAAAGGCGGACATCGCGATTGACGTTGGGCCATACGAAGCGTTCAGTTAGGAGCTTCTGCGAAGCACGTATGCCGGGATGAGACAGGTTGTGTAAAGCGTTGAAAACTAGTCGACGCATTGAAGTAGGAACTACGGGTCAGGTAGAAGTTTGTGAAACTTCACAATGAATGGTCCCCTCAGACGAAGCCAATGGAACTTCACGTAGTTTCAACGAGGTATTGCGTCGTAGCTTGTCTATATCGGGATCAGCTTGTTGGGCAGCAGCCATAGCGGCTAGGTCAATGTTGGTGCCAGGTAATAAGCTGATCTGCTGAATGCGTGAAAGCGCATCCGCGACGGGATTGAGAGCACATGAGACATGTCGTATGTCTGTCGTAAACTGATAAAGGTTAAAAGTGTGATATCCCACTGGTACTGGGAAAGTGAGCTTATATATTTATATCTCAAATGAACGATTCCAACTGGAACTACACGTGGACCACGTGTAATACGGTTGGCGGCATCCGGTTCCGGAATTGCCTGTCACTGTGGCCTCAACAGAACAGCAACAGGGCACCTGCACCTACACATGGACCATGGGTGGCTTGCGGCGCACCATCCACAGCTCCATCCACACACCCCATATCCAGTGGAAAGTCGGAAGAATATGACCGGGAGGCATGTTTCCTCAACGGAGCCGGCGCACGCTGTATTTGGGGAATCAAGCACACACAAGGCGGTGGCTGGACCGTAGTCCGCTCCACACTGTGTGTTTGGAACAACGCTTCGAGCTTAGCACGACCACGAGGACCGTGCACCGCGTCCCCTCCAGCAACGACCAACGGTCTCCTGGAGCTAGTATGGACTAGGTAGTAGATAATTTCTAGGTACTTACTTACTTTATTTTACTGCGGCTAGCTCCTGCCGCAGGATGAACCGGCTTCTTGAATGTCGCGAATTGCAACTGACAAGCGCGGCGGTCAGCGGCAAGCTCCACGCAGATACTGATCCAATGACTCCCACAGTGACGAGCACCATGCACAACATGGAGTCCCAGAAGATCGATATCCGACTTCACTGCAGTGTGCCAGTTTTCAGTTGTCAACCACGACGACTACGCCAACCCTGGCAAGGTGAGGGTGAAACCACGGCCCTAGTGAAGTCAGTGTCTGGTCTGCGGAGGACGTGACAGAACCACTGAAGTCTGCGGTGTTGGATGAGCGTTGTGAGCTTCGGAAGACCGTAACAGCGCTTACGGATTTGGGCATTGGTGATACGATGATGCCACTGCGTTTTCAACGTAAGCCTTAGACACCAATTGTCGAAGATTTCCAGCTTCCGGGTGTCTTCGGATCGCAGCGGCTATGTTTCGCAAACATAGAGGGAAATGGCACGAATGGTTGTTGAGAATACTCGGATCTTCGTTCGCAGACTAATTTCCGTCCTTCGCCACAATGTATTTCTCAGTTGTAAGAAGACTGTTCTAGCCCTGTCAGTACGATTCCGGCTTTCGAATGTAGTCTGAGCACTGGGGAGTATAGTGGATCCAAGATACTTGAACACAAGAACAGATTCGATGAGTTGTCCATGTAAGGAGTGACGGGGCGGACTGGGTGGCTAACGACGAGCAGTATTTCCTCTTGCTGATGTTAATTTCGAGGCCGACCATAGAGGCTGATTGGTCCAACTGATTTAGTAGTGACTGTAATGATAAAGCATGCTCCGCAAGGATGGCGATATCGTCAGCGCAGTCTAAATCTGACAGCCAGAATTCAGGGCTAACTTGAACACCACGATAGTCCTCCAGGGCAGGATGCATAACCCAGTGGCCTGCGAAGCTTTACAACACTGGAGAAAGTGGGCAACCTTGCCGGACTCCAGCATTGATGTCGAACTCCTTTTTTCTTCTCCATAGACCCCAATCCGGGCCTTCGTGCGACGGTAGTAGGATCTCATCAAATAAACGAGTTTAACTGGCACGCCATCGGCAAGTAGGATTCTCCAGGGTGCTTCGTTGTCAACTGAGTCAATAACAGCTCGAAAAGCAACGAAGCACTCAAATGTGGGATGCTGGAACTGGTAGCGAGGTTCGAGTATTCGACGTAGAGTGAAGATTTGGTCAGTGCAGCCTCTGTCTGGACGAAAGTCACCTTGGTTATGGCGTGTTCGCAGATTCCTCTCACTAGCAAAGCGGGAAAGCAAGATTCGTGCGAAAGTTTTGGCAGCCACATCGATTAGGCTAATCCCACGATAATTACTGAACACAGTTCCGTCACCTTTCTTAGGAAATGACAGTAGTACTGTACTCCACAAGGAAGGACAAATTCCGGTCTCCCATATCGAGCAGAAGAGCTCGTGCAAAGGGTCAAGGACAGCTGGTAGATAAGATTTCTAGATCACTAGAATCCCGTCCGCTCCCGGGCTTTCTTCGGCTTCAGGTGATGAACGGTGCCTGCAATTTATGTAGGAGATGGCGGTGTGCAATTCGCGTCATATCCTAGCTGAGTTAATCCTGAAATGAGTACGGCGGTGTATAGTGGGCGGTTTAGGAGGTTGTTAAAATACTCTGCCAGTCTGATTTGGCCTTCCGAATAGAGTAATATCGCCTGGGGTGAATTGTGCTTGACGGAAGTTAAATAGATGAGACGAAAGAGATGGCCCAAATTGCCAGAATTTGATGCAGCTTCCATGTTGCCTGCGATATCAGACCAGTAGCGGTTGCGATCATTCCATGCTGAGCGGGTTGCCTCACGTCTCAAGCGACGGTAGTCTGGGGAATTCGTGAGACATGCTTCTCTCGATTTAACGGAAAAGTGGATAGTATCTTCAATAATCCAGTCCTTCACAGGCTTAGAGGTAGAGCCCAGGGTAGATAAAGCGGCGCGTTGAACTGACGATTTTAAGCAAGACCAACGAACGTCTGCTGATTCATTTTCTGTAATTACGAAGCGTGATGCACTGACAGAAATTGCTGTTTCTATTGCTGCATAAAGGGATCGGCAGCAGTCAATATTTTTCAGTGGGGCAGCGTTGGTACGCTTTAGTGGAAGTGTCTTTCGGCGCGTTGTCAATCGGAGTCTGAATTTGGCGCACAGGAGTATGTTGTCGGAACCACCTTTATTGCCTATTTCAGCCCCTCTGTACGCTCGACAGTCATCGATGGAGGACATTCACCAGGATCAGATTAAGGTGTAAACCATCTGGCTTGCTGTACGACCACGTTGGAGTACCACCTCAGAAGATGCTTCCTGGGACACTGGAAGCGAGTATTGGTTACGCACAGCCGGTTAAGGCCAGCGAAGTTGAGCAAGCGGTCTCCATTATCACAGCGCTCTCCAAGGGTTTATCTCCCAACTATGTGACAGGTTTTATCATTCTTAGGACCGGTTCGTGCATTTCGGTCCCCAACAATAATGAGGATGTCGCGTTTTGGAACATGGCTCACCACTGTGCGTAGAGTATCGTAAAATTCGTCTTTGTCACTTTCCGCTGAGGGTAGGGTTGGTGCGTAGACAGAGATTATGGTCAGATTCATCGGGTGACCTTTGAAGCGTGCAACTGCTATTCTAGACGATACTTGCTTCTGTGAAACGAGAGCGTAATGTGCCCGGCAACTAAGAGACATGGCGACCCCTTGATTGCTAGAGTTATCCTCCGGCCTACTACGGTGAAGCCAATATGAGGTGTCTACACCAGGGATTTTGATTTGTCGAGAGCCGTAGCTGGGTATTCGAGATTCTGATAGGTACGCTATGTCGATCTGGTATTGGTGTAGTGTGCGCATCATCAACGCTTGGCTTCCGATAACCAACAGGGTTCTGACATTCCAGCCCCCAATGAATAGTGGCTTCCGGGGATTTAGGGACCCAGCTAGCTTACTGGTCACTCTGGCCACTAGGTTAACGCAGAACGCGTCGACTACCGGGAACGCCATGGCATGAGAAGAAACGCGGGTAATGGACATGTCATGAAGTTTCGTGGGGATTATGGGTACTTATGAGGATCCCAACCTCATCCGGCTTTGTTCAAGGGTTCACCTCTAGTCTTTGCACAGCCAAGTGCTATGTGTAAGGCAGCAGGGATCTGGAAAATGAACTTAACTTCTGATCGTTGGATCAAGGGTCGATCTCCTCCGCCCAGTTATCAGGACTGAGGTTGCACGCGAGTACGAAATCACCAGCTACTCTCAAATTGTTTAGCCCGCCTGCCTGGCGGCTGACGAGGGTGTGGCCGTTGCCGCATGGAAGCAGCTTCTTGGAGCCACAGATGAGAGCTGGGTGACAGGTAGGGACCAAAGATAGGCGAACTACCCCGGAGGGTAAAGCAGGTCCCCTACTAGAGGTGCTACTCCTCTCTGGCAGGCCGGACACCCTATAAAATACAGGTAGGCACCTTGTCAACATGCACATCAAGCGAAACCATACCGGGGATGTCAAACAACAGCCAATCACTTGAAATGAGCATAGCAAATCATATATCTCGAACTAAGCATACGGAAAGGCTGACATAAATCTACGCTTAATGAGCATAGGTAATAAATCGGTTATCAATAAATCTGCGATAAGCGCAAGATGTCAGAAACTATAATGCAGAAAAGAACATGTTAGCGAACTTAAGCACAATTAGCTTAAGCGACGTGTGCAAGTTAATAGAAGACCATTCAGGTAAATGTTAAGCTGTGATAAGTACTACACCGTAACTCGATTTTTTGGCTTGCCATACTGATCGAGCATTTTAGCTGAAATATTCTGGAAAACGGTGTTTGAATAAACACTTGAAGCGAAATTTGACTATTGTCAACTTTCCTCTGATTCAAGGTATCTTGCATGGGTTAAAGTGCTACTGGACATAGCGTGTCCTTGACGGTTACTGGTAATTTATGCGGTTGTTCACCATTTTAGACTTTGTTTTGCCTTTTTATTGTGTTATTTTATACCATTATATACATGTTTTTAAACTCTGCTCCATTTTCCATTTTAAACATGGTCGTTTCGCTAGAACCGAGGCGGATGAAATCCTTGGGTCCTAGTTTGGTGCGTCAAATGTAGCTTGCGGCAATTCTCGCTGTGCAAGGCCATTTACGCTTTCATCTGGTGATGTTTGCTCCTGCTAACATCACAAAAGTTGCATCGGCCTCCGAGCGAACCGGTCCAAAAAGTTATCATTCAGTGAAAACTTCCTTTTTGATTTGCTGAATGCTGTGCTCAGAAAGCGAAGCGCCCGGCTATCACCTGTGCTGAATTCACAGCACTGACATCCAGGTTCACAGTTGTTGAGAAGGCGTTAGCCGAACTTGGGTCTCTTACCTCGTTCAACACTAAAGTGGATTTGATTATGAAATCGCTGAGTATTGCGAATAAGGACGCTGTAGCGGACTGTCCCCCTGCTGACAGTCCATCCGTTGATAGGTCATTCATAATACCGGACGCTACGGTTCACATGGAAATAACTGACTCAGATGCCTCGGACTGCATTGTTGAGCCTCCCCAAATGGGAGGCGAATCACGGCCTCCAGTGTCGGAAAAGAATAAGCGAAAGAAGGCAAGGAAAGCGCGTAAACCCTCCACCCCCAAATCGGGGGGGGGGGGGGAAGAAATGCTCAGGATGTAAGCGCCTGAGCTGGAAACACCACCTGATGTGAAAGTCCCCCAGCTTCATCAAAGGCCGTGCAGGCAGGGGTAAAACACACCAGATGTTCTCATCACATGCTAATCAAACTGCAGAGGTTCCTACTCCAAACACCTCAACCTGTCTTCTGCGGGTACATGTCGAGGTTGAGCCACGGGTTTCTTTGCTTGTAGGACGAAAGAAAAATCGGAGCAAACTGGCCTGTACTCTTCAGGCCAGTTCGAAAAGCGTCAAGAATGATGCGTCAAACAAGCTGGAGCATATGACGTACGCTACAGTTGCTTCAGCTTCGTCTGATAGCGTGCACCCAGTCACATTGCCTACGGCTAAGCCCTCTGCTGTTCATGTAAATTCAAAAACTCATGGGGTTTAATACACCCCGTCGAGATGATTCTTTCATGGATAGCAGTGTGATATTCCGTAACGCAGTGGAATCTACTGCCACACTTTCTGTTGAACGTAAGTTGGACGACCTACATTGCTTTAAAATGTGCGTAACGGAGAGTCATCCGTCTGGGTTTCCTGGTGTTACTGTCAGGAAACTGACTAGATTGGGAAACGACCCAGTTAACGCACGAAACCCGCGACCGCGCTTACTTCGTGTGGTTCTATCCACCACGGAGAAACGTAACGCCCGGTTGTGGTTTGCTTTCAAGCTGATGGGTACTAATGTTAGCGTTCAGCCAGACCTCCTGCTATCTGATAGGCCGAAGCTAAATGTGGCCAGTAAGGATCGCAAAACAAGCCGGGCGGCCAGTGAACAATATTTCCGGTTGGTGTGTTTTCGGGTGGCTAGCCGGCGGTCATTTTCCGCCCTACTAGTGCTAGTCCTGGTAGCGCACGACCCAGGGCTGGACATTACGAATACCTTCAGATAGTGCTAAGCAATGTGCGCAGCCTAAGAAATCAGATGTACGTGTTAGGTCTGCTTATAGGTGGTTCTCATCCCGATATACTCGCATTCACGGAAACGTGCCTGTCTCAGAACATCACGGACGGTGAAGTAAATCTGTCTTGCCAAGCACTGTTTATATGTGATCGCTTCGTTGGCCAACAAGGCGGGGATTTTGCGCTTTACGTTAGCTGTGAATCTGACGTTTTGGGTAACTACATGTTTCAGTCGACAGATAAAACTGTCGAAGTTCTGTCGGTAGAGATTACCACTTTCTCTGCCCAACTTACAGTTGTACTTGTGTATCGAAGCCTTGGGAGTGCGTCCCGAGAGGTGCTTGATTTTCTTCGCTTCGCATCCACAAATAGATGTTTGACACTAGGTGACTTCAATCTACCGCAAGTTTGCTGAGCAGGTCTTTTTTGCAACTCGGCGGTAGGTGCTTTCGCTGCAGATATTCTTGACGGGATGCCACAAGTACCCTTGCATCAGTACGTGGATCACCCCACTAGGTACATGGATGCCCAAGTACCGTCTATGTTGGATCTAGTTTTTGCCAAGTCACTAGAATTCGTAGGTGACATCACTTACGTCTTTCCCTTAGGTGCCAGTGATCATGTCTGTTGACCATTCATCTGTGTTCTGACCAGACGTCACCAGAGCATCGCTGAGCCATATCCAAACAAATGGCATGCTAACTATCAGGCAATGCGTATCAAGGCTTCTGGGTTGAGTTGCGAAATCTCGGTGGCTGATACGGTTCAGGCGGCCTGGGATAAGTTTAAGTCTTATCCCACGGAAGTGTCTACTCCCTACATCCCACTTGCGAAGCGAAAAGAGACACGAACACGACCCCCGCGGAAAGGTACCACTGGCAAGTATCTGCCCCAGAAGCGTTCTAGGTGCTGGAGGACCTACCGTTCGGCTCTATCAACGAGCAGCTATGAAGGTACCGCGAGGCTAGACATAGGTTTAGACAACACTTGAGGAAAGCTCGACTGTTGTACGAAATGGAATTGGCTTATGGAGTTTCGGAAAATCCGAAGAAGTTCTTCGCTTATGTTAAGCGACGCTGTGGTTCAAATTTGGTAATGCCATCTTTGATGCGGGCCGCTAGAGCTCATGCGTAGGCGGACGGTGACAAGACTTGTGTACTTGGTGAGCAGTACTCAGGGGCTTTTGTACGTGAGGCCGCGTTGACTGGCGTTGAACTTGTCTTCATAGTCTCTGAGGGTTATTAGATAGCTGAACATACTGTGTTGAAGACACAAGTCCTTAGGCTACTGCAAGGACTGAGCCCTTCTAAAGCAGCTGGGCTTGATGCAATTCACCGCAAGCTTCTGCATGAGTTGGCGTTGGAACCAAGTGAACCGCTGACGATGGTGTTTCAGAAGTCACTTGACAGTTGTACATCACCATCTGAATGGAAGTAGGCTGTCATTTGTCCTATGTTCCATAATGGCGACAGGAGTCTGTCAGCCAAGTATAGCTCAGTCATTCTGACTAGCATCGTGGTTAAACTGATTGAAAAGCTGCTGAGAGACTTGTTGGAAGGTCACCTGAATAGATTTAATCTACTCAATAGTGCACAACACGGATTCCGGAAGGAGTTTTCGTGTCTGACGAATTTGTTTGATGCTCGCGTACCTTGGGCCGAAGCAGTGGACAATGGCCACGTAGTGAATGTGCTTTTCGTCGACTTCGAGAAAACATTTGATAAGGTACCCCACTTGAGGCGTTCACAGTAGATGAGCTCCTACGAGGTATCTGGCCGTGTCCTCCACTGGGTATCAGCATCCCTGCGGGGAACACAGCAGTGTGTAGGTGTGGATCGCAGCTTATCTTTTAGGCAAGCGTACCTTAGCGGTGTCCCACAGGGCTCGGTCCTTGAACAGATGCTGTTTTCCAGCTACCTAAAAGACCTCCCTGGGGAGCTTGGGGTATCATCGCTATTGTTTGCTGATGACCTTAAGTTATGGAATGTTGTAAATGTCCCTGGAGGTTCTGTTGCCATTCAGCATGCCTTGGTCAGACTCTGGGACTGGTCTACTTTGGGGCTACTGCCCATTACTCATGCTGTGTGCCGTCCTTCGTATGGGATCAACTTTCCCACCTTCGAGGTAGGTGATAGGTGAAGTCGAACTTCCCCTTGTCTCCAAATAGGTAGACCTAAACGTCCTCCATTCCTCGTCTTTGCACTCTGGTAACTATTGGAAGAAGGCCGCAAGTGGGAGTTTCCGAATGTTGTGGTTACTACGCCGTTCTTTTGGGGTCTTATCTGCCGACAAATTTGTGAAGTTATTCTTAGTTTTCGTTCGGCCCCATCTGGAATACCGCTTCCACACTTGCCTGTCCTGTCTTGTTCGGGACAAAGTGGAGCTCGAGAGGGTTTTGGGAGTAGGTATCAAATTGGTTGAGGGGTTACAGGAGCAAACGTACTCCAATCGTCTACTTAGTTTAGGTATGTATCCAATGCACTACCGACGACTTCGATGGACCCTAATCCTTACTTACCTCATTTTAACAGGGGTTGAACTGGACTTGAGCTGGCCATTTAGCCCGGTTAGGCTGACTTGTCTTCGCGGTCATCCCATGAAGCTACACAAGCCGCGCTCCGACCGCATCAGGGTGGAAACTCAGTTATCGCGTAGTTATCGAGCGCTGGAACTCGCTTCCAGAAAGTGTAGTCAGTGAATTTACGGTCAAGGATTACGAGCGTCAGTTGGACGCTCTTAGGTGACAACAGGAAACCTTTCCTTTCTCTTGACCAAATGCAGCTTCCAACTCTGAGTTCATATTCTGTCATTTTCCTCACACTTTGATGTTATCCTCGTTATTTTCCATTTGCTTTCTACACCTACCTTACTTTATGTGATCTACACGGCCGGGAGGGCTAGTGCAGGCAACGTGTGCAGTAATTGGTTGACCAGGGTGTGGTTCGGGTGTCTCGTTTTAGATCCATCAAGACCTCCTAGCAACTTATCATTTCCTGGCTCAACGATCCGCTCAAGAAGGAAAACTCAAGAGATTTTCCTATCCTTCCAGTCCCATCTAAATCTGAAGCTGTGGCAAAAGATGTGCATTGAGATACGAGAGCAAATCCATTACCTGAAATAAGGATACTCAGCACGTAATCATGCGGTTAATAAGTCGATTGCAGCGTACCTACTAACGCTGCGCCGGTTCTTCTTACGTTCTCAGCAGCACGCGTAGTCGTATCGATGCTGGTCCCGCGTGGTCTCGCTCATGGCTCACTAGGCCTGCCTGACTCAGGCACTCACGACCGCATGTGCTACAGCACCATGCGCTCGACGTCAATGGATTACCCTCCATCGGCAACCGTCGCTTTCGTAACTGTCGCTCCTTCTCTGAATGCAAGAGGGCCTTCGTTTGCGCCTCAGTAACGGTCTTCGTAACTGGATCGCGCCATGAACGCCGATCAGCCACATTCGATTCCCAACACCTGAAATCAACAGTAGAACGTGATAGGCTCACCTTGATCATGTCCTGGTAACGAAGCTTCGGTTTCCCCACATGCCACTTCCCCACACTCAGCTGACCATATAGCAGCTGCTTCGGTATCCGCTTCGAATCCACACGACACACATGACCGAACCACCACAGGTGTCTCAGCAAAAGTATACAGTACAGGACGTACATTCCACTTCGGCGCAGCGCCTCCGTGTCTGCAACTCTGTCGCACCAACCGATGCGCAGAATCCGTCGCAGACACTGTTGATGGAACCGCTCGAGATATCTCACATCTCGCCGGTACATCGTCCACGTTTCGCTGCCGTATAGAAGAACGGACAGCACCATGGATTTGTACACCATCAGCTTCGTGCCAACGGTAAGCTGGTGGTTGTTCCACACTCGGTACTCAAGCTTCCCGAATGCCGCCGCTGCCTTCGATACGCGGATACGAAGCTCACTGTGTAGTTGCTGGTCAGTCGAAACCACACTCCCAAGGTAGCAGAAGCGGGAGGTGGTTTCCAATACTTCATCACCAATGCTGATTCGCGGCACCATTGCAGATTGCACCTCCGGTGAAGGCTGAAAGAGACAGACAGTTTTGCTTGTGTTGATGGTGAGCCCGAATTTGGCCGCTGTCGAAGCCAGAGCACTAGTCATGTGCTGCAACTCATCCGCGCTGTGTGCAAACAACGCGCAGTCGTCAGCGAACAGCAGCATACGGATGGCTGTCCCATTGCCAAAGTTCTCACACCGGAGCGACGGATGTTCAGCAACCCAACATCAATACGGTGCTCCACACGAACACCGTAAGCACAAGCCGCATCAAAAGCACAAGACAACATTGCATGAAGATATATATTAAACAGGGCAGGAGCTAAGACACAGCCTTGCTTCACACAAAAGACAACTGCAAAGTCATTCGATGTCTGTTCACTCATCTGCACCCTCGCCCGCATACCACTGTGCAGACATTCAGTTAAACTTACTCGGATAACCAAACTCACCTAAAGCCAATCACAATGCCCCGCGGTTCACCGTATCAAACTTTACAGTGAAATCAACAAAAAAGCAAGTACAGCGGGTGGTGTAGTTCTCTGCACTTCTCCTGCAACTGACGAGTAGCAAACACCATATCTATAGTGCTGCGACCCGAACAGAATTCAGATTGCTCATGCGCCACGTTCGTTTCAACGACCTGAGTAATGAGCCGATGGAGCAGAATTCGCGCAATAAACTTGCCCACACAACACAACAAGTTGATACCACGATAGTTCGTGCAACATTGCTTGCTCCCTTTGCCCTTGTACAGTGGTAGCACAAGGACATCCTTCAGCTCAGCAGGCACCTCCTCCTCAATCCATACGCGTTGCACAACGTGGTGCAACGCATTCACCAATGCGGGTCCGTCGTGTTTCAATACTTCAGGCGGGATCCCGTCGGCACTGACACATTTGTCGGTTCGCAGCTGATCAAATGCTCTCTGCGTCTCATCCACTGTCGACGTGTCTGCCAGTCACCTTCACATCGTGCTGCTTCAGGCCGTTCGATGTAGGCCAGTCAATCTCCGAACGGTTGGTTGTTCCAGAGACGGTCAAAGTGAATTCGCCAGATCTGTATGATGTCTGCAGTCTACATGCAAGCAGCGCCTGATCTACCATGGATCAAGGTCCTCAGCGGCTCCAATCTCGGTCGATACACCACCTTCAAGGAGTCAAAGAATTCCTTGTGTTCGCGAGGCTTGGCGTAGCATTCCATCTGCTTCGCCTTCTCCGTCCACTATGCATGTTTAATGCGACGGAGCTCAGGAGTCAGCCGCCATCGAATTTTGAGTAACTGACTCCACTTCCCCAAGTCACTTGTGTCTGTCACATTTGCAGCAAGTGCTATATTCATCTCAGACACCAATGCGCCAATCGTTCCATTGTTCTCATCAAACCAATCAGGATTCTTACAGTTTGCGAGCACGATGGTCACCTTGGCAGCAGTTGTCACCTGATCGCGAATGTGGTGCCACAGTTTGCCCACTGTGGCTATGCAGTCCACAGGCGTGCAGCCATCGCCTTCCCCAGCTCAATACGTTCCGCCACAGTACCGAGGGAGAGAATGTTGAATCTACGCCGATTCACGGCTGAAGTGCAATACGTAGATTCACGAAAACATCTGTACAGTTTGGTCTGCAACAATTTGTGAGCAGTGCCACACTCAGCTTCATGCAGCACACGTGTCATGTGCACTTCACGCATATCACGCTGACGTAGAATGACATAGTCGAGCAGGTGAGCGTGACCAGTCCGTGGGTGCCTCCAAGTTGCTTTATCACTCGCACTCAGTGCAAACCGAGTTTTCGTGATCGTCAGACCGTGAGTGACACACACTGAAAGCAGCCTGTCACCGTTCGCATTCGTTGAACCAATGCCATGCGGACGGAGAATCTCTGTCCACGCCGATGCATCACGCCCAAAGCGACCTTTGACATCAGGCAGCAGAAATAGTCAATCGCTCTTCGGCACAGACTGCATCAGGAAGGATAGATGAGTGTAGAAGTGGGAATGCGTGTCATCAGGATAACACCTGGTCGAACCTTGCTTGCTTATGAAAGTAGCAACCACTGCAGTAGCAGTAACAGCCTCGCCCTGATGCCTTGATTCACCCAGGGTATCACTGAGCGCTGCAATAATGATGTGGTAGCGCGCCAGATCGAACGCGCCTAGTGTAGTGCGTCGCTCAGTGCGCTCACTCTAGTTCCAGTCCAGTAGTGTGCACACGTTCCAGCACCTGATGTTGAGTACTTTGCGTGCAGGCGTACGATTGCATTGATGGGCATATCGCACGCGTGGGTGGTGGTTGTGCTTCGATGTGAGAGCCTATGGTGTGCTGAGGTTTATGGTGGCTAGATCCTAACTGATGGTCTACCCACTGCTGCTACTCTTATGCAATGGGCTCATGTCCTGGATGGCTCCTCATGGCGACCGCTGGATGGGTGTTGGGTACACCGTACTCCTAGCTCTTAGCTAGGGCACACCAATCCGCATGAGTCAGTGAACTGACCATGTGCTAGACCCGCTGCCTTTCGGGTGTTCATTTAATCGAAGGCTTTGGCTGAGGACCCGAGTCGTTCCCCTGTCAGGTGTGAGCGCCCTGTCAGTATCCTAGTCCAACACACCTCCTCTACGAAGGTTATGAATTGCTCGGTGGCCCCCTTCCCGTAAAACCTAGCCATGGGAGACTACAGGTCTATGGGTTATTAGCTCACCGCTCAACTGGCTTAGACCTCAAGCGCCACGCATTGTCTCTGACGGTGGGAGGGCAACTCCTGGTGCTCAATGCTTTGCTACCGCTCGCATCAAGTCAGACAGACCCTGCTCAAACTGGTGCAAACCCGCCAAAACACTGCTGCGTCTATCGGAGTCGCAGGTGCGTATCTTACTGCGGTCGCAAAACACAAACGAACTGTTGCAGAACTTTAAAGGCTGCGTGTGACGGACCTCAAGTAGATGCCAATCTGTCTCTGCAATCACATTCCCGAGCTGGATCTTCTCCCCAATGCGTTGTGGGTCAGGCTATTGAGCCAAAGGCCCCGGGTGTAGTCCCTCAAGCAAACCATCAGATCACCCACTGCCTTGTGGGTCAGGCTATTGAGCCCAAGGCCCCGGGTGTAGTCCCTCAAGCAAACCTCCAGATCACCCACTGCCTTATGGATCAGGCTATTAAACCAAAGGCTCCGGACGAAGTCACACAAGCCAAGTGCAATAACTGCTATAATAATCATTAAGGTTTCCTCATATCGAGCCCTCATTAGAGAGCCAGTACGCATCCTGCAAAGTGTTGAATGACAACCCCATCCTATTATAATCATCAGCATGAATACGATGGAATTCCATGAAATACATCTCATAAAACAGTTATAAATATCCTTTTAAAATCAGCTGAAATCCAGTGAGGTGCAGATTAGACCCCCAGGGTGAATAAGCTACTGCTGCCTTATTAATAGCTCAACTCAAGTCAAGTCGTCGGTATAAGCTTTATGTTCCCAAATGGGTGCATTTTTAGCAGTTTACATTATCAACACTGAATATAGCAGAGGGTTACCAACGAAAATGGTAAGTTTTTAAATGAATAGAAAAATGAGGAGAGTGTACTGTCATAACTGGAGTTATGTTCGACCGATCAAGCAACGATTCCATAATGCAGTACTAAATTTTCGGAGTTTGCATTCAATCACAAACGGACAAGTGTTCGTTGAAATCTCTTCATAATTCGTTTCAGTTAAAGTGAAATTTTGTGTCCAAGTACTGTAGACCGGGTATCGTGCGTGATATCTCTGCGTTTATATTCAAAAGATGATTAGGGTAGATTGGTCGCAGTGACCTTGAAGCTTGACTGAAAAATTATCCGTCAGCTTATTCTTGTAAAACTGATATATCTATAGTAGATAAGGTAAAATATGGTGTTGGACGAAAAAGGCAACGGCCGATTAAAAGATCCAACCAGCAGGTCAACGTCGTCACAAATTACTTCGGAACGGCTCACTGGCACAATTCCCTCAAACTATATTTCGTGAGCAGTTAGGTTTGATACTCCCCCGTGAAACCCAATAAACTGCTTCGTCGCTTAGCTTATGAACGCAACAATTTGAAACCAACATCTTATGCGAAATGGAGTTGTGGAGAAGCAATCAAAGTCCTCAGCCGCTGTATGAACGGAAAATCATTTCATGTATCCCGTGCATTCTCTCGTTTCGTTTACAGGTGAACTGCGTAGTCATGCGTGGCTTTAATGAGGACGAAATCTGCGAATTCGCCAAACTCACAGAACATTTGGTGAGTCACTTCGTGGTGAACATCAGCCATTTCATATCACAACATCGGTCACGCTGATCGATTACATACGTGCACGACCTGCACGTTGAAGGGGTTACGGGAAATACCATAGCCGTCAGGACGGTTTGAACTGAAGTAGTACGTAATCACCACACTTAACGAAATGGCTCATGGTAAGGTGCTTGCAACTCTTTTTGCGCTTTGCACCGTCCCCTTCTCCCGCAAATACATTAGATTAACCAACACGGCTTAAGCTCATGCCCACGGTAGTTATACCAGCATGTTTCATGTGTCCGCAGCAACGGTAATGATAAATTCCCCATCTAACGGCATGTGAGGACCTCGTCCGTCATCCCATGCCAGCACTGCATTTACCACCGACGATGTACGAGACTGTTCCCACATATGGACGGATCAGTGCTGGCATGGATGAGTTTCTTGAGATCGGTCATGTAGGCGAACCTCGTATCCCTCAGATGAAGACCTGACTTAGGTGGAGTATGTGAGCCGATGGCGTGCATCAGTCCACACGTGACTTAAGCTGTTTAGCCAACTTCAGCCACACTTCATGCCGTAGTACATCACATTCACGTACACACTTGTGGCCAGGATACGCGGCCGCTATGACAGGTAAGGGCAGGAACTCAGGGCTTGTTGCTAGTGTCCATTCGGGTGTGCATGTGGCCATAAGCCCTTTTCGCCACGTGGCCACTGCAGGGCGGTGGATCAGGTGCTTTTCTGCACCATTACAGTGCAGTCCATCATAGTTGACCCCACAGTGGCCCACGCGCGCAGGTGGCTTCAGTTACTCAACCTACGTACGGTTTGTGTCTGCGGAGTACGAGGCTTGCCTGTAAAATCTGCCGGCCAGTTTAGTCAACCCGCTACACATTCGACAGCTGCACCCCGTCCAGTCTGCTCACGTAGCTATTGGATTTGGCGATGTATGTTGGATCAGTCATCAAAATTTAGAGTGTTAAGCACAAATCCCCCTGATTATTTCGATAAAATCCGGATAGATCTCATACGCTGTACCTGACGTGTCTATCGCTACCGCGGAATCCCATAGTAGAGCTTTTGATTCGGAGTCTCCCTCGGTGGACATAACGCGCCTCATGTCCTGCCAGTGTTGTGCGCAGCTTGCTTGCGGTAGACCTATGTACACATGTTCACAGTTGTTGCGAATACTTTTGTGAGCGCAGTTAGTCATCTTATCTACGAGAAGTGCGTTTTTCAGATGCACCAGTGTAGAACGGATTCTGAATGACATCCGTTGCTTAGTACCACCTGAAAGGTCAACGTAGTGCTTGCAACCTAAGAAATTATTATCGTGCCAATCCATTCTGTGGTGTTTGATATGTGGTTTTAAAACATTCCGAAACGGGTTTTTCACTAACGGTTTCGTATGTTGGCTGTTCAACAATTAGATCGTTATATACTTTCAATCAGCCTTTCCATCCTTATCCTCTGTGTGCATGGCCTTGGCTCTGTGAAACATGGATAAGACGATTCCAACATGCTTTGGGTGAGTTGAACTGTAATACGGTGCCCCGTCTGTGTCCGCCGGTTGACGAAATATCGGTTGGTAGCCTGAGAACAAGGCAGTCAAGGAATTGCAATGTGCCATGTCAAGATTCCAACTCCATGCTGAACGATTTCAGGTGTTCCACATACTAGTTTTCCTTATTCATTTTTGTGTCCGCAAGTGTGCCATGCGCTCGTTACCAACAATATTTCGACCATTTACTGTAGTTTACCAATGCCATGTACCAAATAGTGGATATTGACGACCTCATGTTAAAACCCAGTTCCTGATTGTTTAATCCCGATTGAAACGTGAGTTAAAACACGGTATCGCACAATGCCTTGTTATCAGTTGCTTCAACCAACTTAACCGTTTGTATCCTGGTGGTACCCATAGGTACCACTTTGTTTAAATTGTAACACTGCTTCAGTCCATGTGTCATTGCTGCCGACACTCTCGAGGATAAGTACAATAGCCAGAACTCCGATACGCTGCGCTACAGTGTGCGGAGTACACATTTGTGTTTCAAGTCGAGCTATAGATAAATTAAATCAGGACTCAAAGGGTTAAGATTCGATCACACCTCCAGGTTACACTACACAGTCAAACAGCGTTTCACCATCTCCAGCTCGTTGCTTTTTGGCACATTGCTGAAGGGCGTGCTAATGTTGACATTGACCATCCTCCGGTTTTTCGTTTCGCACGAACTCGTAAGAGTACAAACGTATTCGTTCGCCCTGTCAACGCTGCAGTGCACTAGCAATTGCATACAGACCAGTAAATGCAAGCTATCAATAACCGTGTCACAATTTATGTGGCATCCTCCCGCAGAGGTCAGTGTGGTACATAATGGCATTGCAGTGCATATGATGATGGCCCCCTCATCATTTAGACCGTTGATGTCATAAACTCAACAGCAGTTAACACGCAATTCGACCTTATGTCAGAACGCATTGTCCAAGGATAGCGCACAAGGAAATACGACGCACATAGACAGGTAAGCTCTTGTAAGGCTAGGTACAGCATCCGCAACTACCACTCACACACGTGAACACCACTATACACAGGTCATACCATGTGGATTTGACGAAAATGCCTATTGGCTTGTGTGCAGTCAGCCTTAGTGAAACCAACCGTTGCTGCGTTTCAGATTCGAATCCATGTCAGGTCTTGTGCAGAGTTGCGCACGATGACAGTAAGTACGGAGAACGTAGATAGAGAACCTCGCGTCGGTTCTCCGGTTATCCAGTTCTGTACTTTACGTCGGCGCTTCATAAGTGCGTCTGTTTTGTGAGCGAGTGTGTGATACAGTAGTTTCGCCTCACTTGCTTGGCCGCGCCGCGTTCTAACGATTAGTTCCTAGATTGTTTTGACATATGCGACTGAATCAGGTGGGGCTGAGTGAGTGTAATACCAAACGTGGTTTTAAACCTGGTCCTAATCCGCTGCATCCCACGGTGCTGGGAGTGGGTCTGAGTACTCGTATACTGATGTATTATACTATTAGCTGATTGAGGATTGGTCACAACAGACAGTGCGCATTTGTGCATACGCATAAGCTTGGATGCCATTTGATTCTCTTACTAACTAAGGCGATTATTTTTATGGTGGAACACAATTTTCTTAAGGCGAATTTTGATTCCGTTATGGATTCATTTGTCTAGTAGTTATAATGTATCAAACCAAAGGTGTTCATCCTCATTTGAACCGCAGCCTGGCATTTGGACCCATTTCCTGTTGACATAACTGCTCACGAAATCTGTGCAAATAAGGTGTCTCTTAGAAATTATAATTGGCATGAAACCCACCCACGTGTATACTTATCCGCCTTTGCGTCCTGAGGAACAAGTGATTGCATCACTCGTTACTTGGTCATGGTTTCGGAATGCAATGACTTTGCGGGTTACTAGCAATAAGATTTTCCAACGGGCATCTAAAGTGTAGGAGATATGAAACAATGGAACAATGGTTTATACGGGTAAAAAAACTAATTCTTAACAGATCCCGTAGGATAATTATGGTGAAACAGCAAAATATCAAAAGAATAGTTAGCAAAATTGGGTTTACACTGAACTCATTAAAGTATACGTAGGATAAACCGTAAATCCAATTTAAATCCATAAGGAACGATGGCAAATGAGATGTTGGTAAAAAAAGGTCTCTATTCCTCATCTATACATACAGGAGGTGAGAAAGTTAAACGAAATCTGTGACCGCCAGTTAAATCTCTTACAGACCCTTGTGTTTATCCTTGAGTAGTAAGTCAAATAAGATAGTGCAGCGAAATAAGTGCACGGCTTTGAACTCTACCAGTGTGGAAGCACATATGACAGATTTCAGTAGGGCATTCCACGTGCAGCAAACGGGTACGGAAAGGAAATTCCGACGGCATTCCAAGCGACTGTGCTGCTGTGGCAGCTTGTGCTGGTGGCGTCCCAAGTTACTGTTGTGACTGTTGTAGCAAGTAGCGGCACGTGTGCTTGTGATCACTCAATCGCCGATACTGTCCGCTGAAGACCACGAGCACTTGTAGCCTTCGCTGATACGGCAAATTATGCAAGCTTGACCTTTTTGGTTGCCCTGCGTTTGGTATCTCCAAGGCGGTGAGATCAATCCTCAGCCATGGCTGTCACACTTGTATTGCGTATTCTACATGTGGATACATGTATGAGCCGAGAGGTTGTGGAAAAGTTTAAAGGTCGAATCGTTCGAATACAGGATTCAGGAGGCGAGTAACAGAATGGAATAGTTAATTAAATTCACAGTAAATTGAAGTAAACAGCAGAACTCTCTTTCGGGTGTTGCAGGTTGTTACAACACTATAACCTACTAGTGCCAAAGCATTGTGGATTGCAAGACGGGGGGACGAAGTGTGTAGTTTACTCTACCATTAGAGTCTGTGCAAACTAACCCGCGCCTTGTGAGTTTGAAAAATTTGCGTAGAGCAGCGAAAGAAAGACGAAGAGACATGTGGTCTGTGCAGTCGCAACATCGGTAACAGAATGCAAAGACTGGAAAGTCAATTTGAAGTACACGTTGTGTGGATGGATTGCGACGCGCAATCTCAAAGTGGACCGCGATTCCCATTGAAGTGAACCTTGGCCAGTCGATCACTAGGACCGTAGCTGATGAAGCAGCAGCAAAATGGGTGTTGCCCGCCTGAAACCACTGCACTCCATGACGCGTTTCGAGGTTATTTCCTCTCATCAGATAGAGATAGCAGGCATCGAACCCGGGACCATTGAGATGTTAGATGTGACCGCCACCCCTAAGCCACCGGGTCACGACGAGCAAAGCTTGGCACAACGGTTAATGAGAGATTGGAAAGTCAATTTGAAGTACACGTTGTGTGGATGGATTGCGACGCGCAATCTCAAAGTGGACCGCGATTCCCAATGAAGTGAACCTTGGCCAGTCGATCACTAGGACCGTAGCTGATGAAGCAGCAGCAAATTGGGTGTTGCCCGCGGATAGGATTATGGAAAGTCCAACCACCAGAACCAACAATGTGCTAGTTCCTTCACAAGTATTTCCGTCCACTGTGGTGTAGATGGCGATGACTCATCGCTATTTGGATCGTTGGCAGCTAAGTATGGCATGGTATGCATGGAATGCAACTTTAAGACATGGAAATAAACGTGGATTTAAACACGTGTGTTGCAACAAACTGGACCACGGGTGTGGTCCAGTGTTAGACACAAGTGGACTTACTGTGCGGCTGACAGTGTTTAGATTTTGAATGAAGTGCTCAGATCATGGGAAGCACTATGCATATCCTTCACGGATGTACCTTCTCACTCCTCTCTTGCAGCCACTTGAGGTTCGCTTCATCGAGTACATGCCATTTGGTGGCAATCAATGGGAATGGAAGAAACTTGTCAGTTTTGATGAAATGCTCACGGCAATTCAACAGACGTATCCAGATACCAAAAGGCTGCTCAGATCACCAAGTTCTACCGCAAAAGTAAGTCAGTCTTCATGATAATAATCAGACGACCAGGTGGACTAAAATTTTATAAACAATGAAAAATGATTTAACACGGGATAAAGCAAGTGCTTGACACGTCCCGTAGGACGGCTGGGGTGAATATGATGAAATCAAAATATATCTGGGTCATCTACCGTACGTCTGCCTAGATGAATACTTTGATAAATTACATCAGTGTAAGTATGAAAAAGACATCGGGCGTAAACGTTTAAAAAGACACTGGGGTGAAGTGATCGTTGATGTAAGACGTGGAAAGTAAAATATGGTCTCTCACTTGGGTTTATTTGATACATAAATCCAGTTGAAAAGCATGTTTGACGTAATCCACAATAGAGGAGTTTAGGTAACAAAATGCTGGGAGCCAAGAACAACATCTAATTGTTGTTTGCAAACGTCCGAGGTGGGGGAGGAAACAAATGAGTCTGGGAGTGCGTTCCCGGGTTGGCAAACCCGAAGCGCAAAGTAATTCCGTCGACACTCTAGACGGCTATGTTGTTCCTTCAATTTTAAGCAGTTGCCTCTGAGCTGCGTGTTGTGGCTAAGTTTCAGTAAATGGCGGCATACGTGGTTGAGGTCACTCAATATCTGATACGCTAATATGAGATCTCCGAGTGGCCTTTGATAGCGTCCGCCGAAAATTCCCTGCAACTTCAGTCTTTGGTGGTAAGAGTAATAGCGCAGGCCCTTTACATGCTTTGTTGCTCTTCGTTTTGATGCCCCTAACGCCTCTAGGTCGCGCTTCAACCAAGGTTGCCAAGCTTGGATAGCGTATTCAACATGCGGGCGCATGTAGGAATTGTACATCACTGGGAAGATTGATGGGCCAAATCTCCCGAATGCCCTTCGCAACATACCGACGTGCTGGTTGCCTCTTTTTACAGATACCTCAGCTTGTTTTGAACAGTTGAGGTCGCTCTGTACGCTCGCACCCAGAGCACGTTCCTCGGAGCTGGTCTGCAATCCGTTTGTTCCAGATAAATAGGTGTAGTTATGTCTATGGCATAATACTACAACGCCACATTCGTCTACGTTGAATGGTAGGGCGTTTTGAACTGACCAGTTCGACAGTGTGTTAAGATCGCACTGGAGCCGTTCGTGGTCGTCCGGTCCTCTGATCCTTCGCCATATCCTGATATCTTCAGCGAAAAATAGGAAATTGGAAGCAATTGATCTCGCCAAATCGTTAATGTACACCAAGAACAGACGCGGTCCAAGCGCCGAGCCTTGTAGTACGCCACACGCCACATCGATTGCATCAGACGATGATTCTCGGACTCTCACCACTAGCCGTCGTTCGTGGAGAACATTGTTAATCTAACTCAGGATTGGGTCGCCAATGTCGTAGTTCCGAAGCTTCTGAAGAAGAATTCCATGGTTTAAGCGATCAACTGGTTTTGAAATCCCAGGTAGATGACATCGACTCCCACTCCCTCATCAACTGCTTCAGTCCAGCTATTACGTGAAATTAATAGGTTAGTATTACACGAATGATTTGGACGAAAATCATGTTGCTCTGGAGCTATTAAGTTGTGGCCTTCCAGATACTGCATTAATGCATCTGCGATGATAGATTCCATCACTCCTGATAGTACGGGAAGTAGTGTTATTGGACGGTAGTTGGCAGGATCAGTGCGGCTACGTCGATTATGGATAGGAGTGATGACCCCTCGCTTCCATACTGGTGCAATACGGTTCTCCTCTAGGTATCGCTGATAGAAAACAGCCAGTGGTTCTGCTAGGTCACTAGCTACCGCCTGCAGAGCCTTTGATTGGATGTCGACTGCGGGAGAACTGTGGATACGCAAGTACAACAACCTTTTCAACACAGCTTTCGCAGTGAAGGTGATGTTGTCTAAACCCGACGGTGGAGTAATAGAAATGAGGAGAATGTTTTGGCTCGTTATTTACTGGAAAGTTTGGAAGTAATGGAGCCGTAGGAGATCAGCTGCTTCCATTGCTGATCGCGTGCACCCATCAGCTGAAACTAGTGCTGGAATCCCCCGCTTCACCTTTCGAAGGCCGTTAATGTGTCTGTACCGAAGTTTGCAGTTCGTGCAGAATCGCTTCATTAACTCCTGCTGATGCATGACCTTGTCTTCACGGACCACTTTCACACAGAAGTTACGATGTGTCACGTATGTAATCCAGGTTTCGGCATTCGAGCAGTCTGGTGGTCTCGACATGTCAAATCCTTCTGGGACATACATTTACGTGTTCTGCTCCTCAGGAATGGCTTATGCTTGTGTTGGGGTTGGAAGGAGTTCTGTTCTGATGTGTGCGCAACCAGTGTGTTAAACGTCCTTGTAAAGGTTTCCCAGGCAACATCTGGGGGGAATTCGGTTAAGAAAGTCTAAGGTGTATCCTTAACAAACGTAGATAACACATTGTAGTGTGTGACAGTGTGCACTTTAGTAACCTCCTTTTCAGGATACTCCGCACGACATATATAGTCAAATAGTAGAGTAACGTGATCACTACGACCTAGTGGTGTGCTTGTAACTATCCCGTCAAGCATGAGTTCTTCGTTAATTAGCACAAGATCCAGTATCGACGGCTTGTTAGCAGTTCGAAATCTGGTGGGAGAGGTTACGCAGTTGTACAGAGGGGGGCTAGCAATTAGCTCTTGCAAGTAGGCTTTAAACTGCCTACCGTCGGTTGTCGGCGTTTCTATGTCGTGCACGTTAAAGTCTCCAGTGATAAGAATGTGGGTGTATGACTTGTTCAAAGCAAGCTGAAGAACGTAGTTCAGTTTGGAGTCCATTTCCGACGTTGAGTTTGGTGGGCGGTAAATCACGGCTAGTAGACATGTGTCCTTGTTTTGCAACCATAGGCGGCACTAAATTGAATCAGGAGCTCGGATTTCCGGGTGATCGATAAGTTCACGTCAGAGGTTTGTATTATAGTAAAGAATCACACCGCCACCCCTTCCGGTTCTATCGGTCCGAAGCAGTGACATACCGGGTAAATTGATCTCAGAATCGGTTATCTCAGGGTTTAACCATGTCTGTGTTATCATGACGAGGTCCTGCGGTTGTGAGGCATGGAGTTTCCTAAGTTCGGCCAACTTTCTTAGAAGGCCTTGGGCGTTTGTGTACATGAAATGTAGGGCTTTTGTTGTTAGGAGTGCGTTGATGGATGTCAAGTTTGTGTTAGTTTTTAAGGCGGCCGTTAAGTGGCCGGCCATTAATCGTATTTGGTTTATGAATTTCAGTCAAGTTGCATGGCATTATTGAGCGTTCCTGATTAGAGGTTTCACTCGTGCTGTGCTTTGTCCTGTTGTATGCCGTGGGCGCTGTTGTGCCGGTATCTCCGCAGGACTGCACAGATAAATAATTTGCAGCGTTTGCAAGTTCCATCGAATTTCTTCCGACTTTTGGCCCTTCGCTTGCTGAATCTAGCCGGATATCCGTTGGCAACCTAACTCGAAACTTTAACCAGCTATCCAGCAGAACTTGTGTCATTCCCTCGGAATAATATTACTTTCATTGGTCTTGGACCTCAGCCCTTGTAATTACGTGATGATGGAACTCTTGTCAGGGATTTGGTAATAACGTTGTCAACAGAGAGTGCTTCGCGGATGTAGCACCACTGCTCTCGGTCATGTGTTTGCGCATGGTGATCAGAAGAATGCAGAAGCTCGGGAACACCGTGAACAAATACTGTTTCTTACTATCCCTATTAGGAATGCCGCGTTGGTCAACTGCTTCTTTTGAGCTATCTTTCCAAGGTAGATCAGGTAATATGCGCACTCCGCTCGGTGAGTTGCGAAGACGAACTGCTGAGAGCAGGACAGCCTCTATCGCATCTGCTGAGTCTAGTGTTATTCGAAGAATTCGAGGTTCACCAGAGTGCACTGAGGTCGGGTGACGCGCTACGCGTTGCAGCATTGCAGGCACAACCCGGATACCAATCGCCTTGCAGATGGAACTCCACTAGTTGCGATCGTCTTGCAACTTGCCTTTTATTGTGCCAGATTTAGATTCGGGAACATTGGTGCACCCGAGATTTAACTCAGCGTGGTTTTGTCTAGCGAGTGTTGGCTTTATACTTTTTGCCGACAATTCGGGTTGTTAAGAAGGCACCACTGGAGTTGTCGGTGAAAGCTGCTTTGCGCCACGCCTCGGTACTGAAGATGGACCTATTTGTATCGTTCCCGGTGTGTTTGTCGAGGCAATCGATGCGTACGTTACCTGCTTGTTATCTGCACCCGATTGCCTTTGGCTCTGAGCTGTCGGTGTTATGTCTGAATCTCCAAGTGAAGCGTCTATGGTTGGAGAAGTGGAAGCAGGCATGTTTGAGGCTTGTCCACTTATGGGAGTGAGGTGACCCAATGGATTTAGAGTCACAGACGCTGCAGTGCGGTTGAAGCGTCTAGCACTTTTCTTCGGTTGTGACTCAGAGCTTACTTGGGCCGGGTGAGGTATTATCGTGGCCATATTTACCTCCGTGGGATCGATCTTAGTATTTACAAAATGCGCGATTATCTCAGTCATTCTGTCGCACTTTTTCATAAGCAAAGGTAAACAGTTGGCAACTGGAATGATTTGACATGATAGGCAAAACCAAATTGTGTCAGCAACTTTGTTTGTCTCTCTCACTGCTTGGATGGATTTGCCTACACATTGCTGACAGAACGATCTATTGCAGCTAGAACAGGTTAGACCGATCTTAAGGACTTTACTGCAATTGTTTGCGCAACATAGGCGAGGTTGAACCATTGGAATACTAGCCGTCCTCTTATTGTTTACAGCAAGGCCTATCTAACCGCTCACCTTGATGAGTGTTCTTTACGCTAGGGGTGACGCACGAATAGGTCAAAACACGCAGAGTTATGTGTACCGGTACCAATCCACGAGGTTTTTAAGCCTCACATTGTTTATTTCAGAGTATCCAATAGCTTAGGTTTCAAAATGGTCTTTCAGAAATTTACAATTTTCGAGTGTAACTTATCGCAACTGAAATCTAATCCGGTGATGTCGGATATAAAGCGAGTTCCCCAACTCCCTTGCTTCCAACTGAGAATGGTAAATGTTTTACACATCCTGCTAGTACATGTCGTGGAGACCAACTCTGTACAGCATTTCAAATCTTTGTGAACATTATGTGTTATCGCCATTCGACTCAGAGTGCGATTGAACATTGGAAATGCCCGCATACATTTGTGAGCCCAACGACACTGTAGGTCAGACATTATTAACAATAGAACGACCGCTCCGCCGCCCTAAGCACTACGCTAGAGACCGGTCAAAATAACAACAGCAATATATGTATTCATTCCAACACTTAATTTTGAACTATTTGAATTGCAGGTACTAAGATTAGGGTGTAAAATGCTTTGTGAGTGCACTTTCAATTTGGTTGAGTACAGCTCCCCCCTACTTTATGGAGTTTTAAAACAATGCAGTCTCAATCTGCTTCTTTCTAGACATCTGATTGGAAGATTTACTGTGCAAAGTACTGATAACTAAAACACTTGTATTCCTTTCGCATTGGTGGGATGTCAGCACGTGCTTATTTTTATTCTTCATAACAAATGATCAAAACAACTCTCTACCACTTTGCTTCATACTCGGCAGCACTCCCCTTCTGTCAGCTCGAATGCTTCCCAAGATAGCTGTATTCTTCTTGGAGAGTATTGCTGTCAGTGCTTCAGGTGTGAAGAAGTTGTCCCATGTGAAATTGTACTCTTATCCAAAGAAAAGTAACCTAAGGTTCAATACGACGCTCTCTGGAACACTTCCTCCACGTGGCCGAGTATTGTTGGGCGGAACCTGGGATACTAGTCGGTAAGCAATGACACGTAAGACGTGTCAAATATGACAGTATAGAAGTCGGAGGCAACTGTACCCAACGTATATTGTACAGGCTACAAAAATAGGAAGCGAATCAGAGAGAGCGAGGAACGTGCAGCGTGGAACTCACCAAAACGGTTTGTGTCAACGGATGTGCAGTCAGTTAAACAAATGGACGTTTCGAAGGTTAAAACAACCATAAAATCCAATGTTACAAGATACTGAAAGAGCATGTTTGCTGTTGCACTACAAGGGCCTCCCCCTAGAAGGCTGAAGGATGGAAGCCTTCGATAGAGCTGTTAGTGGGGGGAACGGAAGGTGAGGGTGGATGCAAATGTTTGCAGGGGCTTGAGAATAGCTTCCAAAGTGGGGTGTAGCAGATTTCGCTGGGTCCAAGCTTTTGTTAGTTTTATTTATGACGATCGTGTGGACCAGAGTGCATCATCGGTGGGCCGTCGGGGCGGGCTGGTCGGACTGCAAAAAAAACTGGCTAGTCCAGAAAAAAGGCCGACAGGACCTTCCCATTGCTGCAGACCCGACGGTGCGCTTGGGAGGTGTCACTCCCCCCACTGCACTTTAGTCCACGGTCCTCGTCCCACGAAGAAATCCAGGCGTGCTCGTCCCACGAAGGAATGCGGGGCGTCCTCGTCCCACGAAGAAATCCGGCGTCCTCGTCGGCAATGCCTAGGCGGCGTTTAGGGACCAATCCTTCGCGGGTGTCTGCGATCGAGGGCGGGGAATGGGGTGAGGATGGGGGCTGTGGGACGGCTGGCGAGTCACTCCAGGGTTGTGTTGAGCCGGTTGGCGAGTCACTCGAGGGTTGCCTGGGCAGTTCCGGCGGTTGAGTTTCTGGAAGATAGAACTGAGAGGGGGTTGGCAAGGGTCTGGGAAGTGCCTTGACGCCGGAGAGGGGACATGGCATGTATGATAAAAGCAAATACGCTTTTTAGGTTTTTCAAAATGTTTTGGGTTTTTTTATCGATTTTGCAAAACGTTTGTGGGTGAGACGCAGGATAACCATTAAATACGAAAAAGGCGTGTTAATGGAAATAGCAAACGCTTACAAAATCAGAAAAACGGACCGGACGTTTGACCTGTCTACCGCGTCGGTCGGTTGCCTGGGGTTGCGGCGGGATAGGTTGCGGGTCAAGGGGTACGGAGGGTTCCGGGTTATCCAGTGCTCGCGAAGTCACCACAGGTGCGGGTGCTTGTGAGAGAGCATCAGGATGAGCTGCAAGTGGCTCGTCAAAGAAAGCCACTTTGAGGCGATCGATGGACACCGTTGTTCGGTGACCATTCTGGTCTATAGTAAAATGTTTCGGAGTCCGTTGCAGAACTCTGAAAGGGCCGGTGTAGGGAGGCTGGAGAGGGCGCCGCACTGCGTCGGTGCGGAGGAAGACGTGAGTGCAGGTAGAGAGTCCGCTGTGCATTTGCACATCTCTAGTCTGTTCACGGGGCGGGGTCGGGCGTAGTGAACGCATGCGCTGAGCTAGGGAGGACGCAAAGTTAGACGGAGGCATACCGGACGATGCGGGAGGTGAAACGAATTCTCCTGGTAACTTGAGCGTCGTTCCGTAAACCAGCTCTGTGGGTGCACATTGAAAGTCAGCTTTGATGCTGCTGCGAATGCCTAGGAGTACGAGCGAAATGTTTTCGCTCCAGCTAGGGTCGGAGGCGGCGCAGAGCGAGGCTTTAAGCTGTCTATGAAAACGTTCAACTAACCCGTTGGCTGCTGGGTGATACGCTGTGGTATGGATGCGGCGACAGCCTAAAAAGTTGCAGAACGTATCGAATTGTGAAGATTCGAAAGGCGTTCCGCGGTCAGTTGTGATGGTGGATGGGCATCCGTAGTGCGAGACCCATCGGTCTAAGAAGGCCCGGATAACAGTCTCAGCTGTGCAGTCTGTTACGGGGATAGCTTCTGGCCATCTGGTGAAGCGGTCGACACATGTAAGAATGTATACAAATCCGCGTGACGGAGGCAATGGACCTACCAGGTCTAAGTGTACATGCGAGAACCGAGAGTCCGGAGCAGGAAATGAACCAAGAGGACTGCGGGTGTGACGATGTACTTTAGAGCGCTGGCATTGAAGGCAGGCGCGAGCCCAGGTACGAACATCTTTGTTTACGCGTGGCCAAACGAAACGTTCGGTGACCAGTTTCAAAGATGCACGGATACCGGGATGTGACAGTGAGTGAAGTGCGTCAAAGACTGTGCGTCTGAAGGAGACGGGCACGAGAGGTCTAGGACAACCTGTGGACGTGTCACAGAGGATGGTTCCTTCCGAGGTTTGGAGAGGAACAGCTTGCACATGCAGCGAAGTAGACTGCAGAGTGCGTTGTATATCCTCGTCTTGAGCCTGAGCCGATGCCATGGCGGCAAGGTCGACAGTAGGTAAAGACTGCAGAGTGAGGTTGACGCGTGAGAGAGCGTCGGCGACGGGATTGTCGACACCTGAGACATGACGTATGTCAGCAGTGAACTGCGTGACAAAGTCTAGGTGTCTTGTTTCCCGTGGTGAGTATTTGTCGCTAGCAGAGTTGAAGGCAAATATAAGGGGCTTGTGGTCAGTGTAGACCGTGAAAGCGCGGCCTTCGAGCATGTGCCGGAAGTGACGTATTGCTAGGTAAATGGCGAGCAGTTCTCTGCCAAACGTGCTGTAGCGGGATTCCGCTGGCTGCAGGCGCTTGGAGAAGAACCCAAGGGGTTGCCATTGCCCACCAACGTGTTGTTGGAGGACGGCTCCTACCGCGACGTCTGAGGCATCAGTCGTAATAGAAAGAGGTGCAGTCGATTCGGAATGAGCGAGGAGGGCTATGTTGGAGATAGCATCCTTGAGCTCGGCGAAGGCTGCCTGTGCTGTGTCAGGGAAAGCGAACTTACGTTCATTTCCTCTGAGTAGGTCAGTCAGTGGCTGCATGAGCTGAGCGCAGCGCGGAATGAAGCGTCGATAGTAGTTGACCAAACCACAAAATCGACGCAGGTGCTTGAAGGAAGTCGGAGCTGGGAAGTCCTTGATTGCCTGGATCTTATCAGGAAGGACTTCGATACCAGACGATGAAACGATGTGGCCTAGGAATTCTACCGTTGATTTGCCGAGTTCGCACTTAGTCGGGTTGACTGTGACACCGTGTTGGGTCAAGCGCTGGAAGAGAGCTCGAAGGTGCTCGAGGTGCTCTTGTTCCGATGAACTGGCTACTAAGATATCATCGAGGTAGGAATATGCGAAGTCTAGGCCACGAGTAACATCGTGGATGAAGCGCTGGAAGGTTTGTGCGGCGTTGCACAGTCCAAATGGCATTCTTAAAAATTCAAACAAACCGAAAGGAGTGATGACGGCTGTTTTAGGTATGTCATTGTCTTCCACAGGTATCTGGTGATAGGCGCGAACCAGATCGATCTTGCTGAAGATCGTCTTACCTGTGAGGCATGCGGTAAGGTCCTGCATGTGTGGGATGGGATACCTATCTGGGACGGTTAGGCGATTGAGTGCGCGGTAATCACCGCAAGGGCGCCAGTCACCAGATTTCTTGGGGACCATCTGCAGGGGCGAGGACCAAGGGCTATCGGAAGGGCGGATTATTCCAAGTTCAAGCATGTGCTCAAACTCCGCCCTAGCTACCTTTAGTTTCTCAGGTGATAGTCGGCGTGGACGGCATGACACAGGTGGGCCATTCGTCCGTATGTGGTGCGTGACTTGAGCTGCCACGGGCAAAGCTGCGTTCATTGGCTGAACGAGCTTGGGATACTGAGAAAGGAGATTAGCGTAGGCTGACGAGGTCTGGGGAAATGCATAGACCGGGGATATAGATGTCACATCGGCGGTGATGCCACGTACGCTGAGTTTTGTTGCAGTGTCGACTATCATCTGGCGTTTCGCATCGACCAAGAGGTCGAAATGCCTGAGAAAGTCAATGCCGATGATGGCAAAGGGGACTGCAGCGACAGTGAATACCCAGCGGAAAGTGCGCCGAAGACCTAGGTCCAGGGTAAGTGACTGATGACCATAGGTGGCTATTGGCGTGCCATTGGCGGCACTGAGGCTTGTCGACAGAGAAGCGGTAGGCTCACCTGGCATAGGGGGAATGACGCTGACTTCCGCCCCGGTATCAACTAAGAACTGGGTATCGGAGTCATAATCCCTAATGTAGATGAGACGACTTTGGGCTTTGCCGACGTTCGTAGCCATTACAGCCCGGCGTGGCGAATCATCTATAGCGGAGTAGCTACATGGCTGTACGCACTTACATGCTTTAGTACCGAAACGCGAGTGGTAAAAGCAGTAACCTGAGGCATCAGGTTTTGTGCGACGGTGCGATGATTCAGAGTGGTTGCGGTGCTTACGTTTTAAGGTGAGTTCTTTGATCTGGCGCTGAAGCGACGCTATCTGCAATGATAATGCGTCTATTGCCGACGGAGGGCTAGTCGCGCCTGTCGTGGTTGCGCCAGCGCAAAGCTGCTTAAGTGCTTTGGTTTCAGTCTCTGGCTGGTGCCGTTCGATGACGCGGTCTGCTAGATCTGCAATTGCTGTGATGGGCAAGTCACTTGCTACTGCAAGGATAGCCTGTGTGCTTTCAGGAAGGCGTTGCATCCACAGCTCGCGGAGAATCCCTACGTCCATGTTGGACGTGCCGATGAGCTGTTTCATTTCGCGCAACAAGGCTGAGGGCATCCTATCTCCTAGCTGCAGATCATTAAATAGTTGCTGCAGACGGACCTTGTCAGAAGGCGTGATTCGCTGAATAATAGCCTGTTTAAGTGTCTCGTATTTCATTACTAGGAGGGGGCAAAGTATGATGTCTCTCACCTGCGAGGATATATTCTGAGGAAGGCAAGATATTAGCTGGTTATACATTGCGAAATCAGAAGAAATCTTACGAATATAAAATACGGATTCTAAATGCAAAAACCATAATAAAGGATCATTCTCCTAAAAACGGGGAGGGGCCAATGAGACCGAATTGACCATGCAGGCTGAACGGCGTTAACCGCGCATGGTGACCGCTTATCCTCTAGATTATCCATTGCAAAATCAGATAAAATATGTGGTAGGTGAGAAAACAATATGATCACAAGTAAGGAATCACTGGAACGAGCTCACCAGAATGAAAGTGCAAAATGGCAGGCGGCGTGTTCCTGATAGGGGGTCACCAATTGTTGGGCGGAACCTGGGATACTAGTCGGTAAGCAATGACACGTAAGACGTGTCAAATATGACAGTATAGAAGTCGGAGGCAACTGTACCCAACGTATATTGTACAGGCTACAAAAATAGGAAGCGAATCAGAGAGAGCGAGGAACGTGCAGCGTGGAACTCACCAAAACGGTTTGTGTCAACGGATGTGCAGTCAGTTAAACAAATGGACGTTTCGAAGGTTAAAACAACCATAAAATCCAATGTTACAAGATACTGAAAGAGCATGCTTGCTGTTGCACTACAGTATCCTCCATCCCATATATAACAACGCTGGGCAGTTACAATAACCGCTCCGGGCATTCCACTGTTAAATACTACACCAGAAACTGGACAGCGTTTAGAGAATCAGCTTGTGGCAGATACGTTTTGTGACATTTTTGTTTATACTTCGATGGGATGGTACGGATATAAGCATCTCCGGCTCTCAAATACAGCATTTATCTGAAGATTCATTTTTCCGGAACTGGTGCCAGATCACTGTCAATAGGCATACCGAAAAAGTCCAAATTTCCGTCCTATTATAGTGAGCGAGGGTTAACCAATCTCGTTGTCTCACTCACGTTAAAGCTACGTAATAATCTGTTCTGAAATGAGGAACACACTACGAAATATGACATTTCGTGGTGATAATGATCTTGCGCTTGGAAAATACAGGTTACATCCAATAAATTCTTCGAAGCACCATTCAGTAAATCAATCACTATCGTAATACGTCTAACCCTTTTGAGCTAAACTGTAAACGCTTCTGCCTCTATGCCAGTTGTATCAGATCAATAACTGGCCTGGAACTGTTGGGTTCATCACTTCCATGACTGCCAACTTTTGCGCTGGATGCACTCGGCTTCGCCTCACTGCGGACGGGCAGCTCAAGGTGTGCCTTCATGGTAAGGAAGAAAGTAATCTGGTGCAGGTTGTTAAAGAAGCTCAAGTTGACTCAAATATTATGCGATCCTTTCGCGTCGACGGATTGGCTTCATGCACAGGTCAGGAGCAGCTGCATCCATTGTTTGACAGCTTGAATGCGGTGGTGAACTCAGCATTGGCAGGGAAAAGAAAGCAACATGCGAGTGAGTGACAACGTTGCCTAGAGAGAAGTAAGAACCGAGTAGTTTTATTCCAATTTTTATTCTGGCCGTTCACTCCTTCGTCATGCAGCCGGTTGTGGGCTCTGGTTTTCTTATTTATGACACTACACTATTATCAATGAACAAGTACTCAGGTTAAGTGGTGATCAGCTAACCCCCATCACTGTATACCTGTAAATGAGACGATATAATGCAGGACACTAACTAGTTGCATGATAAGTATTTTGCCTGATAGGTGTTTCACAAAATTCGGCACTTTCGCGTCAACCTGAACTACCGGTAGCTCGCTTTCACTACTCATTCACAGATCCATTTGCTTGGATGTAAAGTAAGGGGACCTTTAATGCGTGTAGCCACCAAGCACTACTATGCAGCAGAGAAGCGAATAAAGTTCCAACTGAAATATGCTCATCATGCTTTTTATTTTAGTGTATGTTCAGTCGTACGGACAAATAAACTCAAAGAAATGAGTTGATGTGTTGAAGCTTCCAGTACTCATAGTTTTCCTGATTACAATTAACTTCGAGTTTAACAATGTTCAAGCTTCAAATAGCCTGACCGTAGCGAACTTCTGCTTAATGTCATCCATTCACGAAATGTAAAATAGACATTTTCCTTGTATGATGCAAAGTCCACATAGAAGCTTTCGATGAAGTATTCTAAAGGCTGATTGCACAGTCGAGTAGTGTCGAAAAATTTATAACTGCGGCCGATACGGTCGTGTTTATCACGCAGTGCCGGCCGCGTCTCTATACGCTGCTTAGTGCTCAGACTTATTATATCGCGTTTCGTCGCACCTCAACAATTTGCTACATCTTCATCTTGAATTGCGGAGTATTCTATTATGAAATCATTCTGTCGAGAATATTACCAGTGTATCCTATATTTAGCCAGGATTACAACTTCCGGGTAACGTTTCGTTGATATCCATACGCACAAAGCTGCTTTGTGCCAACCGTGGCACTCGTTTTTGCCTCGTTCGATAGAGCATTCGAACAGCGTTCGAAGAAGTTCTCAATCGCCCCAGTTCACCATTGTGTGGAGCAACTACAGAGTAGTTTAAGATTTCTTGCAGCGAATCCTGTCATTCTCTCGGGAGTTCTGACCTACGGCGACCCAAAAATCCGGCCAAAATACTCCGTCCATCAAACCATCATATGAGTTGCCGTACGAGGTAGTAGACCAGTAAGCTGGACGAACGCCTATATAGGGCACCCCACACTCACCCCAGAGCAACGTGAACCGTGTGAACCTGCCTTAACATTGGCAGCACAGGAACAATTGCTGGCCATCAACGGTGAGTCAGCCCAATGTGTAACATGCGCTCAGCGAGTGCCGTGCCTTGCTTGCTACACGGTTAAGACTTCGTGGCTCACAGTGCAAACTGGTCAAAGTGGATGTTTTACATTCCAACTGTTGTAAAAATTTTCATACAAAATGCACCTAACTGAAAATAAGCGGGGTAAAACTTCACAGAGGTAAACCGTTATCCATGTTTTATGCGTGAACTACAAGCCAGTCCCATTGATAAAAGCCGTGCTTTTGTCAGCTCATAAGTATGAGTATCTACCGGCCAAAGCTAACGAAATGATGACCAAAAACAGTTCCACTGTCGGAATAAACATAGAGGATTGCGCAACCCAAGCCTGCTTAGTAAATGCTGCCACAAGGCTTAGTAGGACACCCAGCAACCTTGCTAGAAAAACGACACTAGTATTCCAGAAAATCTACCCCCGTTCCAATACCACAAGTGGTTCGCATTCAGCTTACCAGTTTGTTTGAAGTAAGCACACGCGAAGCAATTTTCATTCGACCAAATGCGTTCACAGCAAAAGGGCAAGCCAGTGCGTGGGCACATTCACAATTGATATGATAATCCCCGTCGCCAAATGGTACGTAGCAGTCAGGATAACTAAAAGTACGAGAGCGTATGTTCTATAGGGCTCAGAACCCTAGGTATCGAAAACAGGACTGGATAAGTAACAACTAAAAGGATTTGCGGACATGTATTCACTAGCGACACCATGAGCTTGGTGTGCACGCATGCGTGCGTGAATTTGTGGTGTATGTCATCCTGAGTGGATTAGCACCTTACCTTCAGTGCACAGGTACCAGACAGATCCACCTAGACTAAATCCAAGAGGTGGATTGCACGAATATAGCTGGCTAGGCTTGCTCGGATGAGTGTAGACAAGACTTTGTAATATGAAACTTTGGTGAGGAAATCCGGATGATATACGTGAGCACACAGAATGCTACTGCAAGGTTCGGTTACAGTACTAACTAGTTCATTGATGAAAAGCCCGCTGTTTGAAGCTGAACACATCCAAGTGCAAAGATAACGTATTTAGTTCATGAAGCAGATCGTTACTAGCCAATTAGCAAGGACTCTTTTTAATTGCACATCGATATCGAGCACCTAAGTAGCTCTATGTCAGTGTCTTATTTGGGAACCATACCGTGCTGTGCTTCATAGTGCTTGCTGCAAGTGCTTGAAACTTTCACAAAACGCAGAGGACCGTAGTTTGCTGTTTCTCAGCTGCAACCTTCCTCCATCTCCCGCAATTTGATGCCATGCTTCATCGCTGCATGCATTTTGCCACAATGAGATTATTACCCACCTGCGAATAGTCTGAACTTCTATGAGATGCAGTCGAAACTAATTGGCAGGTCCCAAAAACCCTCGTATCGCTGCAGTAGCGCTACAAACCCGTCTTTAGCTCAAGCTATTGTATCTACTCATGGTAATTCCCCCGTCTAGTACCCCTCCTATACATATAGTACCATCGGACTGCGCATCCACCTTCCAACTAGATGAAGTGTCCATCAGCATATGTGTACACAATGGCCTACGGTTTTACAAGATATATATATATATATATATATATATATATATATATATATATATATATACATATATACATATATTGGTTGTTGCCTGAACAGAAACATATCATTGAAGAAGTAACTAGAAAAGCTAACCAGTGAGGTTGCACATACACGTTACTTTTGGTTATTGCCGCTGTTTTATTACTATCGTATTTATTATAGCGTTTCTACTCAGTTCTATGGTCTGTGTGGTGCATCAAACAAGTAGGATTCAGTACGTAGAGAAAAGCACACTTTAGACTTAGCCTGAGTGTTATGACTTCCTCTCCTTCGATGGTTTCCTCAAATCAGACCTGGCATGGTCCCGCAAAAGTGGTACGAACCGGAGCTCGTTTGTAATCCACAGGACAAAAACGGTTGAAATAATGGTATCATTTTTCGAGAGCTCGTCAGATTTACTCTGAGAAAACGATCGAATGAGAGCTGCAACGCTTGTCCTCCATAGTACGTAAAAAGGGATATCCGGAGACATCCACAGCACGGCACTCAAAGGCGAAAGGAAAAACTGAGATTAAATGGCTGCCCAACGTACCTAGAAAAAAGGTGTTCATAACGTACCTGGACAGGACAGTACCTTAACTTTAACACTGTCTGTCCTGGGAATTACAGACGAGCTCTGGTTCGTACCACGTTTTGCGAGAGCTCACCAGGTGACTCTTGGGAGCGGATATCTGTTAGATGAAACGTTTGTTGCTGAAAGCTTGACTTTTGAGACAGACAAGCAAGCGATCTTCAAGCTGTAAAAACAATCAGCCAATTTTGGGTCTAATTGAACAGCGAAATGAAACTATGAGAGTCCGTAGGCTTTAGAAATATTGTAAATGGTACATACTATTGTGTTTCATGTGGCTCAAAGGATACTCAGAGTGCAAGGGGAAAGTGCGTTTATGCGCTTGCAAAATGTGTATGTTCACCCCTAACCTACAAGCCACCGACAAAGAGAATTACCGAAAAACATTGCAGGCAGTTTGTTACAAAGGTCAGTTCTTTAAAGTTGGCAGATCTAGCATCACTGAAGCAACTCACTAGCCGGTCCTTGATTAGACAATGGTATGTGTAATCGACCCTCCGGGCGAATGCTATTCATGAGGAAAATGATACACTTGACCTGTTCACACGTCTCCAGTCAAAGCGGATAGCTGGGAACTCATAGAATGCCACTTTAGTACACCAAAATTATTTGACTAGTAATACTCCAATAACAGCGGTATCAGATGTGTTTAGAACCGAGCTAACTTAAGAGTAAGAATGGTAAAATTGTGAACGGCGTTTTATGACTGCTTCTCGCTGAAACGTAACAGATAAGGTTCTAGGTAACCGCAATGGGTCTTAAGCCGTCGGTCATAATGATACCACTATAATCTATGTACACGGGATTTCACGTTCCTCACTCGGAACCCGAACTTCCAAGATCGCTGTTGTTCATTTTTCCACCGACAGGTCCGCACGAGCTAGCTGCAGCCGAAAACAGACCGATGATCCGCATTGGAGGCTAACCAATTACGCTGCGCAGAAAGCACCGGATTCATCGTTAAACTGTTAATTTGCGTGTTTGGCCAAATACACAGCTATAACATTTTCATGTCAGCTTTCTCAATAGTTTGTGTGTGTGATATTTGACTGAAGTTTGCGTGCAGCGTATTATCAGGTACATAAAAATTCAGCTAAGTCATCATTGCCACTCTCAATCAGCAGGCTTAGGCTCGCCTGGAAAAGCACCAGACGCCGGCGTTTCGACCTTCTGGCCTCGTCAGTACTGCGCCTCCCAGCGGACCCTTGCCGGATATCGCCCCTATGACTTCTAAATGCCAGCAGTTAGTGCCACTTTGCCATGGGGACAACCGCAGACTTGCGTGATTGACACTTGACTATGATATAGCCCGGCTCCTCTTCCAGTGCCAAGCCAGTTGCGAACTGTGCAGAAGACAGTGGCTAACCTCACGAGTTAAGACTTTCCGTATAGCGCCACGGTAATGCACGAGGACTTGAAAGCTATACGGACAGATTTTTCCAGTTTTCCTGACTAGCCTAAGCCTGCTGATTGAGAGTGGCAATGATGAATTAGCTGCAGTATACCAAAATCCTCACTACTCATCAGTACTACATCAAAAAAGCTGTCCGCCTAGCTTTCAAGTCCTCGTACAGTGCCGGGGCGCCATACGAAAATTCCTAGCTCGTGAGACTAGCCACTGTTCTCTGCACACTTCGTAACTGACATGGCAGTGGAAGATGAGCCGGACTATATCATAGTCAACTGTCAATCACGCAGGTCCACGGCTGTCCCCCATGGGGAAGTGGCACCAGCTGCTGGCATCCAGAAATCATGGGGGCGGCACCCCTGGGGGGCGCACTACTGACGAGACCCAGAAGGTCGAAATGCCGGCGTATGGTGATTTTCCAGGCGAGCCTAAGCCTGCTGATTGAGAGTGGCAATGACGAATTAGCTGCGTTATACCAAAAGCTTCCTTACCCGTCAGTAATATAACATAATATTACCAACAGTATGCGTAATGTCATTGCTGGTTGACCCCCGAAGTTGTTCGTGCCCAATTAAGGTTGACAAGCAGTTCAAGCATGTACAAAACCCTTGTCCGTGGAAGACAGATTCTCCTCTTCTAGGGAACACTGTGTTCAAAGGATGGGGTACAGAAATAAGAATGGTGGAAACTTTGCAACAATCAGCATGTAGGTTGTAAATGTTGCGACAGGATTCTCGATAGAGGAGGCAATATTACTGGAGGGCTAAGTTAGTTCTTCTCGATAGCTTGAAAGGACCAAGGTCACTTTGGCCCCCAAACAGCGAGTTTTAACGCTCACCTGTTTAAAAAAACGAGATATCCAGGCGAGAGCTGAAGGCCAGCTCCGATAAGCTAGTAAACTGAAGGAGAAGCGATGTTTGAAGACAGCTAAACCTTCCACTAAGTTATTATGAAGCCGAACATCATCAGTTAGGCGGTATGGATAAAATTAAATGCGTGAATGAATAGTTTTATTCTCGATGAAACGAGCGACACATCAGGGCAGGCATGATCAAGTGATCGTTAATTGAAGCGCAAACTATATTTCGTGAAATTCGTTTCACTTAGACTGAGCTAGACAGCCACTACACATCCGGGAAAGTGCGAGACGGCTGTTTCGGCCTATTGAGACTCGTTAGTAGCGCACGTCCGCTGAATCCTGTCGGATACGAACCCACGACCTAACTCTTGCGAGCCAGCGACTAATACCACTGAACAATGATTTATAACGGATAAAAAAGCAGGTGCTTGACATGTCCCCTAGGGTGTTTAGAGTGAAAAAAGATAGATCAAGGGATAATGGAGTAGTCAGTTCGGGCGATTACAGATTTAACTGACTGTCATATAAAGGGAGTTTGAAATGAGAATGTACGCTCACAAAGCCATAAAGGGAGTGGTTATTGATCACATAATAGGTTAGAAAAAAATAAAAAGATAGCAAGGACAACGCTTACTCGTGTGCAACTAACTTGGGTCAACAGGATACAGAAATCCAGTTTCTATAGTAGTAGCATTTATCAAATTTTGTGCAAGGGGTTTGGAGTGACTCATTCTCGAGTAGGGTTATGACCCTATCCACTGTCTGTTGTGAATTAGTGCCAGCATCTGGTGGTCATGGGCTATAGCACGTAGTGTAAATGTGACAGGGAATCGTCAAGGCGTTTTTTGAAAAGGGATAGGGTGGGTGCATTAATTATATGTTCCGGGATGGCGTTCCAAGGCTGTGACACTCGAAGGGAGAAATAGTGCATTCAACCGACAGTGCGGTCGCAAAAAACTCTCCTCCTGCGTTATTCGCCTCCATCTTTGGATTTATTCTCACAGAGACCTACGTGCCATCATTCGATTTGGCTCCGCGAGCTCCTCCTACCAATGTTCATCTATTGGATTTATCATTCACGGATCACCAACAAACTGTGCTTTTGGAACTTCGAAGTCAACCGTATTTGAAGCTTATCGGATGTTTTATTTTTCCTCTCGTCGCATAAGAATTCTTGTGGTCTTATTTTAAAGATCTTTTTGAGAGTCACCCGATCAGCTTACTACCATTCCTTCAAGTCGATCTACAAAGCGATAGTCGGCAATTTGCTCTGCATTTGGAACTGCCACTGTCGTCACTAGACAGTATTTTCCAAGTCACCTTGCTTTGCCTCAGTCGCTTTGTCTCGCATCGCTGTCTACCCGTCTGGATCGATAGCACGCACATCGCCTGGACCTGCTGACCTCAAACCAGCGCCGATTGCCACGCAGCGGTGCGTCAGTATCTCCATCCACTTCCTACCCCTACTGAGAACATGTCTCGTATGAAAAGCAAATGCGAATCATGTGCTAAAGTGGTGAAAAATGGTCTGATGTGTACCATGTGCTTGAAAAACTATCACACCATCTGTTTTGGGAAGAAGTCGACGGAAGCAAACACCGCAGAGTCGCCTTGGTTCTGCCAAGTATGCAAGTCTATTCCATTTGTTAGCTGTCTATATGTGCTACTGAAGAGGTGTGAAAGACTAACCGAAGCGGTCAAGCAACTTGTGAGTGAAAATAACACCCCGAACTCACTAGTCAGGCCGAAGAAGCGAGCCAGGCGTCCCAACCCAACCCCAATGACTCAGCCTCCAGCAGTATCAACTCCATTCTCCCTCCCTCCTATAAGTAAAAGCAGTGCCTGCAGCGCGTCTGCCTCAACTTCTGTACTGTGTGCTGCACCTAGTAGTCTGTTCACTACACTCGAGAATGTAAGCTATAGTCAACCAGCCATAGTGAACAACCCGGCAACGTACGCATCGGTTGCTGCCAAGCAAACACCGGAAAGAGCACCGGCAACCTTTGTGCCCGAACTAGAGAAAACAAAACTGCCGCAGCACGGATGGCACACACCAAGGCCGTTCACAAATTCAACAAAAACACGAGAAACTAAGCCTCGAAATCCAAAACCAGTAGCCACCAGGCGCAACCATGGTGTCCTAAACATTGTATGCACTAATGTCCCCGAATCCAAATCCAATACAATTAAGGGTAAGTTGACGGACGATCGAAATCAGTGGGGTTCCATCTGTACGTCGATCGGAGTCCATGCTAATCCCACGACATTAAAATCATCATCATCATCATCATCATTATACATGTCAGCTAGAGATGGTAAAACACCTCCGCTATTGTACCGCAATACATAAAGGAAATACATACATACATACAATACATAAAGGAAAAATAAATACGACAGTTGAATGCCAGCTGAGCTACCAGCAACGGATACGCATCGTTCCGGTAAGCTACTAGCCGGCTACTAGGCAAAAACAAAAATTTAATTACGTTTTACCCTACGAAATAAGATCGTAGATGGAGGGGGGGCTAAAGGGATGGGGTGGGACAAAGAAACTCACAGCAGGAACACCACTGAGGTCGGCTCCTTGCCATATCAGCAAGTGTATCCAGCCAAACGTGTTCACCGTCTTTTGGACCCCAACCAGGGAGCCGTGAAGCTCCAACTGAGGCCAGCTCCGAAGTGAGGGCCTTCATTCCTCTGGACCAAGTCATCGCTTGGCCACCTCTCCTCTTCTTCCACCCACATCCCCGGTGAGCAAACAACGCACGTCGAGGGAGTCGGTGGGCTGACATGCGCAACACGTGGCCCAGCCATCGGAGCCTGGTGAGTGAAATGACGGTGCTGAGCGGTTCATTCCCTTTTCCTAGGCCGTAAACAAGGCGTCGAACACGCTCGTTACTCACGCGGTGTTCCCACCAGATGTGAGCCAAACTGCGAAGGCACCGATGGTCGAACGTAAGTAGCCTCTTCATGTCCGCCGATCTCAGGGGCCAGGTTTCGCAACCATACAGTAAGGTCGAACGTACCGCTGCATTGTACACTCTACCCTTCAGGGCGAGAGTAATGTCGCGCCGTCGCCATAGGTGGCGAAGGTTAGCAAAAGCACTTCGAGCTTTCGCTATGCGGTTCGTGATCTCGTCTTCGATCCCAAGGGCGCTGATACAACTTCCCAGGTAATTGAATTTCTGAACGACTTCTAGCTGATCCCCACCAAGGGTCAGCACAGGGGGCGAACCCTGCCAATCCTGGAGGAACGCTTTGCACTTCGGTGGTGCAAAGCAAAGTCCGAAGCGACTGACAGCCAGTGCTAATCTGTCCAGCGCGGCTTGACACGTCTGGGAGCTGTCACAGATGAGGGCAATGTCGTCTGCATGCTCTAAGTCAAGAAGTCGTTCTCCTGGGAGTAGCTCCACACCTTCCAAGTCATGTCCTGTAAATGCAATCTCCATGACTTCGTCAATAGCGAAGTTGAAGAGGAAAGGTGACAGCGGGCATCCTTGTCTCACACCGCTGGAGATATTGAAGGGTGGCGACAGCCTGCTGTAAGCCCTCACTCTGCCCGTGCTACGCGCATATAATGCTTGGATAATATTTACATATTTCTCGGGCACACCTTTCCTGAGTAGACAATTCCAAAGGGCACATCGATCAACCGAATCGAATGCACCTTTGATGTCGAGGAACACGACTACGGTGGGCCGCCAATATGTGTGACGGTGCTCCAACGACTGACGCAAGGTGAAGATGTGGTCGATGCAGCCACGACCCCGACGAAACCCGGCTTGCTCCTCACGAATCTGGCTTTCACGAGCGCCAGTCAGTCTGTGGAGAATTATGGACGCGAGTAATTTGGAGGCGATGGAGATCAGACTGATTCCTCTATGGTTGCCGCATTCCGAGCGCGAACCGCCTTTGAAGATGGGAACAATAACGGAGCGGCTCCAGTCGGTTGGGACAGTCTCCTGCTCCCACAGTTTCACTAGTAATTCATGCAAAGCATCAACAAGAGCAGAGCCTCCAAATTTGAAGAGGGCTGGAGGAAGATCATCTGGTCCCGCGGCTTTGTTCAACTTCAACAGTCCGATCTCACGTTCGACTTCTGAGCGAGAGGGTGGATCCAAAGGGACAGCCCACGGAGCGGGGCGATCAGTGACCGGCGAATCAAACAATTCTTGCCGATTAAATTGCTTTTCAAAATGCTCAGCCCAACGCTCCAAACGTTTTGACAAATTGTGGATAGGCTGTCCACTCTCGTCACGTATAGTTTCACTAACACCAGGCCTCCTGCTGCCCGTTTCCCGTATCAGACGGAATAACTTACGATGGTTGCCAAGGGCAGCGGCCACTTCCATCTCTGACGCACGATGAGACCACCAAGATTCGCGGTCTCTCTTCAGGCTAGCACGGAGTTTTGCCCGGAGCTCTTTGCGAGTTTGATTGTGCTCGCTTCCAGCCGGGATTTGCCGGCGAGCATCTATAAGTTCCAGAGACTGCGAAGAGACCCAATGTCCATGTTGTCTATTAGACATACCACATGAGGATTTGCCTGCTGCTAGTAAGGTCTGGCGAACATGTGACCAGTGACCATCAATTGTCTCCTGTGAGCGCTTGCTCAACTCGCATGTTAGCGTACTTCGATACGCATTCAGAACAGCTGGTTTTGTCAGTTGACTGGTGTCAATACGCTCACAGCGTCGTCGTGGGCGTCCGCCAAAACGCATCCGCATGTCAGCACATACAAGTGCATGATCGGTGTCCACACATGTGCTCCAAATCGAGCGACAATTCTGGATGCAGCCTCTCCAGCGGTAACTTATCGCAATGTGATCGATCTGCGTGCAAGGCTGGTTCGAGGTTGGTGGGCGCCAAGTCACCCTTCGGCGGGTGCTGTGTCGGAAATTAGTGCTCGCAAGAAATAAACGAGCATCTTCACACAAATGAAGTAACCGCTCACCGTTATCATTACGGGAGCCTACACCGTGTTGACCGCCCAGATGCAGTTCATCAGTGGACAACTTTCCAACTTGTGCGTTCATATCCCCCGCCAGCACAACAGTGTCCGTGCTTCTTCTGTGGCGAAGGAGCTGGGTCAGTTGGCGGTAGAAGTCGTTCTTTACCGAATCATCGCTACAGTTTGTGGGAGCATAGGCAGCGATGATGAATAGACATCTATTAGTCCCGCGCGACTTCGAAGCTTTAAACGAGCCAGCCAATCGGACCGCACACATCCGGCTACTGATTGGAATCCAATCAACCAGAGCAACTTCAGCTCGGGGACTCAGGGCAATACCAACACCGGCTTGGCCGGTGCTCGAAGCTGCATCGTCACCGGATAGGCGCAAGGAGAAAATACTGTTTGCGTCCCCTGAAGGGGATCGCAGAGTGAGCACAGTGCTCGAGTCTTGCAGGCGAGTCTCTGATAAGCAGCAGATATCGATCGAGAGGGTCTCCAATGTTCGGGCAAGTGCTGCCTGTTGACCGATTTGTAGCAGTGTGCGTACATTGAGGCATGCCAATCTGAAGGAGGATCGAGGGCTCCAAATGGAAGCCGATGAACTGGATTGGACCGCTTGGTTGGACATGGACTTGTCGACAGGAGAGGAGTGACGCTCCGCGTTCACGTGTGAGTTGAAAGTAGAAGGTAAATGCCTAGCAAAGCATGTTGGGGGAGGGCCAAGAATCGGGGGGTTGAAAACTGGGGGGATATAAGTGAAGTTGGAATGCGACGGTAAGAGTGAAAAAGCGTAAGAGGGGGAATAAGAAGACGGGAAGGCTTGAGCAGTAGCATCCAAACCCCTATCCACCCTGCTCGATGCAGCAGATAGGGCACCGTTTATTATCCTCTGCGGTGGCCAGAGCATCAAGAAATTGTTTGAAGGAAAATTCATTGTATTGCGTGGGCAGGATACTGTCAGGTTGCCCAGGCCTAGACAGGAGAACGATTAGGATTCTCAACCAAAGCCTTTGGTTCAAAAACCTGACCGCAAGGCAGCGGGTTTGGCGTTGGGCTACAAGGAGTCCATTTTAAGGAATAAGGTGCCACCCTCATTCCAACCCCCAACCTGGAGGACCAGGAGGCTGAGTTTGTCTGGCCTCTAACCATTGACCAATCTGGTATGAGTGACTCTGAAGGTGCAAAAGCACCACCCAGCGTAGCTCAATGGATCGCTGAGGCACACAAACCATCGCACCTCGGTAAGGTCCAGCCTCATTGCGATGGACGACATTAAAAAGAATCTCGCGCCACCCAAACGCGTTGCACTACGGCGAACCCCGGTTACTTCGGGTAACACTAAACTCGGCGGACGAGACTGAAGCCGTTATGCCGTCCGAGAATCGTCTCCGCAACGACTCAAGTGAAGTGCGCATATTACCCGAAATCCCGTGGATAGAACGTTCAGGGGATCCCGTTAACAAAGATAGTTACAGAATAAGTCAAGATAAGAAAACAGTGATTGCTCACGGTGTTCCTGAGCTTACTGACTCCTCTTCCGACGATGCCCAGATGCATGACCGCGAGCAATACCACTACATCCGGGAGGTTCTTTCTCTCGAAAATGTGGTGGTCACCTCGTTGACAAGGATCCCCATATCACCAAACTATAAAGGATGCGGTCCCAGGCTCTTAAAACTTGTGTTACAGTCAGAACAAATGGCACAAACTCTACTAGCGAACTGGATTAAATCCCACTGCAGACTGCCAACGGAAATTCGTATGAAAGCAGCAAGAACACCAACACCTTTTAATGACAATTCAGTAGAGGCACAACTCTTAGTGAAAACGTCAGCTGCAGGACCCGACTCGGAGACGGTTTCAAGAGTAGCCATACTCTCCGGAGGGGCACAGCAGAGCACGAGCAAACACCGGGATTCGGAGCATCTGATACCTGCTTATATATCAAATACTTCTCGAGAGTATGCAACCCATCCAAAAAATGATTAGGCGCCGACCCTTTAATGGTGGGCGTAAACTCATTTGCTTCATCCACCCATCCAGGCGCCGGCCACTCACTGGTCGGCGAAACTTCACGTATGAGTTGTACAACTTCTGAACCATTGATTAAATCTGAGAAACTTTCATGTATGTACACCAACGACCAAGGGCTCCTCAGTAAAATTAACGAACTTCGACTACGTCAGGTTTCGAATGCTTGGGACCTAATTTCTATTACCGAAACTTGGTTGCATCAAGAGGTGACTGATGCTGAGGTTGAGATAGCCGGAATGTCACTGATCCGGAACGACCGTCCCAGCAGAGGAGGTGGGGTCCTACTCTACTACCGCAGCGATCTACAATGTACAATAGTTGAGGACCTGGAAACACACGTTACCGACTCACTCTGGTGCCATCTCCGACTGAGACACAACGATACATGTCTCATAGCTATCGTTTACCGCCCCCAACGTCCACTCTGGAAATGAATTCCTGATTGATCCGGGGCCTAAACAGAGTAACACGCACTAAGTACAGCCACACTCTCATCTCCGGGGACTTCAATCTACACAATCTGAAGGTTTCGGCATCGCCCAGTGAGCAGTTCAAAGCAGACTTGCAGGAACTGATCGCTAATATTCCTTTGTACAATCACGTCACCACGCCCACTAGATTCAGGACAGCAAACAAACCGTCCATATTGGACGTTGTGCTCACAAATGAAGAGCTCATGATCAACAATTAATTGATGGATAGTCCATTAGGTCTCAGTGACCACGTAGTAACAACTTTTGACTATGTGTGTTATGCAGAGTAGCCATCTGAACACTCGGAACTAACTCATACAATCACACGCTACCAAGTATTGAAAGAACTCGCCGACGCAGCTGCTTGGGAATTCTCAAACAAAAGTCCCCTTGATAACGTTTGGGCAGAGTTCGTTAATAAGCTCAGCGACATCATCAACAAAGCATCAGAGACCAAACCCCGTCGTCCCGCGAAAATGTCTTCAATTATAAGGAGTAGGACTCGCAAATGCCTGGCGATAAGGGATGCAGCATGGCGTGCCTACAAGATTAACCCTGACTCAGAGACTTGAGGAAATTTCCTGGCTCATCGCAACCATTGCACCGCACTTGTCCGTGAGGACAAAATAACTTATCAACAGTGCCTAGCCAAAAAGTTCATGGCAAACAACAAACTGCTGTATAAGCATGTCAATAAGCTTCGTAAAGCGAAGCATGGAATACCCCCACTATTCACGACAGGCGGTAGAGTACAAAGCGCCGAAGAAGCAGCCAATGCCCTGTGGTTGCAATACGCCCCAATTTTTGAACTCGCAACATCTACCTGTCCCATAATATCAAGCTCATTACCGACACCTTTGTTTACAAATGTTATTTTCAACCCATCAATTGTGCTAAGGAAGTTACTCTCACTGCGTGAACATAGTTCTCCGGGAGCAGACAACATCCGCCCGAAGGCACTGAAGGCTATGGCCACCAAGCTAGCTGAACCACTGTCACAGTTCTTTCAAAGGTGCTTTGATGAACAACAAGTCCCCACTATGTGGAAGTGTGGCATTATAACCCTTACTTTTAAAGGCGGTAGCCGTTCCGATCCTGCTAACTATCGTCCAGTGACTCTCCTCCCTGTGCTCGCGAAGGTGATGGAAGCAGTCGTCGCTGAGGGTTTAATGGACTACCTGGAAAAATGCAACATCTTGGTACCGGAACAGCATGGCTTCCGTCAACACCGGTCATGCACCACCAACCTCCTCATTGCACGAGGTAGTTGGACGGAAGTGGCCGATGATGGGGTCGGAGTCGACGTCACCTATCTGGACTTCACCAAAGCTTTCGACTGCCTTAATCACCGCATCCTACTTCAAAGACTACAAAGTTACGGAATCAGAGATCCTTTACTTGGTTGAATTGGCAACTTCCTTTACCAACGAAAGCTCCAAGAACGTGTTAGGGGATCACTTTCTAACCCAATTGAGGTGGAATGTGGTGTCCCACAAGGCTCAGTGCTGGGAGCGCGTTTATTCCTGGTTTTTATCAACGACCTGGCAAGAGTCATCTCCTCAAACTTCCCGCTTTTCGCCGATGACGTCAAGATATGGCGGGCGATTAGTAACAAGGCAGATCAGAATCTGCTCCAACATGAGCTAGATTGCATTTACGAATGGTCAAAGAGGAACAAGCTTCAAGTGAACATGGCTAAGTGCAAAGTGGTGCATCTGCGTCACCAGCCGGTGAGCGCTTACAAGATTGGAGACCACACCTTGGCGAAGGTTTCTCAGGAGCGTGACCTGGGTGTATTGGTACAGGAAGATCTCGGGTGTTCAAAACAAGTAGAGAAGGCGAGAAGAACCGGAAATCAACACTTCGGCCTTCTTCGCAGAGCCTCCGGTCGGTTTGAACCATCAATATTTCCCCAAACGCTTAACGCCTACGTGCGACCTCACGTGGAATATGCGATTCAGGCGTGGCAGAAACAGGATCTCGTTGCTCTCGAGACTCCTCAACGACGGGCAACCAAGAACGTCAGGGGTCTCTTTCATCTGCCCTATCAGCTTAGACTGAAATCTCTAAGAATGTACAGTAGTCGATATCGGCTTTTGCGGGGGGATCTCATAATCGGTTACCAGATTCGGAAGAACCCAAACCACATTTGCCGTCCGCTGCTGGAATTGAACCACAACACTAAACTAAGAGGTCACACTCTGCAACTGATAATTCATTATAGCCGGCTTGAATGCCGTAGAAATTTCTTTTCCCTCCGCGTGTGTGAGCCTTGGAATGCCCTCCCTAATTATGTCGTCTCTGCTCCCAATCTGGCGATATTTAAAAAACGTGTTGACGATGCATTGTCTCACTTACATTTCATTTTATGACTTGTTAGCCAGGGCTACAAACCGTAATCAAACGGTGTTTTGCCAAACATCTAACCAATGGATTTATGGATTTATACGTTTGATATGCGAACATCTCCGCTATTCCACATAAGTCAATGGTGAGTCCACCACAACGCTTTTCACTTTATTATGCATATGATTTTCGCAATAATTTCCATCCCACGGGACTTGTTAAGCGATGCTTTTTTACCCGTAATAAACCATTGTCCATAGTTTCACTGACATTCCAGGCGGCTGTACGGCGTGACTAACTTAATCTGGTGACCTCTTAGCCGGATATTTTGACTAAGTATTAGAAGGGAATGGCATGGGTCGTTGGGATTTCGCAGGATCTGGTACACCATTATGAGATCGCCCCTTAGACGCCGATAACGTCCACTGTATATTTTGAGGGTCTTCAGCCTGAGTGGGTAGGGGAGGCTAGTCAAACCTCTGACGCTCTTCGTTGCCCTACGTTGTGCAGTATCGAGCGCGGTGAGATGGTGCTTGAGCCAAGGTTGCCACGCTTGAATAGCGTATTCCGCGTGCGGTCTCATGTACGCACTAAGCATTTTTGGAATGATCGAAGGGTCAAACTTCCTGATAGCTCAGCGAAGAAGACCGAGGTACTGGTTCGCTTTCTTAGCTGCCTTTTCAGTCTGCCTCAAACAACCGAGGTCATCTTGAACTATCACGCCGAGATCGCACTCGTGAGAAGCCCGCTGTAGAATTTGTGGTCCTAGACGGTACTTGTGCATACTCTTGTGCCGTATGCTGAGAACTTTGCACTTGGTGACGTTGAAGTGCAGCATGTTCTCGATGGACCATGTGTACGCATTGTCCAGGTCCTCCTGTAACACTGCGTGATCCTTCACTGCAGCTATAGTACGCCATAGCTTTAGGTCGTCGGCAAATAGCAAACAGTTAGCAGATAGTACGCTCGCGAGATCATTTATGAATACCAAGAACAGGCGGGGTCCAAGTACCGAGCCTTGAGGTGCGTCGCACTGAACTTCGATGGATTCCGACAGGTTGCTTCGAACCCTCACATTCAGGTGACGTTGCACGAGAAAGTCTCCTATCCAGCCCAGAACAGGATCGCCGATTCCGTTTTTCTGGAGTTTGTGGAGGAGAATGCGATGGTCTATACGGTCGAATGCCTTTGAGAAATCCAAGTAGGCCGCGTCGACTCCTACACCAGCGTCCACAGATTCCGTCCAGCTTGTACGAGCAATCAAGAGATTAGTGGTACAGGAACGATTTTGGCGAAATCCGTGCTGCTCCGGAACGAGAATTTTGTTGTTCTCCAGGTACCCCATCAAAGCCTTAGCTACAATGGACTCCATAACCTTGGAGATCACAGGAAGTAGTGTTATCGGGCGATAATTTGCTGGTTCAGCACGACTGCCACTTTTGTAGATTGGCGTGTTGATTCCGTGCTTCCCCATCGTGGGGACGTGCATCTCGTTCAGACATCGTTGAAAGAAAATTGCTAGTGGTCCTGCCAAACTCAAGGCAGCAACTTTCAACGCCTTCGGGCGAATGCCGTCCGCACCCGGGGAGCTGAACTCACGCAGAGACATCAGTCTCTTCTGCACAGCTGCGGAGGTGAACGATATGTGATTTAGCCCTGATGGCGGCGTTATCTGCTCAGGCAGAATGTATGCTGATTACACACATTGGAAAGTACGGCCAAATTGTTGTCCAAGAACGTTGGCTGCCACTTGTGCGGTTTGGGCTAAGCCGCATGCTGTGTGCAGAGCAGGAATACCGCGCTTAACACGGCGCAAATTGTTTACAAGTCTGTATGGCAGTTTGTGATTGGAGCAAAACTTTTCCACCAGATCTTGTTGGTTCTTCATTTTATCCTCCCGGACGAGTTTGACACAATGGTTTCTTTGTATTGTGTAGACATCCCAGATATGGTCGTTCGGGGAGGCTATGTAGGTGCGCCATACCAAGTCCCGTAATGTCATGTATTTACGTGTCCTGCTCCTTACGAAAGACTTCATCCTTTTAGGCCGGCAGAGTTTGGTTTCAGATGTCCTTGCCATGAGCTTGGTAAATATGTTGACGAATTCTCCGCAAGCCACCTCAGGGGTTAATTCAGTTAAAAACGACCAGCTGGTTGCATCAATGAGGTCGAACAGGTCGTCATAGTTGGTTAGGACATGAGCCATGGGTGACGGTCCGCTGCCGTCGGATTCAGGGGACGCGCGCTATTTACGGGTCCCCGTAGGACGAAACGGCCGCCTAGCGCCTTCCTGGATGTGTAGTGGATGTCTAGCTGCGACGCATCATCACAGAATCACAATAAATTTCCCTACGAATCTAACAACATCAAATATAGCGGATGAGTGCACCTGTGTGACCGTACGGCAACTCACAGTTACACATATCTCGAATTGAGCATTTTGTCACTGTGTCCTCATCAAAGTTTCCGGTGCCCCCAAAGGAACTAAAATTTCAAGGGACAATCGCGTGACGCCTATTTTCAAAGGAAGATTGAAGGATGACTTTATGATATCGTTATAAAATGTCTGTACACTGGACTACTAATGTTGCCCTACTATGCGACTAACCTACTCACCCGTCCCCTCCTCGAGTACCGCAGCATAAAATACGGCAGTTGAGAAAAAGCGACAGAAGTGCTGTGGAACATCTGCAGAGGTCATTCACTAAACATAAGTTGGTAAACACTGTGCCATGAATATCGAGGGTACCGTAGCGAACTTCAACTAGAGCCACTTTGGATTCGATGGATGAAGTATAACTTGTTGCTGCCTTTCGACCTGTTACATAAAAAGACCTATTCTGATCTGCCAACACACGAATTCCAAGATAGCTCAACTCGAGAGCTTCTCAACAAAGAGTATACACTGAATATACCAAAGGCTAGAAAAATTGTGGCCTGAATTTCTTCCTGGTCAGTTATAGCTATCTGTGGAATAAACTGCCAAACACACTCAGGTCGTGACAATGCGGCAGCATTTGGTAGCAAACTCAAAAGTTACCTGGACCATTTCAAACTCATAGGACTGACATCAAGCTACACAGAGTACAAAGCTGTCAGAAAACTATGCATCCTGAAAAATCGAGAAAAACGACTACAAAACGAACATGGACTTGCTATGGAATCCCAAACCTGTCCCAAAAAACTCGTTGCCGAGCTAAAGCGAAATGCCAAAACGGGTAGTGGAATCCCAACGCTATCCTCCTTTAAGGAAGGCACTGTACTCTACGAGGATGCTGAAAAAGCAAACCGACTGACTGCGCAGTGTTTCTCGATCAACTCAGTGGAAATTCCGCTGCTCAGAAACTGTTTGCCTGCACACTACTCCTCACTAGATCAAGTTGAAATTAACCCAGAGGTAGTTAGGATGCTACTCCTCGAACCGCGCCCGAATTATTCCCCAGGCCCGGACGGATTTTATCCCAACTTCCTCAAAACAATAGCTGAGTACATCGCCACTCCCATGTGCCAAGTATTTCGGCACTCCCTTGAAGTCGGCCACCGACCCGCAGACTGGAACTTAGGCGCCTTCATGCCCAAATACGAGAGAAACCGTTAAGACCCCGCGGAATAACCACCAATATGGCCGACATCAATCGTCCGCAGAACCATGAAACCAATAAACAAACGCGATCTCAAGCCACACTGTAAAAATTAAAGATCAGCTAATTAACCTAACATGGCTTTCGGAGAGCACGCTCGTGCATCACTAACTTAGTTATCGCCAAAGAGACATGGGCAGAAGCCAAATACGTGCGAAAACAGACAGACCTAATCGTCACTGACTTCAGTAAATCTTTTGACAAAGTTGCACACAAATAACTGTTGTTCAAACTCCAGGAAATTTGCATTACAGTAAATCTTCTCACTTGGATTCCCGATTTTCTAAGAAGTAGGACAACGCGCGTGAAAGTGAACCAAACCCTCTCAGCCCCTGTGCTCATGACTAGTGTCGTTCTCAAAGGATCCGTCCTTAGACCAGAACTTTCTAACTGTATATCAATGATCTCCCGACTGCTTGATCTAGGCTGGTGTCCTAAGCTATGATCAACAATATGTAATCTTGAGGGTGCGGACAGATTACAAGGGGCTGTAGACCAGCTATATGAATGGCCTATCAGGTGGCAATTGCCAGTAAACCGAGATAAATGCGCTGTTCTCCCAATGGATAGCACTGATTCATAAGGTACATACCACGTTAGTGGGTTTCTCCTAAGGAATACCACTCACGAGAGAAATCTCGGGGGTATCATGTTTTCTGACCTTAGCACATCGCAGGACACGTTGAAGGTGACCACTGGAAGGAGACTAGTAGGTACGTTAAGAAGATCGGTTGCCTGAACGAGTCCGCGGATTTTTCGACCTCTGTACACCTCATACATCCGTCCGATGTTAGTGTATGTCACGTCAGCTATCCATCCGCTTACAAAGTTTGGATGCCCCATGATTTAAAGTATTCAGAGGTGTGCTTTGAAATCTGTTCTAGGGCTTCATGATCTCACATACCCCATTCGACTCCAGCAGCTAAATTGATTCTCATTGGAGTTTCGACATCGCCGGAGTGACAGCTACACTAGACAAATTCTCCGAGGAATCGAAGTGTTACAAAAGTTCTTCCGGCCCAAAATCGACTGTTCAACACGAGGTCATACATGGAAATTGCTTAAACAAACATGACATCAAATTCGAATGAATGTCACCCTGTCCATCCTCCTCCTCCTCCTCCTCATCATCATCATCATCAGCAGCAGCAATAGACATCAGCTTAAGGTGAGAAACCCATCTCAGCCACGGCGCTGCCATACAAAGATGTAATATACATAACTACGCTACAAAAATTTAAAAGCGTAATAAAATGTTACATATTATATTATACATTTTGTATGAAATCGAAATTAGGGGGAGAATCCAAAATCAAGGGAATGGACAAAGAAACTTACAACACAAGCGCCATTAGTGCCGGCTCCAAGCCATATCAGCAAGTGTGTCCAAGCAAACGTGTTCATCGCCCTTAGGACCCCAGTCAGGTAGTCGGGATGCACCAACCGACGCCAACGACGAAGTAAGAGTTTTCATCTCTTTCGACCAAGTCATCACTTGGCCTCCCCTCTTCTTTTTACAACTGTACCCACGGCGCGCAAACAATGCACGTCGCGGAAGTCGGTGTGCTGGCATGCGCAATACGTGGCCCAACCATCTGAGCCTGGTGAGTGACATAATATTGAGGAGCGGTTCACTAGCTCTTCCTTCACCAAATACGTGACGCCGAACACGCTCATTACTCACGCGGTGTTCCCACCAGACATGAGCTAATCTGCGAAGGCAGTGATGGGCGAACGTGACTAGCCTCTTTATGCCTGCTGACCTGATGGGTCTGGTTTCGCAACCGTATAAGAGGGTTGAACGGACGGCTGCATTAGAAACTCTGCCCTTCAGGGCGAGAATAATGTGGCGTCTGCGCCACAGGTGGCGAAGATTGAAAAAGAACCTCGAGCTTTTGCTATACGGTTCGTGATCTCATATTCAATCCTACGGGCGCTAATATAGCTGCCGAGGTGCTTGAATTCCTGAACGACTTCTAGCTGAGCACCACCAGAGTTCAACGCAGGGCCGAGCCGCTGTCAATGCTGGAGAAGTACTTTGCATTTCGATGGAGCAAAGCATAATCCAAAACGATAGACAGCCAGTGCTAATCGGTCCAGTGCTGCTTGAGATGTTTGGGAGCTGTCACAGATTAGGGCAATACTGTCCGCATACTCCAAATCAAAAAGTCGCTCACCAGGAAGTAGCTCCACATACTCTAAATGGTGTCTAGCGAATGCTGTTTCCATAACTTTGTCAATAGCGAAGCTAAAGGGGAAGGATGACAGCGGGCAACCTCGTCTCACATCGCTGGTGATACTGAAGGGTGGCGACAGTTTGCCATAAACCCTCACTCTGCCCGAACTATCCGCGTACAGCGCGTTGATAACGTTTACGTATTTATCAGGCACACCGTTTCTCAGCAGACAGTCCCAAACGGCACATCGATCGACTGAGTCGAACGCACGTTTTATGCCAGGAAACACGACAACGATGGGTCGCCAATAAACATGGCGGTGCTACAACGATTGACGCAAAAGTAAGATGTGGACGATACAGCCCTGACCTCGACGAAACTCAGCTTGTTCTTCACCAAGCTGGCTTTCACAAGTACCAGTCAGTCTGTATAGAATGACAGACGCAAGCAATTTAGAGGCAATTGAGATCAGACTGACTCCACTACGATTGCCGCATTTCGAACGGGAGTTTCCTACAAAAATAGGGACTATGACGAGGCGGCTCCAGTTTGTCGTGACGGTTTCCTTCTCCCACAGTTTCACCAGTAATTTGTGTGAATTCTCAACAAGAGCAGGCCTCCCGAATTTGAAGAGGGGTGGGGAGATTCTATCTGTCCCTTCGGCCTTATGCAATTTCAACAAGTTGAGCACACATTCGACTTCTGCGCATGACGGCGGATCAATGAAGACGGCCCATGGAGAAGCGCAGTCAATGCATGAAAAAGAAAGCGATAACGCAGATTGGTTAAATTGCCTTGCAAAGTGTTCAGCCCAACGCTCCAAGCGTTTTGACAAGCTGTGGATCGGCTGCTCACTCTCGTCGCGTATGGTCTCGCTAACACCAGGTCTCCTGCTGCCTGTTTCCCGTATCAGACTGAATAACTTACGATGATTACCAACGGTAGCGGCTGTTTCCATCTCCAAGGCACGATTAGACCACCAGGCTTCGCGGTTTCTCTTCAGGCTAGCACGCAGTTTTTACCTGAGGGTTTTGCGAGCCTCATTGTATTTGCTTCCAGACGGAATGCGTCGGAGAGCATCCATAAGTCCTATAGACTTTGTAGTGACCCATTGCTTAGGATGGAAATTCGATTTGCCACATGAAGACATGCCTGCTGATAAGAAGGTTTGGTGAATATACAACCAGTGATATTCTACGGTGTTCAGCGGAAGCTTACTCAACCCGGATTCCAACGTACTTTGATACGCATTCAGAACGCACGGCTTCGCTAGTTTGCTGATGTCAATATAATCAGATGGACGTTGCGGACGTCCGTCGAAACGCACCCGAAGGTCGGCACACACAAGAGCGTGATCGGAGTCCACGCTCGTGCTCCAAACGAACGACAGTTTTGGACACAGTCTGTACAGTGATAACTAATCGCGATGTGACCGATCTGCGTCTATGGCTGGCCCGAGACTGGTGGGCGTCAAGTCACTCTTTTGCAGTTGCTGTTTCGGAAGTTTGTGCTCGTGAGAAAGAGATGAGCCTCTTCACACAGGTGTAGCAAACGTTCACGGTTATCAGTACGGGAGCCTACACCATGTTGGCCGCCCAGATGAAGCTCATCAGAGGACAATTGTCCCACTTGGGCGTTTAGATCACCAGCAAGCACGACAATATCCGTACTTCTTCTGTAATGAAGAAGATCGGTAAGTTGCTGTTAGAAATCATCTATCATCGAATCAAGGCTGCAGTTTGTGGGGGTGTAAGTCGCAATGACAAAAAAGCACTGTTTGTCCCCGCGCGACTTCGAAGCCTGGAAAGAACCAGCCAACCTAACGGCGTACATCCGTCTGTTGACTGGGATCCAATCGACTAGGGCATCCTCAGCCCGGTGAGTCAAAACTATGCCGACGCCAGTTTGACCTGCATTTGAAGCTGCGTCATCGCCAGACAGGCGCAATGAGAATGTGCTGCCAGTGTCGCATGGGGATCGCAGGGTAAGCAAGGAGCTCGAATCTTTCGGGCGGGTTTCTGACAAACAGCAAATATCGATCTATGGAATCTCTAGTGTTCGGGCAAGTGCCGCCTGCTGGCCAATCTGCAGCAAAGTGCGCAGGTTGAGACATGCCAGTCTTAGCGGGGATCGATGAAGACAATGGGAAACGGATGAACTGATGTTGTCCGATTGGTTGAACATGGACTTGTCGATTGGACTGGGGCGGTGTCCATTGATCGTGTGTGAGTTGAAACTAGAAGTTAAGCGACTACTGAAGCAAGGTGGGGGCCAAGAATTGGGGGTTTGAAAACAGGGGGATAAAATTGAAGCGGGACGCTTATGATGAAAAAGCGCAAGAGGATGAATAAGGAGGCGGGAAGACATGAGCAGTAGCGTCCAATACCCTACCCACCCTGCACGATGCTGGAGATAAGGTGCCGTTGATTATCCTGTGCGACGGCAAGAGCATTAAGAGATTTGTTGAAGGAAAACTCATGGTGTAATGCGTGGGCAGGAAGATGTCAGGTTGCCCAAGCCTTGATAGGAGAACGATAGGGTTTTCAACAAGGCTGCGAAGTGTTGGCACTGGACTACAGATAGCCCGATTTATAGAGTAAGGAGCCACCCTCATTCCAACCCACTACGTGGAGGGTCAGGAGACTGAGTTTGTCTGGCATCTTGCCATTAATCAATCTGGTATGAGTGTCGCTGAAGGTGCAAAGCCCCACCCAGCGTAGATCAATGGATCATTGAGGCACACAAACCATCGTACCACGTTAAGGTTCAGTTTCATCACGATAGGTCACTCTGTCCACTAAAGTAGTAAATGACTGGAACGGCCTTCCGGGGGAACTTGTGGATGCGACATCCGCGGAAGGTTGTAATCGGCTGATAAACAACCGTTCGCTGAGGATGTTGTGCCCTTTGCAGCCGTCACTGCAACTGCGACGAGCCTTCGAGGAACTTCATAACGCAGCAACACGCTTCAAACCCATAATGATTCGGAGTAGTTGGGGCTGACAAAGGTTTTCCCTCCTGCTCTCTACAACTGAATAACCTCAAAATACCACGTTCACATGGGAACAATCCCTTGATGAGCTACTCCGATAGGCCCGAAAAAATATGTACACCCACGCTTCCAAACCTTGACTTTTGCCTCAAACATACATCAAAACGTTATTGTGTGACCCAATATTTAACCTATGCATATCGGCCATAGGATAGCATGGTTACTTTTTTACCGATTGAGATGTGGCGCTACATATACAGTTTCTCGGATCGGGAGAAATCTACGCTTCATTATTATTATTATTATTATTATTATTAGCATTATTATTACTGTGTGCATATTGCGTGGAGACGATAGAGACGTTGATATAGTATGATGTTTCGCACATTCCATTAATCCACTGAACTACGCTGATGAATAGTTTAATATGGTCTGTAGAGCACTCATACCAGTTAGATCAATGGACAGAAGTCCAACATACTCAGTCTTACTCCTTCTCATGTGCAAATGGGGGTAGCCTGATGTCACTCTATCTTAGCTATTTGGTCGAAGGTGAATTTAAGGACCATGGACTTAGTACGACTGACCACAAGCGCCACAGACGTCCTCTAATGAGGATGACAGGGAGAGGTTGCTTAGTGACTTGTTACGGTCTAGCGCGAGCCAGATAACACATGTCCAACTGGGTGCAATCCCATGGAACCCACCGATGAGTGGCGGACTCACAGGCGGGACAGCTAAAATCACAGAAAATGAAATACGAATTATCCTAACTTCCAGGCTTGTGCATGGTTGGCTTAAGGCAAAACGTTTGTTTGACGCTGCAGCTAAACCCTAGGGCTTGAACTACTTCCCATCTGCACATACGTGTGACTGTCAAGTCAAAGTCTCTGAGTGGAAGGCACCAAACAGTTATCAAATTGCCTTCTGGGTCAGATCGATGAATTAGATTCTATTTAGGGGAACTTACGAAGGTGATGTGATGGGAGTATACACTCGAACGAACGTGCGGTGCCAGCCCAGCAAGGAAGCCGTTAGACTGCCGCAAGGAAAGGCGGCAGTCGATTGGACGTTCACACATTTCTCGCATGCACGCTGATTGGCCAACAGTGAACGCATTGGAGTGAGTTTGTTTGACTGAATCAAAGGAAAAATGTCATGCATTCACAAAGGTCGTTAATTATGGATCCAACTAGCTGTATATACCGATATGTTTCACTCGCCCTCTGTCTGCGTTTTCGCCTGGTCCTGTTTTTTGCTGAATATACGTTTTGTCCCTGAAGGACCGACTTTTTACATGGTGTCAGAGAAGGAGAAGAACATTAGTACCACACAGACGATGACTGGAGCTGCACCGGCTATTCAAATGCCTTCCCCGCTGAACATGGATGAACGCAGTTTAGCAAGCAACTGGCGTTTGTGGAAGAGCAAATGGATGGATTTCTGCACTTTATCGCGTCTGGACAAACAACCGATGGCGTACCGCTTGGCCATGTTTCGACATGCAGCAGGAGATGATGCGCGCCGCGTGCTAGAGACATTGTGTTACGACAAGAGTGAAGATGCCAGCAATCTGGAGACAGTTCTTGAGAAGTTCAGTGAATATTGCGAAGGCCAAACAAACGAGACATTTCAACGCTACCTCATCTTTTCGCGGAACATGCGGCCAGGTGAATCCGTTGACACGTACGTCACTGAGCTAAAGATTTTGGCCCGATCCTGCAGTTTCTGTAAATGCATGGCGGACCGTCTCATACGGGACCGCATTGTTCTTGGGATCAATGACGAAGGTTTGACGAAGCGACTATTACGAAAGCGCAACCTATCTCTGCAGCAATGTATCGACATCTGTAACAGTGAGTCCTCCACTGCCTATCAGTTTCAGCAGATGACAATCGCAGGTGATTCAGAGTTGTGCGCCGTTTCCAGGAGCAAAACTACGAGGGCCACGACCGCGCGACAGGAGCCCTGTAACTTCTGTGCAACACGACATCCGAGGAACCGCGAACAGTGTCCGGCGTGGGGCCGCATTTGTGTCAAATGTGGGAAGCGCAATCACTTCTCCCGCTGCTGTCGGTCCACAGATGTCAGTGCACTCGTTCCAGACAAATCAACAGAAGACACCGAACAATCGATTGGTAACGTGTCTCGGAAAGCGTCGCAGAAGTGTGTCTATGCAAGTCATCTGATCGAGGGACGGTCTGTGCGATTCCAGTTAGACACAGGCGCGACGATCAATATTTTGCCCAGAAAGCACTGCCGCGGCGTGCAAATTCAAGCGGATCAAGATTATTTGCGCATGTGGAATGGTTCCAGATTCAAGCCAAAGAGCTCAGCGACAATTGAAGTTGTCAATCCGAGAGACGGTGTTTCGCATCGTCTGCAGTTCGTGATCATGAATGAGGATCTAACGCCGATTCTCGGCATTGATTCGATTTTATCTCTTGGCTTTGTCATTTTTAACCATGATCGTTTTGTGTACGCTTGTCAGAGTGAAGCCGATGTTAGTGACCTGTATCCGTCTGTGGTTAGCCCAGGTTTAGGGAAATTTGAGGGTACCGCTCACCTGTCGTTAGATCCTTTGGTACGCCCGATTGCGTTACCTGCTAGGAGAGTCCCATTTGCGCTACGTGACCGATTTTCCGTGGAATTGAACAAGCTGGTTATGCAGGGTGTGATTGCAAAGGTTGATGAGCCAACAGACTGGGTTAGCCAGGTCGCAATCATTACGAAGAAAAATGGCGAACTACGCGTATGTATGGACCCGAAGCTACTGAATGAGGCCCTGCGTAGAGAACATTATGCGCTACCGACGTTGGAAGATGTTTTACCGCGTTTGACAAAAGCCAAGTTTTTCACGAAAGTATACCTTTCTTCCGCATTCTGGCACGTTGTTCTAGACGACGAATCCAGTTTCCTCACCACATTTGCTACACCGTTCGGACGTTATCGTTGGCTGCGATTACCGTTTGGCCTGAAGGTGTCTAGCGAAATTTTCCAAAAGCGTTTGGTGCAAGCAATAGATGATTTAGATGGCGTAACCTGTGTGGCAGATGACGTACTGATTTACGGTTCTACCGAAGAAGAGCATGACACCAAGCTACACCGGTTCCTGAGGCGTTGCGTGCAAAAAAACACCAAGCTAAAACGCGAGAAAGTAGAGCTGCGGAAAGATGAGGTGATTTTCCATGGGTGTGTTAACATCCGACGGAATCAGGGTTGACCCAGGGAAGATTAAGGCGATATAAGAGATGCCGTCCCCTAACGATGTGAAGGCAGTCCATCGCCTAAACGGTATGGTGAATTATTTAAGCCGTTTCCTACCAGGACTCGCTGATGTCATGACTCCGATTAGGCAGTTAACTCATGAAGGAGTAAATTGGAGCTGGGGAAAGGAACAGGAGTTGGCTTTCGAAACCATTAAGAACCTTATCAATAATGCGCCCGTACTCGGATATTACGATCCAGCACAACCATTGGAGGTACAGTGTGATAGTAGCCAGAGTGGAATAGGTGCTGTTCTGTTGCAGAACGGAAGACCTTTGGATTTCCGCAGTCGAGCACTCACAGAGGCCGAGAAGCGGTACGCACAGATCGAGAAACAGATGCTGGCAGTGGTCTATGCCATGGAGCGTTTCAATGATTATACTTTTGGAAGAAAGACAACCGTGCACACTGATCATAAGCCGCTGGTGTCGATAGCCACTAAACCACTGAATAACGTTCCTCGCCGTCTGCAGCGTATGCTTATCCGGCTCCAGAAGTATGACATTGACATTGTGTACACACCTGGCACACAGATGTTCATCGCGGACACCCTGTCGAGAGCACATCCGCCAGTGGCCGAACATCAGCTAGAAGAGATCGAGACAGTTAGCATGGTGCAGCATCTGGCAGTGACAGAAAACCGTTTGAAAGACATAAGGCGTTTCACGGAGGAAGACCAAACTTTGGCAGCTTTGCGAGACGTTATCCTCAATGGGTGGCCAGAAACAAAGAAGCAGCTCCCGAAGGAATTAACATCCTACTTCAATTTTCGGGACGAACTCACTGTCTGTGACGGTCTTTTGTTCAAGGGAAGTCGAATCCTAATCCCTTCTTCTCTCCGAAATGAGATGCTGGAGCATGTCCATCGCGCTCATCTGGGTGCAAATTACACCATTAGTCGAGCAAGGGAACTGATGTTCTGGCCAGGAATGACAGGTCAGATCATGGATCATGTGTCTAACTGTGAGGCGTGCCGTTCACACGACATTCGGCAAACGAAGGAACCGATGATGCTGCAAGATGTTCCGGACCGACCGTGGCAAAAGGTAGCAGTGGATCTATTCTGGGACAACGGAAAGGATTACTTACTCACGGTGGACTACTATAGTGATTACTTTGAAATCGATTTAGCCACCACCACCACCACGGAGGCAGTAATCAACAAACTCAGATGTCAATTCGCACGGCACGGGATACCGGAGGAGCTAATCTCGGACAACGGTCCCCAGTTCAGCAGCAGGGCATTCCAGGTTTTCGCAACCAAATGGGAATTCGCACACCGGCAAACCAGTCCCTATCACAGTCAATCAAATGGGAAGGCAGAGTCGGCAGTGAAGCAAGCCAAGCGACTATTAGCGAAGGCTAGAGCTACTCGGGAGGACCCATACCTCATGCTACTGGAGAGTCGCAACATTCCTACAACAGATATCGGCCTGAGCCCAGTGCAGCGCCTATACAGTCGAAGGACCAGAACTGTGATGCCTGCATCCGCGCCCTGTTACACCACAACTTGAGAAAGTACAGAACAGTTTGTAAAGGCTCACTAGGTCTGCCTGACTCAGGCACTCGCGACCGCATGTCTTATAGCACCATGCGCTCGATGTCAATGGAGTACAACCCACCGGTGCTTGCCGCTTCTTCTCTGCATGTATGAGGCCATTCTCCCGCACTCCGGCAACTGCCTTCGTGATTAGATCGCGCCATGCACGCCGATCAACCGCCTTCGATCCCCATGATCTGCCATCAAGCTTAGAACGTGAGAGGCTCACCTTATTCATGTCCTGGTAACGTAATTTTGCTTTCCCCACATGCCACTTCCCAACACTCAGCTGACCGTATAAGAGATGTTTCGGTATCCGCATCGAATCCATACGGTTCACATGATCTAGCCACCACAGGTGTCTCAGTGAAAGTATGCAGTCCACTGCATACATCCCACTTCGTCGCAACACTTCCGTGTCAGCAACACTGTCGCCCCAACCGATGCGCAAAATCCGTCGCAAGCACTGCTGATGGAACCGCTCGAGATATCGCACATCCCGACGGTACATTGTCCACGTTTCACTGCCGTAAAGAAAAATGGACAACACCATGGATTTGTACATCATTAGCTTCGTGCTAATGGTAAGCTAATAGTTGTTCCACACTCGGTAGTCAAGCTTCCCGAATGCCGCCGCTGCCTTCGACAAGCGGATACGCAGCTCACTGTGTAGCTGCTGACCAGTCGACATCACACTCCCAAGGTAGCAGAAGCTCCCAAGGGCACTATCGGGTTTGCATCGGAGGGAATGTCTTATGGGCCTTTTTATGAACTAGCCAGTTTTTTGCAGTCCGACGGCCCACCGATGATGCACTCTGGTTCACACGGTCATCATAAATAATAAATAAAAAACCCCAGGAACCAGCGAACTACACTACACACCCATCTTGGAAGCACGTGTTCAAGCTCATGCAACTAATCGCACCCATCCTCACCTGCCGTTTTCCCCCACTAACATCGCCATCGAAGACGTCCTGAAAACACACAGTATTTTGAAACATCAGATTTTACCGTTGTTTTAATCTTCAAAATGTCCACTTGTTTTACTGACGGTACTTCCGTGATCACCAATTGCTTCGGTTAGCAGCTTGCAGCACCGTTTCTCGCGCCCGTTTAGTCGGTTCCTATTTTTGTAGCCTGCACAATACACGTAGGGTTTAATCACCTCCAAATTCTAAAATGTCTCTTATTTGACACGTAAATTACTTGTCATTAATTACCGAGTAAAATCCAAGCGCCGCCTAACACTCCCATGATCCTACAATGCACCTTGCAAACACTTTCCAAACACGCACCTGTATCTCGCTGGTTGCAGGTGAGTGTTTTGAACACATGCTCTGCGCTCACACCAGTGTTCCAAAGATGTGCGGTCACCCAGACAATCGGCGACGCCCGTATGAGCTTCACACACATCATTGTCCAAACTGGGTATTCGGATAGACAACTGGAACCTACGTCATCGTGCGTGTACTGCGGAGGGAGTAACAGTGCACTTAAGGAGAAATGCGTGATAACACAATATACCTGGTCAACATATGTGGTCAAGCACGATAAGGTTTTTCAGCACCGGTCACATGTTGGTACATGTCTTTACAGAGGGCAGGGTAGGTGCGTGAAGGCCGGACGATCGCGTCAAAGTAGCGTGCGATGAATGATAGTTTGAGACAATGAAGTCAGCGTGGCAGTTCGCTCACGATGGAGCAGCTAAGGCTATCACAGGGAAGAGTGTTATCACAGGATAGGGAATGACAGTCAGGGAATCATTGAATGTCGTACATGATAATGCATCCTAAAAACCGCTCTAAATTGGAGAACTCATTGAGCGTCAAATGCGCCGCTTGATCATAACTATGCTTGTCGGCTTAGCGATGTTGAAGAAGAGAGAGAAAAGGCGGCATTCTTCGCCGAGAGGAAAACGTCACAGTAATTTGTGAAAGGCTTAAGGAAAGGAATAATTCCATGGAGATTTGGAGCTTTTGAGCTGCATACGTAAATATCCCCGCGGTGAATCTGCACCGCAAATTGGTACCTTGTTGCGAATCTTTCTTACCCGAGCTATCATCATTACCATCCGTGTGCACTCTTTCTCAACACCGAAGCATGTACAGAACTACATTCGGCCAGCTAGGAAACCGAAAAGGCTCACGGACTTAGCCATATTTTCTATAAAGGAGTGACCTAGTGGATGGACCGAATTTCCATTGGAGTTATTGGTAGTTTTCACGCCATGTGTGTTTGCAAATTTTGTGCATGAGCATTGTAACAATTAACAGATGCCAACACTTACAACCGCACTCTAAAATTCTTCGGTTATTGTTTTTGTTCTATGAAACGCTCTATTGAAGGGCTGTTCGCAGATGTGGTGGTTTACGCAATTAACTACAGGCAGGGGGGGGGGCGAAAAACGAACGTCTGACACAGGCGGCATAAGCAGTGTCTACACAGCTGCTGCTAAGCTATCGGTGAACTCGCCGGAAATATTTCCATTGAGATCCTGGTAAACATAAGTTGGGCATTCTCTAGGTGTTCTGACAGTTCGCGCTGATCATCATGGCGCGCGGTAAATCGGCGTCTGAGCTGGTTTCACATGCTAGACACTCGATCAACGACCATAACCTCGACCCATGGCGGTCAGGCCTCCCATGTTCTTATCAAAAGCGTTAACCACTGGCTCAGCAAACGCCAACAGAGATACGCGAGAAATCATAACTGCACGCAATGCATCCGTATTTAGGTGTGAATCCATTTCACAAGCTCTCGCGCGGATGTACTACAACGCGGCAACGAAACCGGCTATGCGACGCGAACACGCGCACTATCTGCCCTGCGAGCCACAGTGTTCCCCCGAATGCATAAGCGGCTATTTCTAGCAGCGTATAAAGTGTACTCTGACCTGACATCACAATAACGTAAACATAACACTCGTCCACTTACTGTCCGCGCAATGAGTTGCATATCAGTTTTTTGGTGCATCAATTATTTGCGGATTTGGTGATACCCTTCTATAACTCTCAGTATTTCGGCAATTCACTATCCAGACGTCCTAATTTTCGGAATTCTGAAACCCTATGTGCATTGCCCAAGGTTATTCATGAACGAGGTAAACGATACGCTACAAATATCACATGCACACGTCTCATTGGAAGCCAGTCCCGTGTCATTGCCTAAAGCTGGACATCAGATATCGCCGCAACCCCCGTACGAACGTATCACCGTACGCACATGCATACATATTTCACCGGAACTTTCAATTTCCCCGTATCCCCACTCATTCCTAATGGTATATGCTATACAACCAGATGTCTAAAGGGATAAACAGGAAATGTTATCACAGCACGTCACTTTTTTCAAACAAGCAAGAAAATGTACACGGATGTGTCGAATCGCATTACCACATCCCACAACACTGATCTCACTGGTTGCTGTTCTGGCAATGCGTTCTAGAAACTGCAACCTCCATTCCATTTGCGTCATAAGTTTCTGCGTATCCGCGGGCAGAAGTTCATCGTACTGCATTCGCATTTCATTCTTCACTCGGGCCTTCGCCACTTGCCAAACATTTTTCGATGGGATTGAGGAACGGGGAGTATGGGCTCAATCTCGGAGTGGAAATCCCTTCGTTTCCCTCGACTGACGCAAGTGCTGTTAAATGTGTGTGACATGGTGCATCATCACCCACTACGACCATCTGTCGGAGCTCCAATTCCCGCTCCAGCTTGTTTAAAATGCCTCGCAGTCATTCAAGACATAGGGGGTCAGTGAATGAGCCTCTCCGGGTAGTCGTCGAAGCGTTTCCATCCATTGTGAGTGCACCGATGAGATGCGAATTTAGGTCTCTATTGTTGGTTACCTTGACACAGGCCCTCACTCCTCTGGACGCCCGACCACGAGTACGTCTGCAGTAAATGTTGGTTTGTTTCATCATTCCAGATGAAGAACTTCCCCTCACTTTCAAGTTCGAAAAACTGTTGAACACACATCTTTCGTATCGCTTTGGTTCGATCATTGATCATTCCTTCTGGAGTCTGATAGGTGTTCTTCATAGTTATCAAACGGCCATCCAGGTGTCGTGTGCTTGTAGACTTAGAAACGTTCTTGTCCATATCGGCACGTACTCGGACTCGCATTTCGTGTAGTGTTAGAGTTGCGCCTTTCGTGATCCACTTCAGGATGTTTTCATGCTCTTCCTCCGACAGAATGCGCTTACGACCGCGTGCCTGCCTAGTATTCGACTTCTGATCAAGGGGGCGACGAATTCCGGAGTAGGCATTCTGTTATTTCACATAGTTCACGGTTGCCATGAGCTGCCAGTCGTCAGCGTTCACGAAGGCATCCACAACTCGGTCACGAATGTGTGACGAGATACTCTGTCGAACACGAGAAGTCATGTTGACCACGCCGTAATGGAAGATATCCATTCACTCGTGCGCTTATTTTCCGGCCGTTCATTGCTCTCATACCAAATGTGATCCTGCGTTTCGGACGTGACGGGGGGGGAGGCGCATAGTAGTTTTTGGTCGCGCCCATTTCCATGGTCTCGATGTTCATCCACAAGTCACACTCAGTCAAGGGGCATCGCGCTCACTTCACTTGACTGATGTACCAAACCCTAGCACCCGGTCCATGAGAACGCACTTGAGGTCAGAGCGGCTGGCGGATCGCACAGGGTTTTGCAACAGTTTGGACTGTTTTGCAAATTATTGGACGTTGTACACAATATAGTGTACTTTTCGGCAAAATTTTGGAGTTTTATGCAACTTTGAGGGAAATGCTCTAGAATACCGCTCCGGCTCATCCGAAAAGCCCTCAGAGAGTGGAACGTTCACCAAGAGTTCCAAGAAACGGGTTATTTTCATGTCCTATTGCTTTACATCTGGGTATACCACCCCGGTGATCATTCGGGTAGACATAATGCGCCATCAGTGTTTTCTGAACCGCCCGAATTAACATGGCGTGTTACCTCCACGCCTAGTAGCATCAAGGTGGTTCAGCGCCAACCGGTGCTGAAGAACAATCATCAACATCATCATCATTACATGTTAGCTGGAGGTGGAAAACACCTCAGCTATTGTGCCGGAATACAAAAGAAAAGAAAAGAAAAAAACAGTGGCACGCCCGCTGAGTCCCCAATAACGGATGGACATCGTTCCGGAGAGCAAAGAGCTGGCTGCAGTAAAAGAGAGTCATATTATGCCTAACAAGTAAGATCGTGAATGGTTGGGGATGCTAAACAGGAGAGGGATGGACAAAGGAACTCACAACACAAACACCATTGGGGCCGGCTCCAAGCCATATCAGCAAGTGTGTCCAACCAAACGTGCTCACCGTCCTTAGGACCCCAACCAGGCAGTCGGGATGCACCAACGGACGCCAACTTCGAAGTGAGGGTTTTCATTTCTCTCGACCAAGTCATCACTTGGCCTCCCCTCCTCCTCTTCCAATCGCACTCACAACGGGCAAACCATGCACGTCGCGGGAGTCGGTGTGCTGGCACGCGCAACACGTGGCCCAGCCATCGGAGCTTGGTGCGATATAATGGTGCTGAGCGGTTCACTCGCACTTCCTGCACCAAATACGTGACGTCAAACACGCTCATTGTTCACGCGGTGTTCCCACCAGACATGAGCTAAGCCGCGAAGGCAGCGATGATCGAATGTGACGAGCCTCTTCATGTCTGTCGATCTGATGGGCCAGGTTTCACAGCCATATACGAGAGTTGAACGGACGGCTGCGTTGTAAACTCTGCCCTTCAGGGCAAGAGTACTGTCGCGTCTGCGCCACAGGTGGCGAAGATTGGCAAAAGCACCTCGAGCTTTAGCTATACGGTTCGTAACCTCATCTTCAATCCTACGGGTGCTAATATAGCTGCCCAGGTACTTAAATTCCCGAACAACTTCTAGCAGATCACCACAAAGCGTTAGCGCAGAGTTGGGTCCCTGCCAATCTTGGAGAAGTACTGTGCGTTTCGATGGAGCAAAGCATAGCCCAGTGCTAATCGGTCCAGTGCTGGTTGACATGTTTGGGAGCTGTCACAGATTAGGGCAATATCGTCCGCATACTCCAAGTCAAGAAGTCGCTCACCAGGAAGTAGCTCCACATCTTCTAGGTCGTGTCCAGCGAACACTGTTCCCATGACTTCCTCAATAGCGAAGTTGAAGAGGAAAGGTGACAGCGGGCATCCTTGTCTCAAACCGTTGGCGAGAGTTTGCCATAAACCCTCACTCTGCCCGAACTATGTGTGCACAGCGCTTTGATAATGTTTACATATTTTTCAGGCACACCTTTCATCAGCAGACAGTCCCAAAGGGCACATCGATCGACCGAATCGAAGGCACCTTTTATGTCAAGAAACACGACAACGGTGGGTCGCCAATAAACATGGCGGTGCTCCAACACTTGACGCAATGTGAAGATGTGGTCGATGCAGAGCCGACATCGACGAAATCCGGCTTGCTCTTCACGAATCTGGGTTTCACGAGTGCCAGTTAGTCTGTGGAGAATGACAGACGCAACCAATTTAGAGGCAACCGAAATCAGACTGATCCCTCTATGATTGCCGCATTCAAAACGGGAGCCTCCCTTGAAAATTGGGACAATGACGGAGCGACTCCAGTCTGTGGGGACAGTCTACTGATTCCAAAGTTTCATTAGCAACTCGTGTAAATCATTTACTACAACAGATCTCCCGAATTTGAAGAGGGGTGGGGGAATTCTATCTGCCTCTGTGGCCTTATGCAATTTCAACAGCCTGATCTCACATTCGACTTCTGCGAGTGAGGGCGGATCCAAGGAAACGGCCCACGGAGAAGGGCGCTCAGTGCCCGAAAAAGAAAGCGATAACGCAGATTGGTTAAATTGCCTTGTAAAGTGCTCAGCCCAACGCTCCAAGCGTTTTGACAAGCTGTGGATCGGCTGCTCACTCTCGTCGCGTATGCTCTCGCTAACACCAGGTCTCCTGCTGCCTGTTTCCCGTATCAGACTGAATAACTTACGATGATTACCAACGGTAGCGGCTGCTTCCATCTCCGAGGCACGATGAGACCACCAGGTTTCGTGGCCTTCTTTTCATGCCAGCACGTAGTTTTGTCCTGAGAGTTTTGCGAGCCTCATTGTATTCGCTTCCAGCCGGAATACGCCGGCGAGCATCCATAAGTCCCAGAGACTGTGTAGAGACCCAACGTCCGGTTTGGCAATTTGCTTTGCCACATGAAGACATGGCTGCTAACAGCAACGCTTGATGAATATGCGACCAGTGATCCTCAACGGTGTTTAGTCGGCGCTTACTCAGCCCAGATATCAGCGCACTTTGGTACACATTCAGAACATCTGGCTTCGTCAGCTGGCTGGTGACAATCCACTCACATCGACATTACGGACGTCCACCGAAACGCACACGGAGAACGACGCAGACACGTGCGTGGTCAGAATCCATGCCTGTGCTACCAATCGAGCGACGATTTCGGACACAGCCTCTCCAGCGGTAACTGATCAAGATATGATCGATTTGCGTCCATCGCTGGCCCGAAGCTGGTGGCCGCCAAGTCACACTTCTGCGGGTGCTGTGTCGAAAATTAGTGCTCGCGAGAAAGAGATAAGCATCTTCACACAGCTGTAGAAATCGCTCACCATTATCAATACGGGAGCCTACACCAGGTTGGCCGCCCAAATGAAGCTCATCAGAGGACAATTTTCCGAATTGGGCGTTTAGATCGCCAGCCAACACCACAGTATCCGTGCTTCTTCTGTAACGAATGAGCTCGTGAAGTTGCAGATAGAAATCATCTTTTACCGAATCAGTGCTACAGTTTGTAGGGGCGTAGACTGCAATGACAAACAGGCACCGTTTGTCCCCGCGCGATTTTCTAGCATGGAACGAACCAGCTAATCTAACGGCGCACATCCTACTGGTTACTGGAATCCGATCAATCAGGGCAGCTTCAGCCTGGGGACTCAAAACAATACCGACGCCATATTGGCAGGCATTCAAAGCTGCATCATCGCCAGACAGGCGCAATGAGAATGTCCCGCCAGTGTTGCATGTGGGGGATCGCAAGGTAAGCACGGAGCGCAAATCTTGCAGGCGGGTTTCTGGTAAACAACAAACATCGATCGATAAGGTCTCTAGTGTGCGGGTAAGTGCTGCCTGCTGGCCAACCTGCAGCAAAGTGCGCACGTTGAGGCATGCCAGTTTTAGCGAGACACGAGGACTCCAAACGGAAACGGATGAACTACGTTGTCCGTTTGGTTGAACACAGACTTGACGACTGGATTGGAGCGAGGCCCTGCGATTGTGTGATTTGAAATTAGAAGACAAGCGACTATTGAAGTAAGCTGGGGGATGGCCAAGAATTGGGGGATTGAAAAATGGGGGGATATAAGTAAAGTTGGAGCGGGACGATAAGGATGAAGAAGCGCAAGAAGGGGTATAAGAAGACGGGAAGGCCTGAGCAGTAGCATCCATACCTCTATCCACCCTGCGCGAACTACGTTGTCCGTTTGGTTGAACACAGACTTGACGACTGGATTGGAGCGAGGCCCTGCGATTGTGTGATTTGAAATTAGAAGACAAGCGACTATTGAAGTAAGCTGGGGGATGGCCAAGAATTGGGGGATTGAAAAATGGGGGGATATAAGTAAAGTTGGAGCGGGACGATAAGGATGAAGAAGCGCAAGAAGGGGTATAAGAAGACGGGAAGGCCTGAGCAGTAGCATCCATACCCCTATCCACCCTGCGCGATGCAGTAGATAGGGTGCCGTTTATTATCCTCTGCGACGGCCACAGCATCAAGAAATTGTTATAGAAAAGGTTCATTGTATTGCGTGGGCAGAATACTGTCAGGTTACCCAGGCCTAGACAGGAGAACGATTAGGGTTCTCATCCAAACCTTTGGTTCAAAAACCTTACCGCAAGGCAGTGGGTTTTGGCACTGGACTACAGAGCCCGTTTTATGAAATGTGGAGCCACGCCCATTCCAACTCCCAACCTGGAGGACCAGGAGGGTGAGTTTGTCTGGCCTCTAACCATTGACCAATCTGGCTCTGAAGGTGCAAAAAAAGCACCACCCAGCATAGCTCATTGGATCGCTGAGGCACGCAAACCATCGCACCACGGTAAGGTCCAGCCTCATTGCGATGGGGTGCTGCCGAAGCGGAGGAATAAACTTGAGAACCATGATCTGATTCAGTCACTCAAATCTGGATGTCCAAACATTATGTTATGCGACATGAAGATTCGCAGGGATGGTTCGGTCAATACACTGGCGGCTCTCTTACGCCCAGTTGCTTATACAGTGAAATTTCCGTAATTGATTACCTCCCTAAGCTGGGTGTTTTCCACTGCTTGAAGGTCCAGAACGCAAACCTTATGGAGGTATCTTTGTCACTTCGGTCCAGTCCCTTGGAGTGGTCAAGTTACGGAGGTTTTACTGTTTTTGCCATTCCTAGCTTACCAAGATTATACACTCCTATTATGACTTCGTTTCTTGTGAGTGCTTCTGTTAATTTGTTTCCCTTTATTTCCTTCGTTACATGCTATCTAATTTCATGGTTATTGGAGCCACGATCGTGTTTAATGTTGTTTCTGCCAATGAAATTGAAATCGTTTTTGTCCAAGAGCAAACTGCTCAAGGAGTGCCGATAACAAAGTGTTTAAACGGAACAGTGTTGTTTAGGACACGAAAATGCTGTAAGTGATTTGAATAATTTTTTAAATAACTTTATTGTGCTTCAAACGGCTGTGTCGACGTGACTTGTCAGCACACAAATTCAATTGGCACGTCATCGCTGACCATCAAATCAAGAGATAACCCAAATACCCCACTTACAGAATGATGTAGCTAATAGATGGTACCAGACCATTCTCTTGGATTTGTAGTCGAACATAACTCATATCCTCGCGAATTGGAATCTTGACGTCAGACAGTCAATTTCATCATTAACATCAGTAAAACTAGACCATCGTTTGGATATCAGGGTGGTCACATGGCCTCACGAAGTCACATCAGCTACCCGAGTTTGAAAGATAGTACATTTGTTAATTTCAATGTCAGAAGTGGGATCACACAGCACAAAAAGAGCTTGCAGAGCTGTCCAGTGACCCACCGTGAAGCAAAAAAAATCAAAGTCTGGGTCTCGATCAGAGATCTATTATTCATAGAACACAAGCTCATTTTATATCTCGAATCAGTTAGAACGACTCACTGATGTAGAACACATCTCCATGCTATTACACTCTCGGCCAATGTGCGAGCTTCGTTCATGTCGATCAAAATAGATTGCATACTACCCTTCAATTCGCCTCTTGTAGCGATCGACCATCCTTCAGAGTGTTGGTCCGAAATCGTTTAGCTCGATCGATGGCGAAACAACTGGTATCTAAGTGTGGCATCTTAGCACCACAGCATTTACAGCCCCCATCACAAGAGCTGCCAATCGTCATTCGTTAATCTCGTTGGTAAGGATGAGTAGAAGGCTAAAACATAAAAAAAACTTAGAGTACTTGTGTTCACTTCATAAGCATCGTTTCCTCATGTTGTTCTGCGGGTTGTAAAAGCAGAGAGATTGGAAGTACCCATTCAGTACGAGTGACCGATCGGTGCATGTAGGAGTGATCAAATTGTATACCTCTGACCGTCCCAATAACACAAACTTTGGATAGCATTCAATCACGCATAAAACCGTGTTCAAAAATAGTCCTAGCACATGTGGCGAACGTATTTTTCCTGATCGCGAATAATATCCATGCGTAGCGCAAACCGATTCACTGGTGATTATAACGCTGTATTGCATGGGTAAGGCTATATTTGAAAAGTTATTGAGTGGCCTTTAAGTGTTCGAAATTTGTCTGACTGGGACAACTAGGAACATATAATTTGGTCACTCGGTGATAGTCCAGAGGTCACTCACGCCAATTAGATGTATGAGTTTATTGAAAAAACGACTTCTGGGTTATAGCCGATGGTACTACTGATGCATTATGTTATGCAATATTAAATTAACGTATACTGCACTATTTTTGCTCTTCGTATTTCTGCGAGAGATCGAAAATACCACGAAATGGGGAGACTGAATGCTCACATGCGCATGTAGGGATACTGGTCTCACCAAACGTGCACCGGCTTGGATACCAACCTCGATGAAGTTACTCGACGCCGAAGCACAAACAACCGATTGAGTTCAGCGTGAATTGACTCTAAATTCGTTAAAGTTGTCGCAAAGCAAAACGGGGTGCACGGTAGTTAACTAGACAGAAAACAAAGTTCCTACTATTTTGTATGTCAAAGAACACGGATGGCAGTTTCAGGAGTAGGTTCGACCGACGCATTGTTGGGAGGCAACGTAACAAAAGCCGTATATCTGACCGGCTAGAAAGTGAGTCTAGTCAAGATGTCACAAATACGGGTTCACATTCCCCCGGTGATATAGACAATACTTCAGGAACAAATAGTTAATCAGTAGACATTACACGAGTGTTGACCACACTTTTCCCTTAGTTTTGCTAGGTGACTACTGTCTCACACAAAATTTACATCAAAAAATTACATTAACCCTGTACTGTTCACCAGCAGATGCCATGATGTCTATCCAGATTGGACGTGCTATCTTGAAACGACAGACGGAGATACTTCATCTGCACCTGAGTCTGTACTCAAAGAATGCAAGCAATTCAGAGGTAAGTTGAATGCAAACGTCTTTTTAGTGAGTTGATAACATGCAGCTGCTGTAAATTCTATAATGGAATCTTTGTAGTAGTTATCAACACAAATAGCCGCCATACCTGGAAAGGCAGTGGATAGCCGTTCCACCCTATTGCGACTAGTCCAGAGTGCGCATTCCTCGACTTCACTAGAAACCGAATTCGTGACCCGTAGACTTTAGCAAGTTCTCCCATTAGGTCATGGGTGATGACAGCTGATTATCATAAGCTGCGGCCTTTTGAGAATAACCCGCAAAACAATTACATCAGAAATCCTCCACTCGTAATCACTGCGAATTCGCCACGCAACAAGTTCTTGAAATTTTTCGACTCATTGCAAGCTCAAAGTGCGTACAGGAGGGGTCAGAATCTGCGGATGTCTAGCCCATATTACAAGTTTCCAGCACCAGGTACATGTAATGTGAAACAATGGAAACACAAATTTATGTCGCGTAATGCATAAATCAACAAACATCGGGCATTGCGGAAGGACTGTGAGCAAATTGGAAGTTGGAAAAGAAAATACAAAAGCAATGGCAATCAATTCGTATGACCAAAGAGGCAGAAATTCTGAGATTTATCAGTTCAATGAAAGATGCGGTAGCAGGCAGTTATTAGCATGAACAGAGTGTTACAGTAGTTGACATTTGAACAGTATAAACGATTTCGTTATTCAATCCTTTACGTCGGCTAGCAACAACCAATGGTGTACCGATTAATGTTGCTGGTAGGAATACTACCAGCGATTCCATGTTGGGCATATAAAAGTAACATTCTTTAGAATGTGGCCGACAGTGCTTCCCGGTTGGTCTCGTTTCTGAGGCAAAATGTATGTCTCAACAAAGTTAAGGCAAAGGAACTTTTGCAAACATTTAGTTGGATAGACAAAACCGGAGGGTGGTACCAAGGTATGCGCAGATGTTGCAAACGATTGAAGAGAAGTATGCTAAGTACGAGATACCGGGGTAGTCCGTGTTGCAAACACGGAATGGTCTGGTCAGTATGTCCGTATGTACCATCAGACAGGAGACAAACACTGTGGTCATTAGGATAGGAAGCAAGTTAAGTAGACAAACTGCTCTTTAGTAACTCGAATCCGTGCTACCTCATAACTGATCGACATGGGCAGTCACGTAGAACGAAAGAGACAACTCGTTGGGTCAAAAAGAAGCCAAAACAATACAATTGTTGTTCAGCCAATCTGTGAAAGAAACACACACCGGAATGCAGTCATTGGGCTGATCACAGTATAAATTGTGCATTTATCGACTGTGCTAGATACATGACAAATAAATGAGCTGATCATATGGTACAACAGGATCGAAAAAATAGATATTTGTTCAAGTTTTCCGAAACAGTTCCAGAATAAACTTTCGGGGTGCGCGATCAGTTGAATAGGTTAGATGGAGTTGAGAGTAGACTGAAAGTAGTTATTGCAAAAAGTTCAAATAAAGTTATACGACTATCTGTAGAACCGTCTCCTGAAAACTTGTTTTCATGTGGGGTATTCTCACGAAAAGTTTCATCCGAACTTCCACGCCCCAGTTGGCATTTTGCCGGTGACATGCTATACTACAGGTAGAAACTAGTCAGAGGAAAGCGATTTTCGCTAAAACGTCGTTATTTGGGGCAAACGGATTAGGGTACTAAGTCTAACCGTGTACTTTACGTAAGCAGCACGCCAACATAATTGAGCATGACAGCGCACTAGAATGCATGTGCTTGACTAGCCGGGTCTATTCGTCCGGATTTATAACCTCGTAAATCAGTGCACCGAGAGACCGGGTCACATAGACAAAAGGAGCTTACAGTGGCCAAGTTGATTCGTGACCAATCACTTGTAGCTGATCCACACACATTGGCTCAAAATCAGATCGGACAGAAGAGAAGTACTCCAATGAGAAGCGTTATCACCAGTATAGTTCCGTTTGCTTACTCTTCTGGCTGAAACGAATTTGATTACATCTAAGTAGCACAGAAATCACTGAGATATGTGAGTAGCCCTGAATTGCAGCTCGTGAGTGATGGGGTGGTGTGACGATATGAGGACCAAACGTGCGTGTGGCGTATGAGTTTCATGCCTGAAACCTTCGAAACGACGAATACATCCAAAACAAAGGAAAGTATTTCCCTCGCCAGTCGACTCAAGTAGTTGCAATCAAACCCAGAGTTTCAAGTAACATTTGATCGACCCCAGTCCATGAACACACTGTTAAGTCAGGAAAGCGAGAGGTTATTCATTTGATAGAATCTCGGAGCACTGGCTTCAGAAGGAAAATTTCAATTGACGTAAGAACTAGCAAAAAAGGAATGCATACACGACGAGAGAAAAAAAGCTCACCTAGCTAGGAAATTGATCACGTTGCCCGATGTACCCAAAGGTCTCAACCACACAATTGAGACAAACTAATGGAGGCTAGTTGCGTCCTCCCCTGGACACTGATCTAAGCTGACTTTCGAGCAATGTTGCAGAGAAAATACACGGACCGGAAAGAGAAATAGAGGCGTCTGAAACACATAGTAGAACCACTTGAGATAACGCAGTGGAACGGTTGTAGTCGTACAACCAGGGTTAGTGAACGGGTTTCAGTTAATGAAAGCAATATTAATGGCTACGTGCCAAATCTCAGTGCGAATCCGTGTCACAGCGTAGGCTCAGGGGTCCCAGTAGTATCCCAGCCTACGTGTCGTTGTATAGTAGAAGAATCGATACAGGGAGCTGACGTACTTTTTGCGTGCCCAAAACCATGGATGGCAGGCCAATATCAAGGCGCCCAGCGAGAGAAATAAAGCAACATAGCATTCACAAGAACAAGTTTGCAAATACTGGGGTGGGGTATCAGAGTAGCCGCATTCACTATCGTGTAACATACAAGTAACATACCCCAAACAACAGAGAAGCAAGGGCGCCACATAAAGAATAGTGCAGAAAAGTAGTATCGGTACGAAGGCTGTCTCTGGATTTGTCCGAAGACCAGTATTCGTTTCAGCGGAGCCAGCTACCGTCACGCGGTGAGGATGTCACCTTGACGACGTGATATCTGCAATCTGACTACTCAGCTCAGTACCGAAGTGTAAGAGGCAACATGTGAAGTGAACAGTGCAAGCACATTTCAGGAGGACGAAAAAGGCTAGCTGCCTCTAAGTAGCAATAAGAATCGGATACGATTCGTCACAATCGGACATAGTTAAACAGCTGCCACACATCCAGGAAAACGTTACACGGCCGTTTCGCCTTATTGGGACTTGTCAGTAACACGCATCCACCGAATTCGAACCCATGACCTTATTCTTATGAATAAGCGACTTGTGCCACTGAGCCATGGATGACGGCGGCGGACGGCAATGACCGATATCCAACTGCGATATCGCGCGGCTCATCCCCCACTATTATTCGTGCTATGAATGTGTAAAGGATAGTGCTGGTTCCAAGTGCTACGACGTATTTCGCAAGCCGCCACCTGTCGAGGCAGCAAGCGAGCTGTTGATTATTAGTTAGTAGTAAGAATTCACTTTGTTGTCTAAGAAGATTCGTCGCAGACAATAAATCCAATATGAGTAAAACAAAACAGTGGAGGATATGCATCAGGGGATAAGTGGACAACACGGGTGTAGATCTTCACCAGTAACCCCAGTGTCGTTTCTGCGATAGCTATTAAGGTATATTCAAACGGTGTTAAGAGAATGTGTTATGTAGTACACAATCCCAGACCTTACGTTATATGTGACACACACGGTAAACTCCAGCAAATGAATTGAGTGGGCACTGGAGCAATGACAGAGCACGAACATTCGGTTTATCGGAATGAAAAAGGTATCGGTCAGTGTGCGCTCAACAAAGAAGAGTGAAACAGTACTTGACTGACCGATTGCATTCCATTAAAGTATAGAGTGGTACCCTCTGAACAGATTGACAGAGAAGAAGCCTGTGAAGCACAGTATGTTAGCGACTTGGGTTGCGTTGTCAGCGGTCCGGCCCAATCATCAAATGTCCAACGTGGACTCTGAGGAACATTATCATCTAGTTCGTTGGTGGGGTCTGCAAAATCCGTTGTGATAAACATGACGCAGGCAGCCAAGTCACGATATTCGTGACGATTCAAAAGAGTAGTCACAGGTCAGCAGTAGTCAATTTCAACATCAAATATCGGTATTGCAAGATAGAGCAGACCAAGATGACATAAGCGGCCGCGCTAAAAATGCAGACATCCACTGTGCCGAAAATAACGCAATTAAAATCCCAGATGATCGGGTTGTATCAACAAACCTATGGTAAAGAAAGGACGCCCGTTTGACAAGTGTGCGAATACCAACTAATAGTCACGGTTGAAAGGGAGACAGAGGAGCGAAGACCAATCGGTTGTTTTCATCGCATTCAGGGTTTAGCGTCAAAGAAACATTATATCCTAAAGGAATATCATCAGAAAGACTAAGCAAATGGATACACTGCGAAATTCTGGCAATAAGAATCCAATCCTGTTGGGTATCAGGTAGGCGTCAAGAAAAAAAATGAAGCACTCACTGTCAGCATGAATGAAAGAAACGGAAATACATAAGATATTGCGATAACGCCTCACTGTTCCACAATTATGAAGTGGGAGAGAGTAATACCAGCAGTAAGGAACAATAAGTGTGAATGAGGCAGTTTAGAGTCTAAAAGCGAAAATGTGGAGCAACAAACAACCGGTAATCATGTGAAAAATGACATTCCTACCGAATATCGGAGCGATATGACTAATCATGCCTGGTTAAATTGTGTTTGATGTTGAATTATCTGCGGGTTAATGGTTGATTATGACGCGGAGCAGTGAAAGCCGCAAGAAAGCTGTCTCGCGGTATGTCGTTGACGCTGAATGTTTGTTTGGGACATTAAGATTTCACGCTAGGTCCCCGTTCTATCCCACATATCATTCTTCGTTCCGTAGGTTACCGTGGTTGTACGACAGCGGGGAATCAGTTCAGATGACTGATGCTGTGGGCCCAGATGAACCTGAGAGACAACAGTGCAGTGTATACCGATACAAAATCTAGTTTTCAGAAAAATGTCGTTTCGCGGACATTATGTTTCCAAAAAATAAAGATAACTCGTCAGCTTAGTAGTGAGCAAAGAGGAAACGCGGCTAAGTAAATGGGTGAAATAGGGCCACAGATGAGAAGGGAACGACAGAAACAATCAAAGCATTGTATGGTTATTTGAGTCATGAAGATGTTAAAAAGCAATGATAGCAACGGAATAGGGCTTTATACGTTCGGAAACGTGGCAGGCTTCAAGTCGGACAGACAGCTGATGCCAAACTGCACCAACGGTAGCTATTTAACAGGCGACCGTAACGTCACTTAAAATGAACTGGCAGTAGCCTACCAAAGGAGAAGAAAGTAATTACGTTTCGATGTGATTCATCATTTTAACCATAAATGGAAGGTGAAAGATGCCCCAGTGGTGTTCCAATTGGACATAAATTTGACCTAATCGCTCACCAACACTGACGTCCAGTAGGCTTCTTGATGTGCATATTTAAAATGGCAAGGTACGGTAACTGATGGGAGCATTTTTCCGTTTTAGAACTCTCAGGGGAACCCAAACGCATCTGGGATACAAATGGTGGACATAAGTCCTAAGCAATTACGATTCTTGAGACAGTCGGCAGAAGAACGAGATCACAAACTTGTACGCTACGCCAGAGCGGTGGGTCAAGTCAAGCTCTCAGACGACATCATAATGGAGTTGACAAATAGAGACCGAAACAGGGAATGCGAAAATACAACTGATTTAACTTGGATGACGCCGAAGGGTAACATATTTCAAATGGCCCAAATCGCTGGAATCCAAGCAACCAAACAAACCAGCAACCTCATACCACTTTGCCATCAGGTAAGCATACAGTCAGAGTTCGCTCAAATGGTACTTCGGCCTGTGTTAGTGCGGAACCATTAAAAGCAGTTACAAGGCGTGCTGTGATTATATACGGCGTTAAGAAGCTGGCGCCGCCGCAGATGGCTGGTGGTCGGTTCAAACATGCGCACGCGTCCTAACCATGGAAGTTTATGACGGTATCGAGTGACAAGACAGAGGTGAATTAACATTTGTCTTGTCAGCCTAACCAAAGCAAGTAGGCTATACCGTGTGCTATTAGTCCCCTTATTAGTGACATTGATGCATCGTCAGGCCCGGTTAACGGCACAAAAGTCTTACATGATTCTCAAGACTGTGTTGTCGCCGACAGGTTAGTGTGGAATTTGTTACTCAACTAAGTTAATTCCTCTATTCACGAATGGCCCATCGCTCATTGTCAAGGTCTTGATCGTGTATGGAGGTTGCAAAAGGTCAGGGGTAGGGTACACAATGATGCTGTGCCAACACTAGACTTAACAGTTGTCTAATCTCAGGATCAAAGGGTGTGTGAGTACTACAGTGACAGAAACGTTCCGACTTTTCTTGCATTGGGGCAGAACCACCAACCTTAGGAGATTGGTCAGAATACATCACTGCGACACAGTCAAAGCTGAATTGCTGCCATAGATTTGATCAAACAAACATATTAAACAATGGTGGGCTTAGGGGTAACAGTCATAACTAGCATCCCAATAGTCTCGGGTTCAATGTCTGCTATCCCTGTCTGATGAGAAGAAATAACATCGAAACGCGTCACATGATATTTGTGACCTGGTGGCTTAGAGATAGCGGTCACAACTAACATCCCAACGGTCCTCGGTTCAATGCCTGCTATGTTTATCTGAAGGGATGAAATCTGGCACAAACTAGTGTACCGGATTTAAAGCGCATCGCTCACCCTCTAGGCTTCGAGCGTCAAGTGGTGAAATATTGGAATAAGTTGCCGGAGACCTTAGTCGTGGCGAACCCGGTGTTGGGAAGTAAGCGTTAGTATTATTATTATTATTATACAGGTTAGCTGCAGGTGGAAAACACCTCAGCTATTGTGCCGCAATACTAAGGACAAGAAGAAGAAAGATATACAACTGTGGCACGCCGGCTGAGTCCCCAGTAACGGATGGACATTGTTCCGGAGAGCTAACAGTCGGCTATCGTGCCGCAAAAAGTTATGTCTAACGAATGCGAACGTGATTGGAGATAGGAAGTTAACCAAGAGGCGGATGGACAAAGGAACTCACAACACTAATGCCAATAGGGCCGGCTCCTAGCCATATCTGTAAATGCGCCCAACCAAACGTGTTCACCGTCCTTAGGACCCCAACCAGGCAGTCGGGATGCACCAAACGAAGCCAAATTCGAAGTGAGGATTATCATTTCCCTCAATCAAGTCAACTTTTGGCCTCCTCTCCTCTTCCAACCGCACCCACAACGCGCAAACAATGCACGTCGCGGGAGTCGGTGTGCTGGCATGCGCAACACGTGGCCCAATCATCTGAGCCTGGTGCGTGATATGGTGTTGAGCGGTTTACTCGCTCTTCTTGCACCAAATACGCGACGTCGTACACGCTCATTGCTCACGAAGTGCTCCCACCAGACATGAGCTAAGCTACGAAGGCAGCGATGATCGAATATGGCGAGCCACTGTATGTCTGTCTACCTGATGGGCCAGGTTCCACAACCGTATAAGAGGGTTGAACGAATGGCTACGTTATAAACTCTGCCCTTCAGGGCAAGAGTACTGTCGCGTATGCGCCACAGGTGGCGGAGATTGGCAAAAGCATCTCGAGCTTTAGCTATACGGTTCGTAACCCCATCTTCGATCCCACCGTTGCTAACATAGCTGCCCAGATACTTGAATTTCGGAACGACTTCTAGCTGATCACGACCAAGGGTCAGTGCAGTGAAAGCCGCAAGAAAGCTGTCTCGCCGATGCCGCCTTTGCACGATAGTCAGGTGTTTGTGACAGTATGTTGTCTACGCAAGGTGTAGGCGCCCTGACCCTGAATGTTTGCTTAGGGCATTAAGTTTTTCAGTAAGTCCCCTTCTCTCCCTCATATTATTTATTTCATGGGTCCTCATGGTTGTATCGTAGCGAAACATCAGCTCAAATGGCTGATGTACTGCTGTTGATGACGATGATGATGGGTCCCTGCCAATCTTGGAGAAGTACTTTGCATTTCGTTGGAGCAAAGTATAGCCCAAAACGATTGACAGCCAGTGCTAACCGGTCCAGTGTTGCTGGACATATTTGGGAACTGTCACAGATTAGGACAATATCGTCCATATACTCCAAGTCAAGAAGTCGCTCACCAGGAAGTAGCTCCATATCTTCTAGGTCGTGTCCAGCGAACGTTGTTCACATGACTTCCTCAATAGCGAAGTTGAAGAGGAAAGGTGACAGCGGACAACCTTGCCTCACTTAGCTGGTGATACTGAAGGGTGGCGACAGTCTGCCATAAACCCTCACTCTGCCCGAACTATCCGCGTACAGCGCTTTGATAATGTCTACGTATTTATTAGGCATACCTTTCCTTAGCAGACAGTCCCAAACGGCACATCGACCGACTGAGTCGAACGCAAGAAACACGACAACGGTGGGTCGCCAATAAACATGGCAGCGCTCCAACAATTGACGCAAAGTGAAGAAGTGGTCGGTGCAGCGCCGACACCGATGAAACCCGGCCTGCTCTTCACGAATCTGGCTTTCACGAGTGCCAGTAAGTCTGTGGAGAATGATAGACGCAAGCAGTTTAGAGGCGATTGAGATCAGACTGACTACTTTATGATTGCCGCATTCCGAACGGAAGCCTCCCTTGAAAATTGGGACAATGACGGAGCGACTCCAGTCGGTGGGGACAGTCTACTGCTTCCAAAGTTTCATTAGCAACTCGTGTAAATCATTTACTAGAGCAGGTCTCCCGAATTTGAAGAGGGGTGGGGGAATTCTATCTGTCTCTGCGGCCTTACGCAATTTCAATAAGTTGATCTCACATTCGACTTCTGCGCGTGAGGGCGGATCCAAGGAGACGGCCCACGGAGAAGGGCGCACAATGCCCAAAAAAGAAAGCGACAACTCAGATTGGTTAAATTGCCTTGCAAAGTGCTCAGCCCAATGCTCAAAGGGTTTCGACAAGCTGTGGATCGGCTGCGCACTCTCGTCGCGTATGGCCTCACTAACACCAGGTCTCCTGCTGCCTGTTTCCCGTATCAGAGTGAATAACTTACGATGAATGACAACGGTAGAGGCTGTTTCCATCTCCGAGGAACGATGAAACCAACAGGTTTCGCGGTCTTTTTTCATGCTAGCACGTGGTTTTGCCCTGAGAGTTTTGCGAGCCTCATTGTGTTGGCTTCCAGTCGGAATACCTCTGCGAGCTTCGATAAGTACCAGAGACTTTTTAAAGACCCAATATCTAGGTTGGCAATTTGATTTGCCACAGGAAGACATGTCTGCTGACGAATATGCGGCCAGTGATCTTCGACGGTGTTCAGTGGGCGCTTACTCAGCCCAGATGTCAGCGTACTTTGATACAAATTCAGAACATTTGGCTTCGCCAGCTGGCTGGTGTCAATCTGTTCATATCGACATTGCGGACGTGCACCGAAACGCACCCGGAGGACGGCGCAGACAAGTGGGTAGTCAGAGTCCACGCTCGTGCTCCAATCCGAGCGACAGTTTTGGACACAGCCTTTCTAGCGGTAACTGATCACGATATGATCGATTTGCGTCCATGGCTGGCCCGAGACTGGTGGGCGGCAAGTCACGCTTCTGCGGGTGTTGTATCGAAAGTTTGTGCTCGCGAAAAAGAGACGAGCATTTTCACATAGTTGTAGCAATCACTCACGGTTATGATTACGGGAGCCTACACCAGGTTGGCCGCGCAGATGAAGCTCATCAGAGGACAATTTTCCGACTTGGGCGTTTAGATCACCAACCAACACCACAGTATCCGTGCTTCTTCTGTAACGAAGGAGAGCGTGAAGTTGCTGATAGAAATCATCTTTCATCGAATTAGTGCTACAATTTGTAGGGGCGTAGTCTGCAATGACAAACAGGCACCGTTTGTCCCCGCGCGACTTCGTAGCACGGAACGAACCAGCTAATCTAACGGTGTACATCCGACTGTTGACTGGGATCCAATCGATCAGGGCAGCTTTAGCCCGGGGACTCAAAACAATACCGACGCCATCTTGCCAGGCATTCAAAGCTGCGTCATCGCCAGACAGACGCAATGAGAATGTGTTGCCAGTGTCGCATGTGGGGGATGGCAGGGTAAGCGCAGAGCTTGAATCTTGCAGGCTAGTTTCTGATAAACAGCAAATATCGATCGAGAGGGTCTCTAGTGTGCGGGCAAGTGCTGCCTGCGGGCCAATCTGTAGCAAAGTGCGCACGTTGAGAGATGCAAGTCTTAGCGAAACGTGAGGACCCTAAAGGGAAACGGATGAACCGACGTTGTCCACTTGATTGAACATGGACTTGTCGACTGGATTGGAGCGATGCCCTGCCACTGTGTGTGAATTGAAACTATAAGACAAGCGACTATTAAAGCAAGGTGGGGGAGGGCCAAGAATTGGGGGATTGAAAATGGGCGGGATAAAAGTAAAGTTGGAGCGGGACGATAACAATGAAAAAGCGCAAGCAGGGGATAAGAAGATGATAAGGCCTGAGAAATAGCATTCAAACCTTAGCCACCCTACTGGATGCAGCAGATAGAGCGCCGTTGATTATCCTCTGCGACGGCCAGAGCATCAATTGTTAGGAGAAAGGCTCAATGTATTGCGTGTGCAGAATAGTCAGGTTGCCCAGGCCTAGACAGAACGATTAGGGTTCTCAACCAAAGCCTTTGGTTCAAAAAGCTGACCGCAAGGTGGCGGGGTTTCGGCAGTGGACTACAGAGAGTCCGTTTTATGGAGTAACGAGCCACCCTCACTCCAACCCCCAAGCGGGAGGGTCAGAAGACTGAGTTTGTCAGACCTCTAATCATTGACCAATCTGGTATGAGTGGCTCTGAAGGTGCAAAAAAGCACCACCTGGCATAGCTCAATGGATCACTGAGACACCCAAACCATCGTACCACGTTAATGTACAGTCTCATCGCGATGGTTGGGATTCAAGAGGTTACTTGACGCCCACTTTCTGGACTACATGTATAGGGAGCGCATCGTACCCCGATAAGATGTAGTGCAGTTGCAATATGCTGCCACCGCGCAGGAATCAGTGACTTGATTCCGCGCATGTGCCAGATCCAACCATGATAGAGCAACACAGATTATTGTTGTCTCGCTCTCTATTCGCAGTATTCAGTAAGCACACCGAAGGCTCACAATGGGACCAAAAACGAACAGACATTGAACCTCCTAAGTTCCTCTACCAAAAACGGTATACAGTAGGAGCTCTGTCAATAAGGACAGCGGGGTAGCGGTTACAGCCCGCTGATTGATGTGTTTGCACCGAAAAACTGACGCTTTATCCCAAAGCAAACCGCGCCATTCGGGAGTAAAAGAAGAAGAAAGGCCGGTGGAAGCAGTAGGTGGTTTGCACATGGAAGATCGCTCAGTTCTTTCGTGCACACAGCGAGTAACGTTGATTTGCATCACGCAGTGTCTGTCTGTGCACTCCGTCACCCGAACCCAGTTCGACACGAATAGTGGTACTAGTCACTAGAGAGCAATAATTGTAAGGAGTATGAGGTCTCCAGACTTATATGTAGACCTGCAACCACAGGGTAAAACGCCGTACAAACCACCAGTGAAGTTGAGCAAGACATGCTTCTGGAGCCGGAGAAAAAAAAATGCGGAAAATCATTTGTTTACTTCGCTACTCCCCACCACAACTGAGCGACCTCCTCTAGCTCGTAGTTTCGGACTTGGAAGCACATGAGTAGCATCGCGTTTTGAAAATCTGAATAAATTATTCCGAATCATAGGGTCCATTGATGTCAGAACAAGATTTCGACCGCACAGTCCTAACTAGTCAGTCCCACTTAGTGGGGAATTCGATATTAATGCTCCCCAAAAGGTTAGGGAAAATGTCCAACATAGAATTTGCGAAAGCAGACGTCAGTAGTGCGCCGTATCGACGCTTCACTGCCACGGAACCACCACCAGTGGTGTGCACCTACGAAGATTCGATCCGGCAATCTTTGAGCTACAAGGCAGACGCTTCAGAGCTTGGGCCACCGGCGGAAGAAAGGGAACAGAAAAATAGGATGATTTTGGGGCGTGCTAATCATTATGCCAAAAATGCACGGTAACGCGGAAGTCAGGGAAAAGCGAGATCAGACGGAATGCTTTTCTAAGGTAAAAGAGCATCTCCTCAAAATAGAGCTCGATCAAGTCAAATAATACCATGATACCAAGAAAGGTAGTCACGGACCACAAAGCCTCAAGCAGTATATCCTCGGATCGGAGTTCGATCGTAAGTTTGCAAATTAACCTACATGACAGTTCCGGTTCGGCTTGCAAATAAGAATCATGCACCAAAGTACGGTGGAAAAAGTTGCATTGGATAACGACCAAGATCATAACAATAAAGTCAATTTATACGTAAAAGCTCATCACATCCAGACTCAGACAGCTATCATATGTCCATAAAAGTACTGTACGACCGTTTATCCTTTCGGGAATCGTCAGCAGTGCACATTCCATCTGGCTCATGTGGAGCAAGAAACAAAATTAAGTGAAGCATTTAAGGCAGAGTGAATGCAAGAGCATCAGGCCTCGTGTTTGCGCCATATTCGATAGAGCAAGCACTGGTATGAGCGATCCCAGATTTGATATAAAGAAAACCGATGAACATCAACCCACTTTATTCTATACGATAAATTGCTTCGGACACTATTGCTATGTCATCGATTGAAAACCACGGGGATTTGTCTAACAACAACAACAAAAGCTGAGACAGTCGGAAAACACTTATACAGAACACATGACGAAGCCGCTGTGGGTGAATCGAGTTCCACACATATTCTACTGGCTTGACTTGAAAGGAAATTGGGTGTTGCCCGCCCGAAAACAATGCACAACCACGACGCGTTTCGATGTTATTTCATCTCATCAGATAGAGATAAGCTAACATCGAAACGCGTCATAGGAGTGCAGTGTTAACGTGCGGGCAACAATCGATTTCTATATGCTTCAGCTACGGTCCTCGTGATCGAAAGACCAAGGTTCACTTCAATGGGAATCGCGGCCAACCTCGAGATGACGTATCGCAATCCATCCACACAACGTGTACTTCAAAATGATCCTCAAAACAGAAGCGGCGAATAGTCCGTTGTCTAATACCAGATAGGGAATTTCAGCACAATACACACGGTTTTCCCACCAAACCCGAGCAACGCTGTACAGGCATCAGTGGTAAGAAAAGGTCAGTCTTCCGGGGTTCACAGTACGCAGCCACTAAGTGCCCATCCATATGGCAACACTTGTCGCACCACAGCACTGTAAACAAATCGGGTTTGACAAATAAGCCTATATCCACGAGTATCCATAAGCAGCCTGGGCAGTAGAAAGCAATACGAGCCTTGTCGTTTAGTAGGCTCCGGTGATAGGACGACCAGAGGTGATACAGCTACATAAATAAGAAACCAATCGATAAAGTTGAGCGGCTGTTCCATGAATGCGAACACTGGTGGCGTGCCGACCCAGTATTGTGGCAATACTTTGTGTTTTCATGGTGTTAGCCCCATGCCGAAGCGCAAACCCATAAAATCCCGCTCGCAAATCAGCTGGGTTCAACTCAAAGCGAGTTATGTCATCTGCATACTCTAGGGTTGACGATCGGTCACCCAACAATGCTATTACTCCTGCAGAATTGGAAGGGAGTGGAATAGAATTATTCCTCAGTTGAATCACGAAAGGTGGAAAGAAGAGGACGGGACAATTATGATGCGCTGCTTTGTAGTGTAGAACTCAGAGTTTCTCGTAAACCCTCGCACAGTACAGGGAGTAGTGGTGTAGAGATTTTAGTGTAGATACACATTTATCAGGCACACTCTTCCAAGTAAAGCATCGCCACAAATATACGATCAACTGAATCAAATGCAGCTCTCAAGTCAAGGATCACGACGAGGAGTTATTTGTAAGCATAATGACATCCAGGTACGCAGCGAAGCGTGAGGATGTGGTCGATGTGTCCTCTACCGAGATGGGAGCCAGTTTAAGATCAACTGATTCGTTCCCAAAGTGAGTTGGTAAACCAACGTAGCACGATCCCGTGCACAGTAGCTTGTAAAGCATTAAGATAGGATTGATGCCAAGACGGCTTACATAGGAAGTCGCTTAGCTTATTCGAAAGACAGGAACTATGACTGATAGTTGCGAGTGAGAAGATACTTCCTTATTGTAAGAATGTAACCGAACTGAATGACTAATATAGTCATTAGTGATTCACTGCCGCCCTATGGCAAGGAGAAAAACGGCCGGAGTGAGACGCTTTGTTCCGCCTCCGTAGCAGCACCAGATTGTATGGGTTCTCGTCGGAGCCCCATCTAACAATTCCGGCACACTGGGTCGGCTGAATTGCTTTTCAACTTACTCACACCAGCGCTCCAAAATCACCATTCAACCATAGGGTATTAAAGGCATATATGTGGGGAAACTAGTAACCACGTGCATCCACGAGAAATTATGATGGACAAACAGTGCTTTGAGGAATTGTGAATCAAATACGTGAACATAACAATGATAAAAAAACCATGCTCTTTGTTTCAGGTGCCTCTATCACATGCCTCGGTTTCGCTTTGGTTTGAAAACCCGTTCGTGTGGATTCAAGCCACTGCCAAAACGGTCGGTCAATCTACGGGTGTGGAGATGGAGGCGCTCACTGGAGTGACTGTGGCAGCACTCACGGTGTATGATATGCTGAAGTCGCTGAAGAAAGGCCATATCGAAATCACCGGAATCAGACTGATGGAAAAATATGGGGGAAGCAGAGACGAACGGATTGTTCAAACGACCACTAACAATAAATGAAGCCGATGTTGCTAACACTAGTTCAAATGTTACAACGTAGATATATACATACAATGTACAGAGTCATAGCATAGATTACACGAGCACATTAGCTCACAGTTAATACAGAGGTTAAGGTAAACAATCAGCGAACCCATCCAGAGTGCGAGGAGAAGTGTACCACATTATACCGCCAGGGTGCTCGTACAGCGCCTGTTTCACTTCGGCCAGATTTGAATCGACTTCATGTTCGTCCAAAAGCATTGAGTGACATGAGTCCGTCAGCAGCTGCAACACATGGACCGGACACTTCTTGGAAAGATGGAAATGCGGTCTAGGTAAAAACCAGATGGGTAGATTGACTTCGGAAATGCACAAATAAAAATAAATCCGACATGGCTTGAGTTCCTCAAACGCTGCATGGGAGAAAGGGTCTTGCATGAAGGTACGAAAAAAATGGCAGATCACAGACTCAAAGCACGTGTTGACAGAAGCGGTGCTCGAAGTTGATTTGGAACAATCCACTAAGAACGCGCGTTTCGGATGAGAAGGGACGCCACCCAGTAGAATTAGAAAGTAGGATACAGAAACTGATAGGCTGATCAAATTACATTTGATTTCATAGAGCGAGTCGAGGAACCTTACAGCCTTTCGCGAAGCGGGTTCCTAAGGAGAGTGAAATGTTGCGAAATTCAAAGTGAAACAAACCTTGCGAGTTCTCAAGTGCTCGTATGCAGATCGAGGTTTCTGCATAAGGACCAAGTCGGGAAACTGTCCAGCTTCATACAACAACAGATCAATTATTCTGCCGACTAGTTTGAAGGAATCGCCAATGGATAGCAAATCACTTCCGATAGATAAACGACATTTTGAGATAAGAGGATCATTGAGACACATGCTTTAATATCAAGTAATTGACAGTGGGCTGAAACAAGATGTGCGACAGAAACATACGATTAGTTCGTTAAGTTAGAAGATTACCAGTGTATCGCTCATTGACACACTGAATTTAATCCGGAGTATATATATGGTTGACGGCATCTGGTTTCGGATTGGCATGCCACTGTGACCAGCCACAGGACGCCTGCGCCTACAGAGAGACCATGGGGGGCTTGCACTGCACCATCCACAGCTCCATCCTCACACCCCATATCCAGTGTAAACCCGAAGGAATAAGACCGAGAGGCATGTGGATGGGAGCCACGTTTCATCAACGGAGCCGACCCACACTCTTTCACCGCCAAACACAAGCACGCTGTATTTGGGGAATCTAACGCACACAAAGCAGTGCATGGAATTTGGGTCGCTATACACTGAGTGCAGGGAACCAATATTCGAGCCTAAGACGACCACAAGGACCGTGTACCCTGTCCATTTCAGCAACGACCAACTGTCTCCTAGGGCCAGTATGGACGAGGTAGTGGGTAAAAGACAGGCAGGCACCTTGTCAACATGCACATCAAGCACAGCCACACCGGGGATATCAAGTAACAGCAAATCAGTTGAGTGAAAGACAACAAATAAAATAAATCGAGTGATGTATAAGGAAACGATGACCTAAATCTTAAATTAATGAGCATATGAAATAAGTTGTTTACAAACGAATCCGAGATAAGTTCACGAGGTCAGAAAGTATGTTTTACAGAAACGCCACAAACACAAAAATGTTATCGAAATTAACTTCAATTGGCTTAAGCGACGTGTGCAAGTTTATAGAAGAGAGTACTGATAGACATGTATATGAGAAAGAAAAGCATTAGGACGAAATTACAAATCCACCACCTGAAATAAAGAGACTCAGCATGCAAGCACGCGGTTAGTAAATCGAATGCAGCGTACCTGCAAACGCTGCACCGGTTCTGCCTACGTTCTCTGCAGGACCCGTCGTCGCTTCGTTAGTGGTCTCGAGTGGCCTCGCTCATGGCTCACTAGGCCTGCCTGACTCAGACACTCGTGACCGCATGTGCTACAGCACCATGCGCTCGATGTCAATGGAGTACAACCCATCGGTGCTTGCCGCTTCTTCTCTGCATGTATGAGGTCATTCTCCCGCACTTCGGCAACTGCCTTCGTGATTAGATCGCGCAATGCACGCCGATCAACCGCCTTCCATTCCCATGATCTGCAATCAAGATTAGAACGTAAGAGGCTCACTTTATTCATGTCCTGGTAACGTAATTTTGCTTTCCCCACATGCCACTTCCCAAGACTCAGCTGACCGTATAAGAGTTGTTTCGGTATCCGCATCGAATCCCTACGGTTCACATGACCTAGCCACCGCAGGTGTCTCAGTAAAAGTATGCAGTCCACTGCATACATCCCACTTCGTCGCAACACTTCCGTGCCAGCAACACTGTCGCCCCAACCGATGCGCAAAATCCGTCGCAAACACTGCTGATGGAACCGCTCGAGATATCGCACACCCCGCCGGTACATCGTCCACGTTTTACTGCCGTAAAGAAGAATGGACAACACCAAGGATTTGTACACCATCAGCTTCGTGTCAATGGTAAGCTAATAGTTGTTCCACACTCGGTACTCAAGCTTCCCGAATGCCGCCGCTGCCTTCGACCAGCGGATACGCAGCTCACTGTGTAGCTGCTGATCAGTCGACATCACACTCCCAAGGTAGCAGAAGCGGGAGGTGGTTTCCAATACTTCAGTACCAATGCTGATTCGCGGCAATATCGAAGATTGCACCTCCGGTGAAGGCTGAAAGGGACAGACAGTTTTGCTTGTGTTGATGGTGAGCCCGAATTTGGCCGCTGTCGAAGTCAGAGCACTAGTCACATGATGCAACTCATCCAATCTGTGTGCAAGCAACGCACAGTCGTCAGCAAACAGCAACATACGGATAGTTGTCCACAGACTAGAGTTCTCGCACCGAAACGACGGATGTTCAACAACACACCGTCAATACGGTGCTCCACACGAACACCGTAAGCACAAGCCGTATCAAAAGCACAAGAGATCATTGCATGAGGATATATAGTTAACAGAGTAGCAGCTAAGACACAACCTTGCTTCACACCAGAGACAACTGCAAAGTCATCAGAGGTCTCTCCACTCACCTGCACCCTCGCCCGCATACCATTGTGCAGACATTCAATTAAACTTACAAACTTATGCGGGTGACCAAACTTACCCAACACCAGCCACAATGCCTCGCGGTTCACCGTATCAAATGCCTTGGTAAAATCAACAAAAAGCGAGTAAAACGACCGGTGTCATTCGCTACCCTTCTGTTGCAACTGACGAGCAGCAAACACTATATCTATAGTGCTGCGACCCGAACGGAATCCTTACCGATCTTCCGGCACGATAGGTTCCACAAGCTAACTGACGAGGCGGTTGAATAGGATTCAGACGATCAACTTGCCCACACAACTCACCAAGTTGATAACATGACAGTTCGTGGCGAATTGTTTGACTCCTTTGCCTTTGTACAGTGGTAGCACAAGAGAACGCTTCAGCTCAGAAGATAACTCCTAAACAATCTATAGGCGTTGCACCAAGTGGTGCAGCGCAGTCAACAACGCGGGTCCGCCGTGTTTCAATACTTCAGGCGGGATCCCGTCGGCCCCGGTAAACTTGCCGTTTCGCAGCTGAGCAAGTGTTCTCTGCGTCTCATCCAGTGTCGATGTGTCCGCCAGACTCGCCTTCATATCTTGATGCTTCAGGCCGTTCAAAGTAAACCAATCCACCTCTGAACGGTTGTTCAAGAGACAGTTAGTGTTTTCTCCCGATTTACATTACGTCTGCAGTCTGTGTGCAGGTAGTGCCTGAGCTGCCATCGAGCAGCGTCCTCAGCGGCACCAACCGCGGTCCACACATTGCCTTCAAGGAGTCAAAGAATTCCTTGTGTTGACGGCATTCGGCGTAGCATTTCATCTGCTTCGCCTTCCCTGTCCACCATTATATATATATATATATATATATATATATATATATATATATATATATATATATATATGTAACAGGTTATGAAAACATTGAGCCATTTAAAAGGTTGGAAATATAACTAGTAACAAGAATGTGTACAAAGGTAGCAAAAAGGAATGCACAAATAATAAAAACATTTTTGTCTTTTAACACAAGCCGTTTTTCAATTTTGCAAGCTTTGTCTTTTTTAAGGTTACTGCTTTGGGAATCGGGTTTACGCATCGGTCCCACCGCAAGCGGTTTTGTGCCATTGTTTCCAGTGCTGTAAGTCATCGGCATTCTCCATCTTTCGGCCCCCAACTAGGAAGGCGTACCGGACCAGCAATTGACAGACAGGATGTGAGCAATTTGATGCTTTGACACTAAGTGGTCGGCTGGCCACCACGCAGCGTCTTCCAATGCAGCACTGTACGCACAAATAAGGCGCGGCGTGGTTTTCGCTCGTCAGGCATGAGCAGGACATCGCCAAGCCATCTCAACTGACGTAATAGAACAAGCTCATGGAGAGGGAGATTAGTTTTGCCACAGACGCGTTGCGTGAGAATATCATTGAGCACACGGTGTTGCCACCGTACATTGGCGATCCTCCGGAGTACGACGATCTGTGTGGTGGATCTTTGTGAAGCGTGGACGAATGAAAGTGGAAACGAATGGAATTCGCACAATAGATGGGGCGGATAGTATGAAAAACACTCGTTTCTGATACGGTCCAGCTGAGTGAAAGCAATGTGGTTTACTTCAAGCTGCAATTCAGAGAGAGCGGAGGTAGCAGCCTAAACACACTAGATAGCAAAAAGGACAGCGCGATGCAAATTACTGATACGGAGAACTGAATTCAGTTGTTCAGCTGTTATATGTTCCAATCCCTTTATGATCATTGATAAACAGATTTCGTACTCCCCAAACTCCCAATTTCAGCCAAAATCATAACATAATGGCACGAGGCGAAAGCGTGTTACAGGGCCATCTAGTGAAGTGAATGCAAGTAGTGCGGAAATCCACGGATATGTCAATCCAGGAATGTCCATGGTCTCAAATAACTAGATCGGCTGCTATAGCTGGTAGTTCAGTTAGGTTTGGCCAATGAGAAAGCTACACATGCAACGTAGGCCACGTGATGGGTGAAAACGCTAGAAAAGACCTGATCGCTTTCCCAATGAAATAATGGGCTTTCGGAGGAGGTTTCACTTCTTCCTGTGAGACAAATATCACCCAAGAACCGAGACGCGGTGAGCTCAGTTGTTAGGACTCATTATAGTACGACAAGCAAGTAGTGTGTGGAGATCCGAAATTGATAGAAAATTCCCTCATCATTTGATAACCAGACTTTAGAAGCGTCCATCACAACGAGACGGCTTTAATGTAGTGTGACGGTTGGCATACCTCGTCGACTCATTGAGCTATACCTGGTGAGGCCCTTGGGCATCTTGATAGCTACTCCTACCAGGTTGGTTAATTGTTAGAGGTCAGACGAATCCAGTCACTTGGTCCTCCAAGAATGGGGGTTTGAAATGCGATGGCGTCCATTGCAGTAAAACTAAACCAATGCCACCTCCCCGCTGCCTTGCGGACAGGCTTTTGAGCCAAAGCCTTTGGCGAGGACTCTAATCGTTCTCCTGCTTATGCTTGGGAGTCCTAGCAGTATCACAGCTCACGTACAACCAGGACTACTTTTTTAAAGCATATTCTGCATCGGATGTCGCGCAGGTTATCAACGGTCGCATTACCTGCTGCATATAGCAGAGCAGATAAGCAAAAAGATGCTACTGATGGCGTATCCCTTCTTTCCTTTTCACCTGTTGCTCTTAATCGCCCAGTCGCCATTACTAGCCTTCCTTATATAATTCCCAGTTTAATTGGCAACAAGCGCAATATCACGGGAGTCATACCATCTGCAGCTGTGCTCCCGCAACACCCATTGGACAATAATCGCCAACAGCTCCTTATAAGAACACATTGCTCCGTTTCCCTGGCGGCGTTCATCGTTCACTCTAAGACAAATAGGTCAACAGGCTGCACACGCACGCAAGTTGGACACGTTGGGGATTGACGTGTTGTGTCCAAAACGAGGATCAAGGACTTTCACGGGGTTATTGAATTACTGCGCCCCGTTCATCCTTTTTCTATTAGTTGTACGCATCCGGAGACGCTGATGAGGAAAGCACTGGTCAAATTAGAGTAGGTATTGTTCTCAGCTCCAAGACTGAGTCGTCGTTGGTTGATTGGATTCCCGTGAACAGCAGAGTTTGTGTGGAAACCGTTTGATGGCGTCAAGTAAGGTTGATTCACGAAGTAGAACGAAAAGCCGTTTGTTTGTGGTTTCCGCTAATGCCCACACCGACTGCAGTGTTGATGTTGCGAAGGACTCCATACACCATGTACCGAACATGCTGCTACTCAGTGTTATCAGTTCAGATATCATAGTACTTGCAGGGGATATGAATGCGAAAGTAGGTCGTCTGAGCTTTTCATAAGTTCTGCTAGGTGGTAAGCATGGACTAAACTCCGACCGTACGGATAACGACGAGCATTTGTTACATCTGTGTGCGCAGTGCCAGACGTTCCTTAGTAGTACCGCTTTTAGAAACGGTGGGCGCCAAAGTGCCACTTGACGTCCACTTAAAGCTGACCGGCGAAGGGCCCAAATGGAGCACGTTGCCATAAGTTAAAGGTGGCGTGGTTCCATTATTGATACTCGATCCTTCTGGAGTACTTGCATCGACTCTGAGCGTATCTTGGTAGACTGTCGTTTTTTTCCACGTCCTTTACCGGGGGGGGGGGGGTACCAAGCACCTCCGTCGATTGGCAAATGAGAAGTTGTCTCAGCCCAGGGTCAGATAAGCCTACCAGGATGCTTTTCGTACCGAACTTTCTCTCGCTTGGCCTACTGACACTGAGCTTTAATGGAACAGAATATCGGTTGCCATGCACGACGCAGGAGAATCCACTTGCGGCACTATCAATCATCACCGCACCAGTCACTGGATACCCGATCAGTCAGTGAATCCGTTGGAATCCAGACGAAAACTCTCGGCTGGCTCTGAGCACAATGTAACTACGCGGAATGTTAGACGCGAACTAATGCAGAGCCTGCGTGATGACAAGGAAGCCTGGGCTCAAAAAATGGAAGAATCAGCAGCAGTAGGCAATTATCGAAAGCTCTTCCAACTGATCCGCACCACTAGTCCCAGAAAACGAGACATTAGAGAGACAAACAGAGACAGCGCGGGCGCCTTGATTCAAAATAAGGAGCGTAGTGTGGCTCGTTAGGCTGAGCCCTTTCGAGAACAGTTCAGTTGTCCCTCTTCCTACTCAGGTATTGCAGGTTGAGCCATGGCCGGCTAGTTTCGAGACTCCGTAGGAAACTGAGGTCCGAAACGCGATCACAGTCCTTAATCGTTTTCTTGCTGCTGATCGGGATTTCTTCGCATCAGCACTATTTAAGGATGGTGGTGAACTCCTCTGCAAAACACTGATCTCCCTGTTCGAACAGGTTTGGAAGGTGGACACCATGCCAGCTAACTGGGGTGAATCAATTATAGTGGCGATATACAAGAAGGGCAACTGCACCGACTGTGCCGGTGGAGGCAAATTACTGGCCTCAACTCTCGTTCGTCGCATCCCTAGGAAACGAGAACCACGGATTAGGGAAGAGCAAGCAAGCTTCCGCCAGAATGGGACTATATAGCCATATATTCACTCTGCGGAAGTGCTAGAGCAGCGTCACACGTACCACAGATCGACAATATCTGTGTATCTGGACTTTAACAGTGGACTCCACTCAGTCGATCGATGCAGTCTGTTCGATATACTTGCGCGGAAAAATGTTCCCACGAAATATGTCAGCAATTTACGTGCCCAGTACTCGAACAACAGAGTCTACGGTGAATTGTCGGGTGCCTTCCGGACAACAAGTCAAGTTCGTCAGGGTTGACTATTTGCCCTTTGTTCAACTTCGTCGTGTTGTCTTGCGGAGCCTCATGATGAGTGCGTTGAGGTGGTGCCTGGTGAAAAGCTAGCGGATGTAGATTACGGGGACGATATTGGGACGGTACAATCAACCAGGGATAACCTCTATAGATCGGTCCCATCATTCGGCATGCGCTTCACACCCTCAAAGTGCGTAGTGCTGGTACAGGACCACCAGCAATTTGATGACCCCTTGATGCTTGATGACGGGGAACTCGAGGTAGTTGATCACTTCACCTACGTTGGCAGTTGCATTGGCAACGATGGGCGCATAACGACTGAAGTCAGTTCGTGCATTGCAAGAGCTAGAACTGCCTTCATGAATCTGTGGCGTCAGAAGTGAGTTTCTTTTCGTCTAAAGCGCCGTGTTTACAAGCTACAATGAGGGCCGTTCTACCCTACATGAGTTAGACTTGGCTTCTCCGACCTGAGGAGCTGCGGCACCCTTCAGTTTTTGACCAACGTTGTCTGCGAAGCATTGCTGGTGTCGGGTGGCCCCAGTGTGTCTGCGACGATGATGTGCGTAAGCGAGTACTAGGCAGTGACAATCAGGCTAGTTCCTTGGAACAACAGATAACACTGAATAGGTTGCGTTGGCTCGGACACGCGCTACGTATGTCTGGTCACTGCTTACCGAAGAGATTGCTTTGTTTGCCAGATGTCGCGTGGCACAAGGCCTGAAGTGGACAAAAAGCAACTTAGCAGCTGGAAATGAAATCGATGACCAAAGTCGGTGCCGTCAGTCCTCTCGCTTTCCAGGCTGGAGCCCACGTGACCCGCCCTGCGGTTGGTTTTAAACATTAGAGGATATGGCTCGCAGTCGAAACCAGTGGCGTGTTTGCTGTCGCCCACTAGTCGGACTTCCTGTTTAGATTGTTTGATACTGTTATCTGCGGGGTAATGGCAGATTATGATGCGGTGCAGTGAAAGCCGCAAAAAACTGTCTCGTCGATGACGTCTTATGTTTGCACAATAGCCAGCCGTTTGTGATGGCAGGTTGTTGACAAGGTGTAGAGGCCTTGATCCTGAATGCTTTCTTAGAGAATAAGAATTGTACGCCAGGTTCCCCTTCTCTCCATTATTGTTCTTCGTTTCGTAGGTCAGCGTCGTTGTAAGGTAGCGAAGCATCAGTTCAAATAGCTGATGTACTGCTATTGATGATGAGGATATTTTGAGTGACAAGTTAATTTAGGCCAACAATGTACAGCCGAAGGTTCAAGTTGTTTCAAGAACATTTGTGTCCTTCACATGACACGCTACGGAGCTCTTCACTGGCTAGCAAATAAACTACCAATCAGAGCAGCTGACCTAGCTGTTCTGAAACATGAACATTCTTAAGTTAGTCTATAAACATCCACTGCTCTTTACGCAACATATACCCGTTTGGGTACTTGTTATTGTAACACAATTTGGTCCCCAGCCATTGATCGGACTTCGAATGGGATTCGGAGATAGCAGAGGACGAAATCAGTTCACTCGGAATTGCATAGGAAGAGAATCTAATAAATAAAATGGCCCAATAACAAGTTGATAAAATATGTGTTGTGACAATGGACACGCAACAAAGACTTCGTTAGAACCTCAAACCAGAATCCTGATGATCCAAAAAGTATGACAACAACACCCAACAACAATAACAGTATGTTAGAACTTGGTAATGATGATTCGTCTCCATACGATCAAAAAGACCCTACTGATAATGAGTAATAGGAAAGTAGTGTGGGTTCTAACTAAACTTTCAAGAACAATGTGTCTACATGTTACCAAAAACACGGTTACAAAGAGTGTAAAGGTAAGATATCGGAGAGACAGATTCCCTACAGATTTCACTGCCAGTGTAAAAATAACCTATCCTACATATCACTGTATTACGTAAACGAGGTGTAATCCATTTATGAGACCGCTAAAAACGCGTCATTACTGTCATTGCGAGCCGTGTCATGTAACACCTCGCGCTAAAAATAAGATGGGTGGAGTTGGCCTCCGCGTGGAAGAAAGTGCAGTAATCGAACGTGTATACATGTTGCGGACATGAAGCGACAAGCGCCGATGGAGTGTACTCCATCGATGTCGAGTGCATGGTGCTGTAGCACATGCGGTCGCGAGTGACTGAGTTAGGAAGCCTAGTGAGCCACGAGTGACACCACTCGAGACCAGCATCGAAAGGACAACGGGACCTGCTGAGAAGGTAAGCATAACCGGCGCAGCGTTGGCAGGCATGATACATGCGTTTCCATTCGATTTACTAGGTGCATGCTTACGTGTCGAGTATTTTTATCTCAGAAGCTTGGTTTGCTATACACTCAAGGCTTATTTTGTTACTTCATTTCAATGTACACCTGAATGGTTGGCGGCATCCGGTTTCCTGTTTGCTTGTCACTGTGGCTTCCACGGGGACAGCCACAGGACGTCTGCGCCTACAGAGGGACCATGGGTGGCTAGCGCTGATGCACCCACCACACACCCCATATCCGGTGTAAGCCAGAAAGAATAAGACCGGGAGCCATACAGATGGGAGCCACGTTTCATCAGCGGAACCGGTCTACACTCCTTCACACGCAAACACAAGCATGCTGTGTTTGGGGAAACATGCGCACACAAGGCGGTGGTTAGGCCGTAGCCTAAAGCACATACAAACCATGTGCACAAAACCACTTTGAGCCCAACGACGTCCAGAGGATCGTGCACCACGTCCCTTCCAGCAACGACCAACTGTCTCCTGGATCCAGTGTAATCGAGGCGAAGGTTAATAGAAAGGTAGGCACCTTGTCAACATGAACATCAAGCGAAGCCACATCGGGGATGTTAAGCAACAGCTAATCAGTTGTAATGACAATATCAAGGAAAATAGATCGAAATCGCCAAACGGACATGCCGACATGACCATTCGCTGAAGTAGCATATGAAATGAATTGGTTATCGACAAATCCGCAATAAATTCAAGATGTCAGAGAAAGATACACAAAAAATGCCACAAACGTGGAAAAGTTAACGAAGTTCACCACCATTTGCTTAAACAACGAGTTTAAGTTACTAG
>OX104067.1:99082579-99160927 GCA_944474145.2 Dicrocoelium dendriticum | reverse complement strand
CAAGAGAATGCTTCAGCTCAGAAGGTACCTCCGAAACAATCTACACGTGTTGTACCAGCTGGTGCAGCCCATTCACCGGCGCGGGCCCTGTGTTACAATAGTTCAGGCGGGATCCTGTCGGCACCGACACATTTGCCGTTTCGCAGCTGAGCAAATGCTCTCCGCGTCTCATCCAGGGTCGGTGTGTCCGCCAGACACCTTCACGTCGTACTGTTTTAGACCGTTCAAAGTAGGCCAGTCAATCTCTAAACGAGTGTTCAAGAGACGAACAAAGTGATTTCGCCAGATTTGCATTATGTCTGCAGTCTGTGTGCAGGCAGCATCTGAACTATAACCGAGCGGCATCCTCAGCGACTCCAACCTCGGTCCATACACTGCCTTCAAGGAGTCAAAGAATCCCTTGTGTTGGCGGCGCTCAGTGTAGCATTCCATCTGCTTCGCGTTCTACGTTCACTATGCATTTTTAATGCGACAGTGCTCTCGAGTCAGTCGCCGTCGTAGTTTGCGAAACTGACTCTTCTTAATCAAGCCACTGGGGTCTGCCACAGGTGCAGTAAATGCCGCATTCCTCTCAGACACCAAGGTGCCAATCGTCGCATTGTTCTCTTCAAATCAATTAGATCGCTTACAGTTGCGCGCCCGATGCTCTCATCGGCAGCAGCTGTCACCTGGTCGCGAATGTGGTGCCACAGATCGCCCACTGTGGCTATGCATTTTACATCACACACGCGTACAACCATCAACTTCTCCAACTCCATCCTCCTCATAGTAGCACCTAGGGAAAGAACGTTATGTTTCCACTGGTTCACGACAGGAGTACAGTACGAAGATTTACGAAAATATATGTACAATTTGGTCCGCATCAACTTGTGATCAGTGACACACTCAGCTCCACGCAGTACACGTGTCGTGCGTACTTCACGCATATCACGCTGACGTACAATGACATAGTCAAGCAGGTGAGTGTGACCACTCCTTGAGTGCGTCCAACTTGCTATATCACTCGCACTCAATGCAAACCGAGTATTTGTGATCGTCAGGCAGTGAGTGGTACACAGCGTGAGCAGTTTGTCACCGTTCGCATTCGCTGAAGTAATACCATGCAGACCGATGGCATCTGACCCAACGGATGCATCACGCCCAACGCGCGCGTTGAAATCACCCAGCAGAAATAGTCGGTCGCTGCGCAGCACAGACCATATCATGAAGAACTGATCACGCGTTTCATCAGGTTAACGCACGGTCGAACCGTACGTGCCTATAAGTGGCAAAATTACCTCTTCGAGTCATAGGCGATCATCATCATCATACACGTTAGTTAGATGTGGGGAACACCTCAACTACTGCGCCGCAATAGGCGAACAGTCATCAGTCACGCGCTGATGCGAGTAGACTCACACACCAGCTGGTCGTTTGGATAGTGAAAATCCGACCCCATGTTCACGTGGTGCTGAGGTGGCGTTTCCCACTCAGTAGAAGGTATAGCAGGCACCAACTTCATCCAACTTACTTTGCTGAGCCAGCCAGGTCTCGCCGAGAGCCGCAATATCAATGTTGTAGTGCGCCAGTTCTATCGTGACCAGTGCAGCGCGTCCCATGGGGTGCTCACTCCGGTCCCGGGCCAGTAGTAGTGTTCAAATGTTCCAGCACGCAATGTTGTGCTTTGCGCGCAGGCAAACGATTGCGTTGGTGAGCAATCGCACGCGTTGTGGTGATTGCACTTCGGAGGTATGCGTGAGGGACTGCACCCGGAGCCTTTACCTCAATAGCCTGATCAACAAGGCAGTGGGTGGTATGGAGGTTGTTCAAGAGACTCCATCCGGAGCTTCTGGCTCAATAGCTTGATGCACAAGGTAGCAGAGAGAAGATCCAGATCGAGAGTGAGTGCAGAGAACCATTGGGATCTGCTTGAGTTCCGTCCATCATCATCATTATCATCATCATTACACGTTAGCTGGAGGTGCAAAAAAAGCACCACCCAGCATAGCTCAATGGATCTCTGAGGCACGCAAACCATCGCACCACGGTAAGGTCCAGCCTCATTGCGATGGAGTTCCGTCCATTATCATCATGATCATCAATACACGTTAGTTGAAGGCGAGAGACACCTCAGCTAATGTGTCGCAATACAAAAAGGTAAGATATAAAAAGTTACACTACAAAAATATGCAAAAGCAGGTAATATAATGTTAAATATTATAGTATGTACCGTATATTATCGTATATAAACCGACTGTTAGTTTGCAACGTCAAAGTTGTCCAAAATCGTAGGTCCGTATGTTAGCCGACCTCCAAAATATCAGCAAAAAGAGAAAGGAAATTGTTTCTCACAACGTTCACTTTATGACTACTTGCTCTCACTTGAGTGTGCTCAAGCGAAAGTTGCTCTACTATTGGTCAGTTCTGACAACCTGATGAGTTATGATCGCAGTTAATGGGGCTTAGAGCCGTCAGAACAGAGAGGTTAACCGTACGGGACTGTGTATTCACTAGATGTCAAGTCACACGAAACAGGTAAGACAGCTAACAATATACGGTAAGGTGAAAGGGTATGACAGACCCCGCCTCGCATAGTCGGAGGCCTCATGCATCTGAATCGCAGTGGTGCAGCGGATGAGAGGGAAGTTCACGGTCAGTGGTGTGGGAGGATGTGCATTTAATGCACCAGATTGACTAGCATAGCATAATGTATAAACGCTGTGATATGATAACCGAAATAGCGCTAACGCGATGTCATACGACCCACCTGAGAGGGAATGTGCAAGATACCGAGAATTTTCAACACAACATAATGTGTCTACTTGTAGTCACTTCAAATCACCGCCTGGGATACCGTCAGTCACTAGCAAGTGGTGCTAAGGTAAGAGGGGCATAGGTGTGCAGTGAATTTCTGGGTAGATGTTACATGTACTTTTCATATTACGCATAACCTTTGTATAAGCCGACACCCCACCACAGGCATGGAAAATTGTCCAAAATTCCCCGGCTTATACAGGGAAATATACAGTAATTCGTATGATTGAGGTCCGTCACACACAGCCTTTAAAGATTTAGAAGTATCCAAGAGTTTTGCAATCGTAGTAGGATACGCTTCTGCGACCACGCAGAAGGGTTTTGGCGCGTTTGCACTAATTTGGCCAGGGGCTGCCTGGTTTGAAGCTGGCTGTAGCAGACCATTGGGCACCCGGAGGTGCCCTCACCATCAGAGACAATGTGTGGCGCTCATGCTCGACGACAATCGAGCTGTGACCTTAGAACTTGTGGACCTGTTGTATACCGCGGTTAGGTTTTAAGGGAAGCGGGCCATCGACCTCTTCCTAACCTCCGAAGAGGATGCGGTTTGGACTAGGATACTGGCAAGGCGCCCACGCCTGACAGGAGAACGACTCATGTGCTTAGGCAAAGCCTTCGATTAAATGTACACCCGAAACGCAACGGGTCTAGCACTTGATCAGTTCGCTGACTCCCGCGCTTTGGTGTGTGTCCTGGCTAGTAGCTAGTTGTAACTCAACTCCCACCCAGCGGTAGATACCAGGCGTCCAGGACATGAGTCCACAGCACAACATTAGTAGCAGTGGGTCGACGATCTGTCAGGATCCAGCCACCACAAGCCTCAGCGCACCATGGGCTCTCCCGCCGTCCACCCGAATAGTGTCATACTGCCTTACACGCGTCGCTTTATCGAAACGTGGTTAACTTCGTTTATTTTGTCCCGTTTGTTGCATATGTTTTTTCTGACGACTTGAATTTATCGCGGATTGATTGATAACCAAACTAGTTCATATGCTAAAATAGTGAAGAGTTGTGACAACATGTCCGTACGGTATTTTCGACTTATTTTGTTTGATAATGTCATTTTAAGTGATTGGCTGTTGCTTAACATCTCCAACGTGGCTGCGCTTGAGGTATATGTTGACAAGATGCCTACCTGTCTATTACTCTGAGCCTCGATTATAATGCTTTCAGGAGACAGTTGGTCGTTGCTGGAAGGGACGGGGTGCACGGTCCTCGTGACCATGCAAGACTCAAAGTACGGATTTTAAGCTGTTCTCCGAGCTGAGTGATTAGTGTGCAGACGTTTTGTTGCCTGAAAAGGCCATATCATCAGTGCGGCTTCAGGTGCCTGGTTCGCAGTGCGTCATAAGCGATTTCAATGTCCAAGCGCTTATTGATCGAGTTCTGCTTTGAATGTCAGGCTTCAATGAACCCACGTGCTTGCTAGCGTTTAGCCGTTCCGAGGACGCTGTCGTGCTACAGATCGAATTGATGGTTCGCGGCATCCAAATGCACGGATATCAGGGCGTTCTGATCGTAGTGACGAAAGGCTATGCTGTGTTCGTGTAGCCTTGTGCCAAGCTTTCTTCCAGTCTGTCTCATAGATTTTGGGTGGAGTGGATTACGGTCCAGCCACCGCCTTGTGTGCGCTTGATTCCCCAAATACGACGTGCTTGTGTTTGCCTGTGAAGGAGTGTGGACCGGCTTCTTTGGTGAAGCGCGGCTCTCATCCACATGCCTCCTGATCTTATTCCTTCGGGTTTACACTGGATATGGGGTGTGTGGTTGGAGCTGTGGGTGATTCAGCGCGCGCCACCCATGGTCCCTCTGTAGGCGCAGGCATCCTGTTGCTGTCCCCGTGGAGGCCACAGTGACAGGCAAACACGTGATCGGATGACGCCAACCATATACATGTTCAAAAAGTTATCAATAATAATCCAATGATTGCTGATAAAAGGTAGCCAATAAATGTAACGTGGAGACGTCAAACATTCACCGGTCACTTGTGTGTTAAGAACACTGCGGAGTTGCTCGCATTCAGGGAGTAGTCATTGTACATGTTAGCTAGAGGTGGAAAACACTTCAGCTATTGTGCCTCAGCTAGAAGATAAACGCTAATCAAAGCATGATGAGGGATGGGCAAGAATTGTGCGGTTGAAAACTGGTGGATAAAAGTGAGGTTGGAACGGGACGATAAGGGTGAAAAAGCTTGAGCAGTAGCATCCAAACTCCTAACCATCCTGCTCGAGGCAGTACACGGCGCGCCGTTAATTGTCCTCTGCGGCAGCCAGAGCAACAAGAAATTGTTTGATGAAGAGTTCATAGTATTGCGTAAGCGGGATACTGCCAGATTGACCAGGTCTAGACATGAGAACGATTATGGTACTCAACAAAACACTGGTTCAAAAACCTGACCGCAAGGCAGCGGGTTTGGCAGTGGGCTACAATGAGTCCGTGTAAAGCAAGAAGGAGCCAACCTCATTCTAACACCCAACCTGGAGGACCAAGAGACTGAGTTTGTCTGGCCTCTAATAGTAATAATAATAATAACAATAATAATGCCAGCTGTACGCCGTAACGGAGCTTCGCTGCTGTGCGACCATCACTACTCGCACGTGGGCTGAGTATACCGCGAGGACGCCCACCTCTACGCGGATTGGAACCGGTGACCCTATGTTTGCAAACCAAAAGCGCAGACCACTCGGCCACTAACCATTGACCAATCCCGTACGAGTTTGAAGTGTGAAAACATCACCCAGTATAGCTCAATGGATAGCTGAGGCAATCAAACCAATGTACCACGGTAGGATAAAGCATCGAGAGGATGGGACAAGCGACCAGTGGATTAAAAGACAGACCTTATCCAGCTGATATGCAGATTAAGATAATGGCCAACGTAGACTAAACCGAGAGTATCCCCGTAGGTCCCCGAAGCTCCGTAACGAGTCATAAACCATGAACCGTAATCACACACAACAGTAAAACGTAACGTCAGACCGTTCAGAAGACGGGAAAAAGTAGATAGAGAAAGCACGTTTATGTGAAGAAACAATACAGCAACTGAGTTGTCCTTCAAGAGGTCCGGTGTTCCGGCCCGCGACTATATATATATATATATATATATATATATATATATATATATATATGGTTGGCAGCATCCGGTTTCGGATTTGCCTGTCACTGTGGCCAGCCACAGGACGCCTGCGCCTACAGAGGGACCATGGGTGGCTTGCGTTGCACCACCCACAGATCCATCCACACACCACATAACCAGTGTAAACCCGAAGGAATAAGACCGAGAGGCATGTAAATGGGAGCCACGTTTCATCAGCGGAACCGGTCTACACTCCTTCACACGCAAACACAAGCATGCTGTGTTTGGGGAAACATGCGCACACAAGGCGGTGGTTAGGCCGTAGCCTGAAGCACATACAAACCATGTGCACAGAACCACTTTGAGCCCAACGACGTCCAGAGGATCGTGCACCCCGCCCCTTCCAGCAACGACCAACTGTCTCCTATAATAATAATAATAAATAAATTAATAATAATAACAATGACTGTCTCCTGGATCCAGTGTAATCGAGGCGAAGGTTAATAGAAAGGTAGGCACCTTGTCAACATGAACATCAAGCGTAGTCACATCGTAGCCACATCAGTTGTAATGACAATATCAAGGAAAATAGATCGAAAACGCCAAACGGACATGCCGACATGACCCTTCGCTGAAGTAGCATATGAAATGAATTGGTTATCGACAAATCCGCAATAAATTCAAAATGTCAGAAAAAGATACACAAAAAAATGCCACAAACGTGAAAAAGTTAACGAAGTTAACCACCATTTGGTTAAGCAACGAGTTTAAGTTACTAGAAGATTATTCAGGTAGAGATTTAAAGGGGGTAAAAAATAAGTATTGAGAAAAGATAGCAAACCAACCACCTGAAACAAGGAGAGAGCACGCAAGCACGCGGTTAGTAAATCGAATGGAAGCGTATGCAGCCTACCTACTAACGCTAAGCTGGTTCTGCTTACATTCTCATCAGCACTTGGCATGGTTTGGATACCGATTTCCAGCGGCCTTGCTCGTGGTCTACCAGACCGGCCTGCTCAGGCACTCGCGACCCCATGTGCTACGGCACCATGCATTGGACGTCGATGGAGTACACTCCATCGGCGCTTGCCGCTACTTCTTCGCATATATATGGTTGGCGGCATCCGGTTTCGGATTTGCCTGTCACTGTGGCCAGCCACAGAACGCCTGCATCGACAAAGGGACCATAGGTGGCTTGCATCGCACCACCCACAGCTCCAACCACACACCTCATATCCAGTGTAAACCCGAAGGAATAAGACCGGGAGGCATGTGGATGGGAACCACGTTTCATCAACGGAGTCGGCCCACACTCCTTCACAGGCAAACACAAGCACGATGTATTTGGGAATCAAGCGCACACAAGGCGGTGGCTGGACCGTAGTCCGCTCCACATTAAGTGAATGGAACCACTCTTTGAACCTAACACGGCCACAAGAACCGTGCAACCCGTCCCCTCCAGCAATGACCAACTGTCTCCTGGAGCCAGTATGGACGAGGTAGTGGGTAATAGACAGGTAGGCACCTTGTCAACATGCACATCAAGCGCAGCCACTCCGGGGATATCAAGCAACAGCCAATCACTTGAGAGAAAGATAACAAAGAAGATAAATCGGGTAATGCATAAGGAAACGTGACAAAAATCTTAAATTCATGAGCATATGAGATAAGTTGTCAATAAAGGATCCGAGATAAGTTCAATAGGTCAGAGAGAATATTTTACGGAAATGATACAAACACGAAAATGTTGTCGAAATTAACTACAATTGGCTTAAGCGAGTTGTGCAGGTTTATAGAAGAGCGTACGGGTGGACATTTATTTGAGAAAGAAAAGCATTAAGACAAATTTGAAAACCCACCACCTGAAATAAAGAGACTTAGCATGCAAGCACGTGGTTAGTAAATCGAATGCAGCATACCTACAAACACTGCGCTGGTTCTGCCTACGTTCTCTGCAAGACCCGTCGTCGCTTCGGTAGTGGTCCCGAGTGGCCTCGCTCATGGCTAACTAAGCCTGCCTGACTCAGGCACTCGCGACCGCATGTGCTACAGCATCATGCGCTTGATGTCGATGGAGAACAACCCATCGGTGCTTGCCGCTTCTTCTCTGCATGCATGAGGGCTTTCCGCTGCATCTCGGCAACTGCCTTCGTGATCAGATCGCGCCATGCACGCCGATCAACCGCTTTCGATTCCCATGATCTGCAATCAAGATTAGAACGTGAGAGGCTCACTTTATTTATGTCCTGGTAACGAAACTTTGGTTTCCCCACATGCCGATTCAATATACTCAGCTGACCATATAATAGCTGCTTCGGTATCCGCGTTGAATCCATACGGCCCACATGACCGAGCCACCTCACGTGTCTCAGTAAAAGTAGGCAGTCCACCGTATACATCCCACTTCGACGCAACACTTCCGTGTCTGCAACTCTGTCGCCCCAACCGATGCGCAAAATCCGTCGCAAGCACTGCTGATGGAACCGATCGAGATATCGCACACCCCGCCGGTACATCGTCCACGTTTCACTGCCGTATAGAAGAACGGATAGCACCATGGATTTGTACACCATCAGCTTCGTGTCAATGGTAAGCTAATAGTTGTTCCACACTCGGTACTCAAGCTTCCCGAATGCCGCCGCTGCTTTCGACACGCGAATACGCAGCTCACTGTGTAGCTGCTGATCAGTCGACATCACACTCCCAAGGTAGCAAAAGCGGGAGGTGGTTTCCAATACTTCAGTACCAATGCTGATTCGCGGCAATATTGAAGATTGCACCTCCGGTGAAGGCTGAAAGAGACAGACAGTTTTGCCTGTGTTGATGGTGAGCCCAAATTTGGCCGCTGTCGAAGCCAGAACACTAGTCACATGATGCAACTCATCCAATCGGTGTGCAAGCAACGCACAGTCGTCAGCAAACAGCAACATACGGATAGTTGTCCACAGACTAGAGTTCTCGCACCGAAACGACGGATGTTCAACAACCCACCATCAATACGGTGCTCCACACGAACACCGTAAGCACAAGCCGCATCAAAAGCACAAGAGATCATTGCATGAGGATATATATTTAACAGGGTAGGAGCTAAGACACAACCTTGCTTCACACCAGAGACAACTGCAAAGTCATCCGAGGTCTCTCCACTCACCTGCACCCTCGCCCGCATACCACTGTGCAGACATTCAATTAAACTTACAAACTTATGCGGGTAACCAAACTTACCCAACACCAGCCACAATGCCTCGCGGTTCACCGTATCAAATGCCTTGGTGAAATCAACAAAAAGCGAGTACAATGGCTGGTGTCGTTCTCTGCACTTCCCCTGCAACTGAGGAGTAGCAAACACCATATCTATAGTGCTGCGACCCACACGGAATCCACACTGCTCTTCCGTCACGTTAGGTTCCACAACCTGACTGGCGAGGCGGTTGAGCAGGATTCGGGCAATCACCTTGCCCACACAACTCAGCATGTTGATACCACGATAATTCGTGTAACATTGCTTGCTCCCTTTACCCTTGTACAGTGGTAGCACAAGGGCATCCTTCAGCTCAGCAGGCACCTCCTCCTCAATCCATACACGTTGCACCAAGTGGTGCAGCGCAGTCACCAACGCGGGTCCGCCGTGTTTCAATACTTCAGGCGGGATTCCGTCGGCTCCGACACACTTGCCGTTTTGCAGCTGAGCAAGTGCTCTCTGCGTCTCATCCAGTGTTGGCGTGTCCGCCAGATTCGCCTTCACATCGTGCTGCTTCAGGCCGTTCAATGTAGGCCAGTCGATCACTGAACGGTTGTTCAAGAGACAGTCAAAGTGTTTCCGCCAAATCTGCATTATGTCTGCAGTCTGTGTGCAGGTAGCGCCTGAACTACCATCGATCAGTGTCCTCAGCGGCTCCAATCTCGGTCCACACACAGCCTTCAAGGAGTCAAAGAATTCCTTGTGTTGGCGGCGTTCGGCGTAGCATTCCATCTGCTTCGCCTTGTCAGTCCGCCATGCATTTTTTATGCGACGGAGCTCTCGGGTCAGTCGCCATCGAAACTTGCGAAACTGACTACTCTTCCCCAAGTCACTGGGGTCTGCCACATGTGCAGCAAATGCTGCATTCTTCTCCGACACCAATGCGCAAATCGTCGCATTGATCTCATCAAACCAATCAGACCGCTTACGGTTGCGCGCCCGATGCTCTCATCGGCAACAGCTGTCACCTGGTCTCGAATGTGGTGCCACAGGTCGCCCACTGTGTGCAGCCATCGCCTTCTCCAGCTCAGTACGTTTCGCCACAGTACCGAGGGAGAGAATGTTAAATTTACGCCGATTCACGACGGGAGTGCAATACATAGATTTACGAAAATATAGGTACAGTTTGGTCCGCACCAACTTGTGATCAGTGACACACTCAGCCCCACGCAGTACACGTGTCATGCGCACTTCACGCATATCACGCTGACGTACGATGACATAATCGAGCAGGTGAGTGTGACCACTCCGTGGGTGCGTCCAACTTGCTACATCACTCGCACTCAGTGCAAACCGAGTGTTCTTGATCGTCAGGCCGTGAGTGGCACACAGTGAGAGCAGCCTGTCACCGTTCACATTCGCTGAACCAATGCCATGCGAACCGATAACATCTGCCCACACCGATGCATCACGCCCAACGCGCGCGTTGAAATCACCCAGCAGAAATAGTCGGTCGCTCCTCGGCACAGACCGTATCACGGAGGACAGCTCAGTGTAGAATTGATCACGCGTGTCATCAGGATAACACATGGTCAGGCCTTAGGTGCATATAAAAGTGGCAAACTTACCCCTTCCGAGTCGTAGGCGAACAGTCATCAGTCGCGCGCTGATGCCTGTTGGTTCACCCACCAGCTGGCCATGGAGGCGAGCGGATATTGCAAATCCGACCCCATGTTCACATGGTGCTGAGGTGGCGTTGCCCACCCAGTAGAATGTGTAGCCAGCACCTGCTTCATGCAACTTATCTTGCTCAGCGAGCCGTTTCACTGAGCGCCGCAATATCGATGTGGTAGCGCGCCAGTTCCATCGCGACGAGTGCAGTGCGTCGCTCCGGGCGCTCGCTGGAGTTCCGGTCCAGTAGTGTGCGCACGTTTCAGCACCCGATGCTGAGTGCTTTGCGCGCAGGCATACGATTGCATTGGTGGGCAATCGCACGCGAGATGGTCGTTGTGCTTCGGAGGTTTGTTTGAGGGACTCCACCCGGAGCCTTTGGCTCAATAGCCTGACCCACAAGGCAGTGGGTGATTTGGAGGTTTACTTGAGGGACTCCGCCCGGAGTCTTTGGCTCAACAGCCTGACCCACAAGGCAGTGGGGAGCAGATCCAGCTCGGGAATGTGATTGCAGAGACAGATTGGGATCTGCTTGACGGCCGTCACACGCAGCCTTGGAGGTACTGGAACGGTTTATATGTTCTGCGACCGTAATAGGATACACCTGCGACCACGGCCAGACGCAGGTAGGTCTTGGCGGGTTTGCACCAATTTGACCAAGGGCTGCCTGGTTTGAGGCGGACAGTAACAAACCAGTGAACACCCTGAGGTGTCCTCCCACCGTAAGAGACAATGCGTGACGCTCGTGCTCTACACCAATCAACCTGTGAGCTTATAACCCGTAGACCTGTTGTCTCCCATGGTTAGGTTTTACGGGAAGAGGGCCATCGACCCTTTCCCTAACCTCCGAAGAGGATGGACTAGGATACTGCCAGGGCGCCCACTCCTGACAGGAGAACGACTCGGGTCCTCAGCCAAAGCCTTCGATTAAATGAACACCCGAAAGGCAGCGGGTCTATCACATGGTCAGTTTACTGACTCATGCGGATTCGTGTCCTGGATCTTAGCAGGGAGAAGGGCGAAACCCAACTCCCACCCAGCAGTCGCTCGTAATTCATTAATGAATTAGCTGTTCCAGATTAATTTTTCCGCAGCATCGGGTCTTTCATACAGTCCGCCAAGGAGTCCCGATGCAGATCCAACTGTCATTCGCAAAGTACGTTAGTCAGTATCAGCTAGGCAAACGCAATGGAAGTATACCCATTTCGGGTTGGAATGGCGACCATAAATAACAATTGTGGCTTGGTCTAACCTTGAACAACTATTATGGTACTATGACACTATTATGATACCATAGCACTGAATTCCTTCCATTGCTACTGTACCGCAGTTGTACTCTCCGCGTTTACAATCCATGTGAGGACAACAAAGACAGCAGTACATCAGCCATTTGAACTGGTGCTTCGCTGCCATACAACTATGGTGGCTTGTAATAAAAAATAATAAGAGGGAAAGGGGACTTAGCGGAAAACCTTAATGTCCTAAGGAAACATTAACGGTCAAGGCAATTACACCTTGCGTCAACAACATGTCACAAACAACTACCTATCGTGTAAAAATAAGATGGCATCAACGAGACAGCTCCGTTGCGGTCTTCAATGCCCGCGTCATAATCAGCCATTACCCCGCAGATAACTCAGCACCAAACACACTTTAAACAGGAAACCCGGCTAGGAGACGGAAGCAGACGCGGCACTGGTGTCGGCTGCGGGCCAGTTCGGTCGTCAGTGACCTCACTTCCCGCTACAAAGTCAACTTTTGTACACCTCGAGCCTTGTGCCACCCTATACCTGGCGAACAGAACAAGGCCCTCCTAGGTAAGCGGTGACCAGGCATAGGTAATACGTGCCCAAGCCATCGCAACTTATTAGATGCTATCTGCTGTTCTAGGAAGCTAGCATGATTATCACTACCTAGTACGCCTATACACAAGATCGTTGCACACTGTAGCGCCCAAAAAGATAACTGCTATCTTTCATGTACAAGTTAATTGTTGACCGATTGTACATTATTCCTGCTTGTTTTAATCGTCCTTACAACCGGCTCGACACTCGACCGCCTTGTAAGTTCCCGCGCTCACGTGTTCGCTCTTGTCTCGCTTCATCCGTCCGCGTCTTCTTGTAGCTCATCGAATACAGTCCGCTGTGTCCGACTCCAATTGCCTTCTGATATCCGCGCTTAATTTCGCGCACCGTCTCGGACTAGTATTAAGTAGTCCTACAACACACGCTGGTATCATCCGACATCAGCAATGCTTTGCGGACGACAATGATTGAAGACTTGAAGACGCCTCAGATCTTCAGATCGAAGGGGCCAAGTCTCAGCCTTTCAGGAGGGAAACACCCTGCTGTCACTAAAGATACCGCAGATTCCAGAAGTCAGTTCTGGTTTTTGGAATGCATAAACAGACTTCATTTTCTATGTGCCCATTGTTGCTGATGCAGCTTCCAACGTAAGAGAATCGATCAACTACCTCGAGTTCTTCATTATCAAGGGACAAGGGGTCACCAAGTGGTAGGTGGTCCTGCAGAAACACTTTGCACTGAAAGCGCGAAGCGCATACCAAACAATGGGATTACTCTATAGAGTCTATTCAGGGTTGCCTAGGCCGCCGCAACATCGTCGTCCGTATAATTAAGCTCGATTAACCTGTCACAAGGCAGGAATTTAACGCTTACGTCGTGAGATTTTGCAAGGAAACACTCCATGATGGAATCCACGAAAGTGAACAAAAACAGGGAATCCGGACGACCCTGAAGAACGCCACTTGTTATCGGAAAGCTATCCGACAGGTCACTGTAGACCCTGACGCGGCGTGTAATGTTCGAGTATAAAGAAAGTAAAATGTTTGCATATTTCGTGGGAACACATTTCCGCGCAAACAGTTCGAACAGAGTGCATCGATCTACTGAAAGGAACGCACTCTTGAAGTCATGAAACAAAGCTATTGTGGGCCTGCGGTACGTGTAGCGTTGCTCTAGCAAGTCTCACAGAACGAACATATGGTCTATACAGCTACGACCTGGGCGGAAACCGGCATGCTCTTCCCCAATCCGACATTCCCGTTCCACAGTGAGGCGATGAACGAGAATCGAGGCCAGTAATTTTGCCACAACTGGCGTTAGGCTAATACCCATGTGGTTAGCACAATCGGTGCGACTGCCCTTCTTGTATATTGCCACTATAATCGATTCACTCCAGTTAGCCGGGACATTCTCTTCCTTCTAGATAAGTTCGAATACGGAGGTCAGTGCTTTGCACAGGACCTCACCACCATAGTGCAAGTGGGAGGGAATCCGGACCAGCAGCCCGAAAAGGATTTAGGGCCGTGATCGCGTTTCGGACCTCAGCCTCCGATGGAGCCACTAAACTAACCGTCCATGGATCGTTCTGCGGCACCTGAGTAGGAAGAGGTCCTGGAACAGGGGGCCAGTTGAACTGAACTTGAAAGTGTTCCACCCAATGAGCTAAGCGGCGATCGTTATTGTTTATCAGTGCACCCGCGCGGTCTCTGATTGTCTCACTGATGCTTGTTTTCTTGGGACCAGGGGTGCGAATCAGCTAGAAGAGCTTGCGACCATTGCCTACTGCTCCTGCCTCCTCCATTTCTTGAGCTCTTCGTGTTCACCAAGCTTCCTTGTCAGCAAGCAGGCTCCGCTTTAGTTCGCACTTTATAGCCCGGCACATTGCTCAGAGCCAGTCGGAAGGTTTCTTCTAAATTCCAACAGGTGTGCCGACCTCTCGGATATCCAGTGACTGGTGCGGTGACGATTGATAGTACCAAAAGAAAATGCTTCTGCGTCGTGCGTCACGGCCGAGATCCCAATCCCACTGAAGCTCAGTGTCATTAGAACAGGACAGGGAAAGTTCGTTACGCAATGCGTCTTGATAGGCCTGCTTGACCGAGGGCTGAGAACTTTTCAGTTGCCCACCGGAAGAGACGCTCGGTGCGCTTCCCGGTAAAGTTCATGGAGAAACGACAGCGTACCAAGGTGTGATCAGAGTCGACGCAAGTACTGCAGAACCAGCGCCAATCCAGGACGGAACCACGCCACTTGTAACTTGTGGCAATGTGATCCACTTGGGTCCATCGATGGCCAGCTACAAGAGGACGCCAAGTGGCACTTCGGCGCCCGCCATCCAAAACCGGTGCTACTACGAAACAACTGGTGCTCCGCACACAGTTGCAGCAGACGCTCACCGTTGTCAGTCCGTTCGGAGTTAAGCCCATAAGTACCATCTAGCTGAACTTCTGAAGAGCTCAGACGCCCTACCTGTGCGTTCATATCCCCTACAAGTACGACGAGCTGGTCTAGTAGCACCGTGTAGTAGTGCGTTCAGTTCCTGATAGTAGTATCAGAACTGCAGTCGATGGGAGCATAAGCAGAAATCACAAACAGCGTGTTGTACTATTTGTGAAGCAACTTTAGATGACGTGGTCAAATGAGCTGCACATAAACGGCTGTTCATCGGAATCCAATCAACCAACCATGGCTCAGCCTTAGAGCTTAGAATGATACCTACTTCAGTTTGACCCGTGAGTGCTGCGTCAGCATCTCCGGATGGGTGCAACCAGTACCGAGAGGACAAGCCGGGCGCAGTTAATTCAACACCATTAGGGTCATTGATTGTAGTTGCGGACACAGCACACGTCAATGCCCAGTGTGTCCAACATGCGTGCGAGTGTACCCTGTTGATCTATTTGTCTTAGAGTGCGAATGTCGAACGCCGCCAGGGAAATGGGATAGTGTGGCCTTATAAGGGGCTGTTGCGGATAGGAGTCCGGTGGCTGCAGTTGTTCCTACGCCAGTGACACTTCGGTTGCTGCCAATTAGGCTGGGTTATAGAAGGGATGGGGATCGGGATGCGAATAAGAGAAAAAGGTGGAAAAGAAAGAAGGGAGGCGCCAGCAGTAGCATTTCGCTTATCCGCCCTAATGTATGCAGCAGATAAGGCGACTCTTGATAATTTGCGCGACGGCCGACGCAGTTAGAGTTTGAAGAAATTATCATGGTTGTATGTGAGCTGAGATACTGCCAGTGAGGCCAGATCTAGACAGCAGGACAATTAAGGGCCTCAACCAAAGCCGTTGACGCAAAAGCCTGTTCGCAAGGCAGCGGAGAGGTGGCAATGATTTAGTTTTACAGAAGTGGACCCCATCCCATTTCAAATCCCAAACCTGGAGGACCAGGAGAATGAGTTCGTCTAATCTTTAACCATTGACCAACCCGGCAGGAGTGGCTCTCAAGGGACCCGGAGGCACCACCCAGTACAGCTCAATGGGTCAAGGATGTATTTAAACCGTCATACCACGTTAAGGTCCAGTATCGTTGCGACGTGAGGAGACATGTGTAGAAGACAAAAACAGCGTAAGTATACAAAGAATACAAATGCCGACGGTGCTAAGCTACAACAGTAAAAAGGACAGTCAATGCAATGATAAAACCGCAACTACACCAAAACACGAAGAAAAAAATATTGGAACGAAGTCAAAGGGATATAAGCAGCACAGAACATCAATCCACTGACAGATGAATGCCAGTGAGAATCCAAGGTTCATTGTTCATTGATTGGTAGAGAGCAGAAGGCAGATCCTTTGTCAGCTCCGTCACTTCCCCATTGTTGCGAAGGTTGCTGGCATCATTGCGGAGCAAGATTCTGCAGAAGACTGCTGTAGTTGTATTGGGGGCAGCAAAATCTCTGCGCACTCATAGTGGGGGTCCAATAGTTGTTTGAAACATTTCTGTCTCCGCATCAACGACAGCCTCAGACAAGCTGTTCCAGTCATTCACTACCCGGGTGGATAGGGCCAGACCGGACCGCACACGGAGTCGCCGCGCATTAAAAAGTTTCCACCGGTGGCCTCGGGTTGCACACTTTGTGTTGAGACAAAAGAACCATTGCAGCTCACTCCCCAGCTTACCTCGTAGAATATACCGTGTGAACATCATATCCGCGACGATGATGATAATCCAAAGGGAACAGGTTCAATCGTTGAAGCCATAGGGGGTAAGATAAGTCCCACAACTCGGGAACGGATTTGGATCCACGCCGTTGAACCTTCTCGATCATGTCACGTTCGGACTTGGTGAGAGGCTACGCAGCGGGCAATCCGTACTCGCGAATTGGACGCATAGGCGAAGCAAACAGTAACCTGAAGAGTGCGGTTGTCAGGCGTGAGAAGGATCTCCGTATATCCTGAAGTATAATGCAGACGGAGGCAAACCTCTTCCCGATGTCCTCACTTGCTTTGACATCGGGAGACAACACCAACCCCGAGATCCCCTCCTGGTTGACATTTCTGAGCAAGGAAACCCCGATATTGTAAGTCATAAAAGTTCTCGAGCACCGATTGGAAGGACAGCACATTTGTCACGGTTAATGGGCAACTACCACTTTATTGGCCAATCGTGGAGCAGATTGAGTGTCACTTGAAATCTGTCTGCATCTTCCAGACTGGATACCATGATACACAGCTTCAGATGCTCCGCGTAGATTAAGCAGTCGGTCTGCAGTTCGGATGGTAGGTCGTTGATAAAGATATTGGAGAGTTGGGGCGGAGTAGAGAACCCTGGGGGACCTCACTGGGCATGAGAACGATCAGAAAGCGCTTCCTTCACTTTAACGTGCATGGAACGACCGTCCAGGAAATCGAAGACCCGAAAAAGAAAATTGCCAGTGACGTCGATTCCCCGGAGTTTGAAGAGGAGCCGCTCATGCGGGACCTTGTGAAAACCTTACTGAAATCAACAAACACAGCATCCAGACGCTTACCGGCATCTAATGACCTTGCCCATTTTCCCTAGCCACCAGCAAATTTGTGGCGTATGAACGCGTCCTTCGGAAACCATGTTGGGCATGAGAGAGGAACTCCAACTCATCAAGATGAAGGCGAAGGGCCCGTTTCGGCATCTGTTCCATGAGTTTGCACAAAATAGAAATCAGGCAGATGGGACGATAGGTGGCTGGATACTGTCGGTTCCATCCTTTGTAAATAGGTCTAATGATTCCCACCTTCCAAGCAGTTGGAAGTCACCCGAGCTCAAATGAACGATGGAAGATTTGATAGACAAGAGCGGCAACGTGCTCAGCCACGGTCTTAGGGAATAATCGGTTTAAACCATCAGGACCAGGCGAAGAATACGGGTCTAGGTCAAGAAAAGGTTTCATTACGACGTCATTATTAACATTCACTTGCTCCGACAGGGACGAAGGGTGTGCAACCCTCTGTGTGGGCGGCATTTCGGTTGAGTAGACATAGGAATATTGCTGGGCCAAAAGGCTAGCTTTCTCAACGTCTTCGTAAACTAGGTCCAAATTCTCACAGCGAGACAATGCATGCACACCACTACCAGCCTTAGTGCTTCGTTTGTGGTGTGAGAAGAGCAGCTCGGAGGTCGCTTATGAAAATACACTTAGTGATAGTACGTATTTTGGGCGCTTCGCGCGTTTTTTTATGTTAAAATCGTCCCTGACCCTTTTGTAGTAGCAGTAGTCAAGCTCAAATAGCGTAACTCTAAAACGCGGTCATACTTTACATCTCTTCATCACTGATCTAAATGCGTGAGCTATCTAAGGAGGGCCTTCGGAAAAGGGGATGAGCTGTTCAATGAGCAACGTCAGCTTGGAGTACAAGTGATTCCAAGCTTCATCAACATTAAGGTTTTCAGGGATACTCCAATCGACAACGCTTGCGGCCATTTTCAGACGAAGTGTATCAACACGCCTGAACTTCCGACCGTCGGCTCGCTGGCGTTGAACAACGAAGTGACGTGTCCACTGGAATGAGACGGTACAGTAATCACTGCTGTCATGGGCTGGAAAACAGAAAGGTTCGTGACGGCTGCTTGTGCTGAAGAGAGCACGAGATCCAGGATATGCGGCGTCTGATCTGGAGGAATACGAGTTGGTGTAGTGACAGGTTGAAGCAAATTACAAAAAAGAATGGTCTCGAGTAAGTTGATCTCAAAGGAGTCTGTAGGTCGGGCACAAAGAAGCAGGTCCCAGTCAACAGAAGGAGCACTGAAATCCCCAACGATAAGAAAATACTTTCCTGCACCATGCCTCCTGATCGAGTGCATTCATCGGGCTCCGGATCCTGAATGCGCTCTGTAGACGACACCAAATGTGAGAGAAATCCGTCCATCATGAACACGACACTAGAGGGCATCGAACTCATCGTTGTTTTCACTGATCGCTTCAACTACATGCACTTTAATATTAGTCTTCCAATAGACCAACACGCCATCGCCGGACCTACTTCCTTGTCGATCGGATCGGGAGGTGGTAACCGAGGACAGACACCTATGAATCCGTGATGTCTGTGAATAGCCAGGTTTCAGTGAAGGCCATCAAGTCTGGACAGGTCTCTAAGGCAATCATCTGAATCTCATGTAATTTATTCCTTACACTGCGCACATTGGTGGCTAACACGCGTAGTCCATTTGTGTGCTTAATTGTCCCGAGATGAAGAGAATGGGTCTCCAAAGGGATCTCAGGATCTTCCGAACCACGCAAAAATCCACGATATGGAGGTAGGTTTCACCAATTCCTCCGCGAGTTCCTAGCTACTCAACCGCCTTTTTCTTTTTTATCCGATCCTCTGGAAATAGGTCACACAGTACGTAATACTGCTCACCTATGAGACGCGAGGTACGTCGCAGAATACATCGACAATCATCTTCTGTTTGGCACACGACATTAAAGGGGCGAACTTTGGGTGGATCCTCTTAGTTCCTACCGAGTCGGAATGCAGAGACGAGGTAAATTCCCTGTTCATCTTCATCAAATAACAAAGAGACCAACCGCTCGATAAGTACTTGGTCATGCAAACTTCTTTCCGCTGGGGTGGCTTGGTTCGATTCGATTGCGTTCATAATGATGAGACAACGGTCCCGAGAAGGTGGAGTGCGCTCAGGGATTTGCGGTCTGGAAGAAGAGGGATTAGATTTGATCACTTTCTCTAGCTAAGAAAGTCTATTGAGAACTAGCTTCATTTGTGACTGGGAAACTGAAAGCTTGGAATTGGGTTTATCCTCGGATTTGAGATTAGGCTTGGCGGCATTGGTGGCTGGGCTTTGACTGATAAGTTTGAGGTCACATTTCCCTTCACTAAGGAAGGGTTATCTGAGGTGTTGGGTTTCGCCTTGGGTTTATGTTGTAACGCTTCTACTTTACCTCTGCTCTCTGCCACTGACGACTGTTGTACTGTTGCTAGCTGCTCTATGAGACTGCGACTGTCTGACATCTCAGTCACGCGCCCAGTCAACCGACGGAATACAGAAGACCAAGGCTCGGTAAACAGGGAGTCTATCTACATCATAAGTTAACTGTATTTATAGGTAGCCGAAACATGCTAATTTAGGAGGTCAAGATCGCTCATTTTTGTGCGTCCGGTTTTTAGCCAGTGTGAGTTCCACCAAAGGTTTATCATATTGACGGTATAGTTCGATTCGTTTTACGTAAACTGGTAATTGCTGGCCGATCAGTTCTCAGTCGATACTCAACTTTAGCTCCGCCTACGTCTCTATTAGTTCAGAGACCAGCTTCCGTGGGGGTATGGTTGCAGCTGGGCACAGGCTGGTTATTGTCGGAGCGGTGGCACTCGCCACGACAGCATACGTCTTGGGCTTGTTTCCCGGTAGACACATCATCTTACTGGGAGGTACTGACTCGGCCAACGCGGCGGAGATAGTGCGGCTTCAATTTGGTGTGGGTGCGGCGAACCCAGATGCAGGTGGGGAGATCGATGATGCGGCTGACTCATCTTCAGTACGATACATGGCCAGGGTGGCAGGGCTACATATACTGAAAGGGCGGGGGTCAGCTAGAAGACGTTTGTTATTCACCAATACTCGACATGACTCACAATGAAGGCTCACGACCTCAGAGGTAGGTAGGCATTCATATAGGGCCAGGTCAGGTCATGTCAAACGGACGATAGAGGCTTTCGCCTAACGAGCGTCCAGTTTCTTGTGCCGATAAGTGAAGCGGCCCCCGGCACTTCGACGGATTGACTTCTTGCTTCTGCAAAGGAACGAAGCAAGAACAAAGCAATCTTTGCAGTTTTATGTGTCAGCATCAAAATACACTACATATTCCAGTACAATCACAATGTCTCTGGAAAAAGTACAGACCAAGACTCGTCTAAGCCCCTTTTGAAGGCTTCTATAAACTCACACCCCACTAAATCAGAAGAAAGTCTGTTCCAGAAGTTAACTGCTCGGTTCGTAAGAAGGTTTGCCCTGATTTCCAAACGAGCTCTATGTTGCTTGAGCTTCAGGCGATGCTCATGCAGATGGTCTGACATATACAACTCAAACAGATGGGTGGGACTAATACCACTAAGTCCCTTAATGATCTTAAACGTCTATCAAGTCCTTTGTCAACCTACACCGTTCCAAGGAAAATAATCCCAAGCTACTTAGACGATCTTCGTAAAACTTCCCTCGTTGGCCTTCGATCATCCTGGTTGCAAGTTTCTGAATCTTTTCTATACACATGACGTCACACCGGAGGTACGGTGCCCAGGCCTGAACACAATACTCCAGATGTGGCCTAAGCACTGCTTTATATAACGGCAAGAATACTTCTGCTTTAGTGTTACTCAGCGCCCTCCTAAAACAAAATAACTTGTCGCGTTTTATTAGCAGCATGGCGACACTGTGCCGAAGGTTTAAAATTGTTCACTACGATGACATCTAGATCGCGGGCTTCATCTGTACACCGCAATGATAGAGATCCTGCAGGAGACTGGACTGCAATTCCGCTGCCACTACTAGTCAATAGTTGACATTTATTGGCATTCAAAGATAGATCCCATTGGCTCGACCAATTCACCACAGTGATTATGTCATTAGCCAATGTCGCTCGGTTTCCTCTACTGACTAGCTTTAAGTCATCTGCGAAGATGTAGCAGGGATCCTCAAGAAGAGGAGCCAGGTCAGTTATAAGCATAAGAAACAACAATGGACCCAGTACCGAATTTTGGGGGACACCGCTGCAGGCATGGACCATACTAGAACTCGCTTCCCCAACCCTGACTCTGAATGTCCTTCCACGTAAGGATTCAGACAGCCACAGTAATAGTTGAGAATGCAATCCAGACCACGTCAGTTGCTCAATTAAAAATCGATGATTCACTGAGTCAGTCTTTACTGATGTCCAAATAGCACACCACTACCGACATCCCACTATCAAGATATCGGGTAATCTCATCCAAAAAGCACAATAAAGTGGTAAGACAAAATCACAGGATGAGAAATCCGTATCAATGATGCTGAGATCCGCACGCGGCTTTCAGCTAACCTGGATCAGGATCCTGTTCTGACACTGAAGGCCCTCGTAAGCGAATGCAAACGGCTGCTCACTCTAAAACACGACACTGCTCTGGTCGAACGGAATGGTCTCGCAACACCAGATACCGTGCACTTCGTGGAAAAGGCCAGTCAAGTAAAAGTGCAACTTCAGGTGGGACCGGAAAGATGGGATAATCCAGTGAATGTTCCTTCTTTTGTGTATCGTTGAACCGGGAATTTCAAGTTCAAGTTCAATTGGGACTGGAACAGTAGGATAAATCCCCGTGAATGTTCCTTCCGTGGCGCGTCGTTGATCCAGGGTATTATTCGTCCGCGATAAGTGGAATCCAGAAGAGTCAGATCAGCGCGCGCAAATCACACCACGGTCAACCAAGTAATACACATGCGACCTGCATTAGCAGCCCGCCGCGCCGGTCATGTGAAATAAGAAACAGAAGTACGAAAGTAATAAAAGCGTCAAAAAACGTAATAGATTTAATAATTCCATAAAACGAATAAGCTAGGACGCGAAGGGGAATGTTAAGAATTGAAGACCAAGAGCGCCAAGTCTGTGTTTCACCGTTGGTGCCAATACCACGTTCTCGGGCAGTACATTCCAGGAATCCACTACTCGGCGTGCTAAACGAAAGTCCGCCCGGACTCCATCCGATCACGCTTTGCGTAGCTTCATCGAGTGATCTCGGAATATGAAAGCCGAGCCGGTTGGAAAAGCCTAGGTAAATCGGGTCCGAGTTTACCGGTATGTGATAGGTCAAGACCAGGTCGCCTCGATGGTGACGATAATACATTGAGAACATTCCCAGCACAAGTAGTCTTTCTGGATAAGAATCGTTCCGTAGTCCATGAACCAGTTTGGTTCCAACTCTCAACACTACTGACATCCTGTCCCTGACTAAGCAAGGTGGACAAACCTGGATACAGTACTTCAAATGTGGCCTGACAAATGCTAAGAATAACCTAACAAACATGGCGCCCGTGATGGTCCCGAATGCCCTATGGATCATCCACAATATTCTGAAACCGTTGCACGTAGCTTCCCTCCAGTTCCCACTGATTTAAGTTCTGTAGACAACGTGACCCCTAGGTCCACCAACTGGGAAACATGGTGTAGTTCATTACCGCCAAGCAGATAACGCGTTTGGGGGCCGTTTGGCCCTATTCGTAAGATGGAACACTTTGCATAGTTTATGGGCAACTGCCAGAGCAGCCCAGTCCCAAAGTTTGTCGAGGGCCCGTTGCAGTCTGGGGTCCATCGAAGCCAGACAGTGTGTGCCAAAACTTTAGGTCATCTGCAAACATGAGAGATGGTACCTCCAGCAGTTCGGGCAGCTCATTGACATACAAAGAAAATAACAACGGGCCAAGCACCGAACTCTGAGGGACCCCACTGAGGAATGACTGACGGAAAGACAGACTAGACCCGACACGAACACACATCTCTCTCCCTTCCAGAAACGTGGTGATCCATTTTAGTGCACGCCCTGATATTCCATAGGACCGAAACTTCAAGGACAGGCGAGAATGTGATACAGTGTCGAACGCCTTGGAGAAGACAATAAACACGACTGCATGACCCCGATGCAAAGCATGCGCCCAACACTCGCGTGCAACTAGCAAATTAGTCATGCAGGAATGACCCTTGCGAAAGCCGTGTTGAAGTGGACTGAGCAGACCAAACTCCCGCAGGTGGTTTTCAAGCACATCCCTGACCAACTTCTCCAATACCTTGAACAGTACGCATGTCAAAGTTACAGGTCTATAATTGGCAGAGAGATGCTTGTCGCCCTTTTTAAAAATCGGGCAGACGATAGCATCCTTCCAGTCTTCGGGAAAGGAGCAGCTGCGAAGCGACAACTGAAACAAACGCGTCACTGGGCCACATAGCTCGCTTGCGAGTTCGTACAAAAGCTTGTGAAACTGATGTACAAAGGTGGGAATCGCCAAGATCCAGTGAAATACCGACCGATTGGCCTGTCATCAATCCTCTGTAAAAACATGGAAAGGATTTTGGAACAGGCCTTGCATCTTTGCTTTGAGAAATTGGACGTCATCTCTCCTGCTCAGCACGGATTTCGGAGGGCACGCTCTTGCATTACCAATCTGCTTGTTGCCCGAGAAAAGTGGGCGCAGTCAGTGGATGCTGGTCATCGTCTTGATGTAGTTTTTGTGGATTTTAGCAAGGCGTTTGATAGAGTTCCACACAAGCGACTTCTTATCAAACTTTGGCAGATTGGCATCGCTGGTAATTTGCTAGCCTAGATCGCGGCTTTCCTAGATGACCGTAGTATGAAGGTGAGGGTTGACGAAGTTGACTTTGGTCCTGTTCTTATGACCAGTGGGCTCTGTTCTTCGTCCCGAACTATGCCAAATCTTCATCAACGATCTCCCGGAGGTGCCCCAAATCGACTGCTGGATGTATGTTGATGATCTCAAACTGTGGTCGGAAGTATCCAGGCTTGAAGAAGCTGACAATTGCAACTGACGCTCGATCTGCTGCACGGTTGGTCTGTCAAGTGGCAAATGCCTATTGTAAGACTAGTTAATACTAGTCCAAGACGAAGCGCAAATTAAGCGCGGATATCAGAAGGCAATTGGAGTCGGACACAGCGGACTGTATTCGATGGGCTACAATAAGAAGCAGACGGATGAAGCGAGACAAGAGCGAACACGTGAGCGCGGGAACTTACAAGGCGGTCGAGTGTCGAGCCGGTTGTAAGGACGGTTAAAACAAGAAAGAAGCATGTACAATCGGTCAACAATTAACTTGTACATGAAAGATAACAGTTATCTTGTTGGACGCCACAGAGCCCCCCCCTAGAAGGCTGAACATAGAAAGCCGTCGACTTCGAAAAGGACTGCTGAAGCAAGGTTCGTAAGGCAAAATCGTGCCAAGTAAAAAGGAGCGTCCGTTAGTGTAAATGGGGGTTCGCCAGAAGTCGGAGTCCGCTGTGCCGTTTGTGATTTGTTACTTATTGATTGCAGGGCAGGGTGCCTTTCGGCGAGCAGTTGGAGCGGGCTTGTCGGACTACAAAACAACTGGCTAGCCCAGAAACAGGCCGACAGGACCTCAACTTCCGCTGCTGCCAAACGGTGCGCTTGGGAGTGGTCTCTCCCCCCGCCGCACCCCGCCCCGCGCCAAAACGACCCACGTCCCACGGAGAAACGACCATCGTCCCACGAAGAAACGGCCGTCGTCTTGCGAAGAAGCGACCCTCGTCCCGCGAAGTAGCGGACGAATGAAGCGAGACGGGAGCGAACACGTGAGCGCGGGAACTTACAAGGCAATCTAGTGTTGAGCCGGTTGTAAGGACGATTAAAACAATAAAGTATAATGTACAGTCGGTCAAAAATTAAATTGTACATGAAAGATAACAGTTATCTTTTTGGGCGCTACACTATCAATCGTGATAAGTGCTGTGTTCTCCCGATCGGTGATCAGGAACCTTTCGGTGCTTACCACATCGGTGGTTTTCTGCTGAAGAATGTGGTATGTGAGAAGGATTTGAGTGTACTTGTTTCTCCAGACCTAAGAACAACCCAGGACACGTTGCGGAAGGTAGCATCTGCCATCAGGATGCTCTGTGCCATACAAAGGTCGTTCTACAAATTGACTCCGCAGAACTTCAGGCTCCTGTTTTCTTCCCACGTTCGTCCAATACTGGAATACGGCCTACCTGCCATACACCCACTCACGAAATTTGAATGTTGATTGAGAAGGTTGAGAGGCGCGGATCCAAGTCTGTGTCTAAGCTACGTGTTTTACCTTATCCCATTTGTCTCCAATGTATGAACGTACTTACTCTGGACTACCGCCGTCGCCGTGGTGACCTAATTTATACTATACGCATTTTAAGGGGCGATTTGGGGAAGGAGGTGCTGCAATTCTTCCAGCTCAACACAGATTGTTCAACATGAGGCCACAGCTCTAAACTTTTTAAACCTCGGAGGAACCATATCCGGTCCGATATCGTGTTATCCACAAGGGTTGTGAATGAGTGGAACAATCTCCCTGAATGTGTGATAAGTGCTCAGACACAGGAATGTTTTAAATAACGATTGAATAAGTACATACTGAGAACGCCTGGATTCCGCTGTTTTTGCTGAAGCTGCAACAATCACTCGGGGAACACAGTTTAGCAACGACATGTCATTCAGCCAATGAACGGGAGGTGATGGAGCTGACACGAGTCTTCCTTTCTGCTCTCTACAACTCTATGAACTATCATCCATCCCAGCGAATTTATAGGTTCATAGGATTGTAGGGAGCAGAAGGAGGAATCCTTTGTCAGCTCCATCGCTTCCCGATCATTGTGTGGAGGCCGCGATTCGATGTCATGCAGTAATCCACAAGGGACCGTGACAGCTACACTGGAAGCTGCAAGGGCCCATCGTACACAAAAGATAAGAAGCTAACATTTGCTTGAAACATTCATCAGTCTGGGCATCGACCACACGCTTCGGCAAGTTATTCCAATCGTTGACTACGCGAGTAGTCAGAGCGAGCGCAGGATGAACCCGGAGTCTTATGGATTAAAACAGTTTCCAGTTGTGGCCTCGAGTCGAACTGTTTGCTTCGGATTGAAAGCACGCCTGCAGCTCCGCCCCCATCTCTCCTCTCAGGATGCGCCTGGTGAAAATCAGGTCATCGCGACGTCAGCGATAATCCAGGGTAAACAGATTCATCCGCTGAAGTCTCAGGGGATAAGGCAAGTCCCGTAACTCCGAGATGTGTTTCGATCCACGCCGTTGGACCTTCTCAATGAGGTCACATTCGAACTTGATGAGAGGCAAGACGGCAGGTAATCCGTATTCGAGAATGGGGCGGACATGAGAAGTGAACAGTAGTCGGAAGATATCCGGAGTCAAAAGCGAGAAGGCTCTTCGTATAGCATGGGACATCCTGTTGGCAGCAGCAACCCTTCGTAACGTGTCCTGTGTAGTCCGTAGATCAGATAACACCAACACGCCGAGGTCTTTTTGAAGGATTGAAGTTCTGAGCAACGCTCCACCAATGTGATACGTCCCGAAAGGCTCAGGAGCACAAATGGGGAGCGGACCAGAAGTTAGTGACGAGAAGCATGGGAATGCCAAGGAGAAAGTAGCGCTGGTTGCTTCGGTAACAGCAGAAGAGAAACGCGGGTTCGGTGCAGGCAGTCCATCAAGCGGTGCAGTGTCGGTACCTGCCTTCTTCGCTGGAGTCCGACCGGCCAGGATATAGTTGCCGTTGGGGGGCAGCGGAGGATGTTACTGCTTTTGCACAGAATGCAGACATGAGGGACTTGGACTGATTGGAGGTAGGCCATTCGAAACGCCATTGACACTCAGTCCAGCGCAACATGGGTCACACAGAAAGACGACGATTGAGGAAGTGATCCTCTGCAGTTGATCGTACAGATCTGCACCGATTGGTGCAAATCTGTAAAATCGATTTTACAACACGCAACGTGCAGCCACCCTTCACAGAAAGACCAGTAAACAGCCTTCCATTGAGTGGCAACAGATTTAAAGCAATCCAAGCATTTGGAAGACTTTGTACACTATCTACAATAACCAGTATGAATCTTAAGACAGTAACAAGGCACGAAGGAGCACGCTATCCGCAGTCCGCTCACGTTTTAGCAGGATTTATCCGGGAGAAGGTAAGAATTACTTGAAAGTGTTCGTGAGTAGCGTAAGGTTCGTAGAAAGTAATACATGACTCCTGCTTGGTGCGCGACGTATTGCCAGGAAAATTACTGTGAGTTCAGAAGTCATGTAGAATTTGCGCACCTAATCGTCACCTCTCGGTAACTCAGTTATAGAGCAGCGGACAGGAACTTCGTTGGACCGGGGTTCGATTCCCCGTCGAGGCAGATTATTGTGCGCGGTTTAATCGTGACTTCTACTTTCCACGAACCTTACACTACTCACAAACACTTACAAGTAATCTACCATCGCCCTGTGGACTTCAGAAGGACAGTTACTTCGGTCCCTTGGGAAGTGACGAATGAGTGAGCCAATCTGCAACACCAGGACAGTTACTGTGAGCTCATTGGCAATGCGTCGCCCACCAAGCAGAAGTCATGTATTAAATTGCGCACCTAATCGTCAGCCCTCGGTAGCTCAGCGGTAGAGCAGCGGACCGGAAATTAAGAATTGCCTAGAAAATCCACTATTATAGAAATTAATTGATTATTAACGAGTATCGCATAGATTTCAAACGTTCTGGAATGTTCTAGTTACTACATGTGACCAAAAACCACCTGACACTTCGGCAAGATCTACGGGGAACTAATAACCTCGGAAGCTGACCTTCCAATTCCAGAAGTCGAGGGTCAGTAAGAGGCCTATGAATACAGCCAAGGTCTGCGATAGGTTTAGTGTTTGCTGACAGCGATTAATACGTTATTAGGTCAAGGTTATTAACGTCCTGCATTTTTACTTCGTTTGCGCTAGAAGTTTTGTGGAGCAATAAAGTATCCATTTCGGAATCGGGTCCAGTGTGATTATAATAAATGGCGACGGATAAATTTAAATATTTCCTAATTATGCTGCTGAGCAATTTCGAATGCTGCTTTTCCAATAGCAACCTCAAATGAAGGCACAAATGAAACTGATCGAAAATCTGACAAAATGCTTGAGTTTGCAGACAACAGGAGTAGTGACGCGGGACATGCAGGCGAATTTTGTTGATCTTCACACGAATATAATCACTTATTTCAATTCTGACGCAGATTTTGGATGCGCATTCGAAGCGTGGTTCAAGCGCTGGGAAGACCTGTTCCGGACGGACTTCATCTGTCAGGAAGACTTGGAATTTGCGATGGCTACTCCGCAAGACCAGAATAAGTACACATTCAATAAATAACTAAATAAATATTTTATTCTCTACTATGCGAGGCACGCCCATGGAGGCATGATCAGATATCATGAAGTCAGTAGTGTGGGCCCATATGGCCCAAAGGTTGTACGAAGTTTATGTCCACAGAATGCGAGATGTAGAGATAAGAAATCAGATCATGAATGTGGAGTATGTTGATGAGGAACCAGTCCCATGAGGATGTGTACACACTGCGGGTCATGTGAGTGAAGCATGAGGAAAGAGCTGCAGGAATATTTAAGGATAGTGGCAGGTAACTTATCAAATATGTAGACGTGTTCGTACGGGAGCAGATTTATGCACCGTTTGTAAATGTGGTAACGGTCAACTTGCCAACGTAAGATTGGGGTGATGAATTTATTGAGTGGCGAGTCACATCCGCCACGTCGTAGTGTTGTTATACAGACATTTGTGGCTTTTTGTATGGAAAACGCTTGCCAGACGAAGACCCACCACGTCCTGAAACACTGTCGACCACCTTCTGCCCAAACAGCCGAAAGATTCGACCTTTGAAGAAGCAGTTTCGCAACCAAAGGAATATTTTGGTGGGCCTGAATCCTTGTTTAGTATACGTTATCAATGCCTAAAACTTGTCAAACACGAATCGGATGACTTTGGGCCCCAGCATACATGCTTAACCCTGCGTCTATCAGCCTAAAACGACGCCGTTAACGGATGAGCATTTTAAGTGTGGCATTTGGTCGGTGCTCTACAATCCCCCAGTGAAGCTGCTCCGCAGGCGGCTTTTAGTTCTCCCGGACCAGGATCCCGCTCTGACACTGAGGGCCTTCGTAAGAGAAGGTAAGCGGTTGCGCACGCTAAAACCCGACATTTCCCTGGTCGAAAAGAATGGTCTCGCATCACCAGATACTTGAGCTTCGTGATCAAGGCCAGTACTGCAAACCAAAGCAAACACTTCAAAAAGTCTACGAAGGCTGGCTAGCCGAACAACCTCCCCCCGGTGACAGCTGGGTGGTTCGGGTAAAATCCGTTCCAGCAAATGGTTCAGCGGCAGTGTCCCAGGATGCGGTGGGATTTCGCCTGGCAGGCATTCTCCCTATAAAAAACCACAGATATCCGTTCAACGACACTGTGACGTGGCGGATGTGACTCGCCAGCAAATAAGGTCACTTCCACTTCGCTTTTCCGGAGGATCATCCACACACCACAAACGTCATCCGACTCGAAGCGTTTCATTGATTTCCCCCTCTGATGGCGAACCCAACGATCAAAAGCACACAGTCAGCTTTAGCTAATCACACAACATGGCTACTTCCAAATACATACGTAAACATACTTTTACATGTCACCAGACATACCTTCCTATGCTATTTATCAACATGTACTAATTTGTGCAATTGCCGATCACACATGTCTATAATACCATGCTCACGCTCTTGATGGTGTGCCTCGAAATGCCGAAAATAAACTATTTATTTATTTATTTATTTAAGCTTCCTCCCACAGCAAGCTGATCATGCAACGGATGGAATTTCGCGCGCTTTTGTCCCCTTCAAACGTCATATTTGTCAAACATGCCGAAAGCCTGGCCATAAGAAGTAATACTGCAGTCAGCTCCGGCTGCTGTACGTGAAGAAGCCTTATCAAAATAGGAATTATGGGAAGGATGGCGCCGTGTCTCTGTCCATAGTTGCCGCATTCGAAAATAAGTGTAAATCGAGACGACGATGTATCAGCAGGTTGATCAATGGGATCCCAACGAAACTGCAATTTCACACGACCTCGGATATCATGATTATTTTCAGGAGCACATGGCTTCACATAAAGAGGCCGAAGATGGCCTGGTGTGAGAAAGTTGCACGAACTACGTCGGTAGTGTGTTAAACGCAATGGGCGCACTTACTTACATGGTCGCTTTCAAAGGTGTGGAAAAGTAGGTAAACTGTTACATTACAGACCGGCCGACTGACTTTTCTTGGTCTCGACGGTATTAAAAAGTCGCACCTCCTCGATGTTCCCTTGAATCAGCTCTGCAACTGACTTTGGGCAAGTCCAGACCCATCATCAACTTCCGTCGACAACATGACGGCTACCCTACAAAGAAAAATTTGTCTGTCTTTCAGGATGGCTTGGGCCGTTGCACGAAATGCTAGGCAACGCTGAGCTTGCGACCAAATGCTAAACCAGTGTTCAAGGTTAAAAGACCGGTATCATATTCAGCCATGTCAACTGTTGATCAACGACTCGAGCGGCTGGGACGTGCCGGCGTCATCACAGCTGTCAACTGCTCATCTTGGGCTGCACAAATGGTCGCAGTGAAGAAGGCAAACGGCAAAGCACGCGTATGTGCTGACTTCTCAACTGGCCTTGAGGCCGCGCTGGACGACCATCAGTACCCAGTATCCGTAACGGAAGATATGCTTGCAGAACTGAACGATGTGCTGTGCTTAGTTTGGTCTATCCGACGCCTACCTTCAAGTGAACGTTGACGAAGTTTCGAGGGTTTTTACGTGCAACGCTCACCGTGAACTATTCCAATAAAATCGCTTGCCATTTCGTGTAAAAGTAGGGCCAGCCATCATCCAACTTGATGGATTCCATTTTAGCGGGCCTTTTTGGAGCCGCTGCATATCTGGATGATATTCTAGCGAGGGGTCGAACCCCGGAAGAGCTGTTTAACTGCCAGAATCAAGTGCTTGGTTGTGTACAGTTGTACGGCTTCCGGATCTATGAGGATAAATGTACCGTTTGACATTGATGACCAAATACCTCGGGTTTATCCTCGAAAAGGATGGACGTCGCCCCGATCCGGAAAACTTAGACGCCATTAGAAAAAAGACTTCACCAACGGATCTACCGTCTTGCGTAACTTTTATGAGTTCATCAGCCACTACGACGCATCCTTGACTGAGGTGCACTACCTGCATGCCCCGCTAAACAAGCTACCAGCCAAATGCCAAACATGGAACCGGACATCAGGATGCCAGCATGCCTTCGAATGGGTCAACACGTTGCTGTTCACAACCTTGTTCTTGAGTCATTTTGATCCCTCCGAAGAGATTGTCCTAACCACAGATGCATCAAGCCACGGGACTGGCGCATTAATTTCACACAAGTACACCGATGGCTCTCAGAATACCATCGACCATGTTGCCAGAACAAATACCAAGGTCCGGAGGAATTACAGCCGGACTGAGAAAGTAGCACTGGCCATAGTGTACGCGGTCGAGAAATTTCATAAACTGTCATACGGCCGCCGCTTCAAGCTTCTGACAGACCACAAGCCCTTGCTGGCTATCTTTAATTCGTAAAAGGGCACCTTGGCCTACACAGCCATCGGGCTACAAGGCTGGGCTCTTTCCTTAATGGGGTATGATTTCGAGATCAACTACCAGTCGACAATTTCCATTGGCCAAGTGGATGCACGGTCACGCCTAATTGATGCGCAGCAGCAAGAACATGAGGGCACAATCATGGCCGCAGTCGTGATTGAATCGGAAGGCAACTGCCTGGTAACTGACGCATTGCACGTTCTACCAGTTACCGCTGCAGCTTTACGAACTGAAACGCTTCGGGACCCAGTAGTCAAGAAAGCTACACGGTTTCACAAAACAGTTGGCTACGTTCACGTTCATCCGTCGAGTGGCAACACTACTTCTAGAGGAGACAGTTGCTCCTTATAGTGAACGACTGCATCCTATTTGCGGAAAAGGTGGTCATCCCTAAGGCATTTCAGGAGCACCTTATTCGGCAGTTTCAGACCGGGCATCCTGGGATCAACCGGATGAAGGCGCTTGCCAGCAGTTATGTATATTGGCCCTTTAGGCACAACCAGCTAGAAGAAATAGCTAAACGCTGAAAAAATTGCGCTAATGTCTTGAAAGCGCCACAAATATCAAAACCGTATTCATGGTGCCGCATCGATGTCGACGTTGCAGGACCGAGCAACGGCAGAAGTTTCCTCACTAACTTGGATGCATACAGCAAGTGGTCTGAAGTATTTTTCATAAATAGCACAACCACCAATGTCACTGTATCAACGCTGCGCCAAACCTAGCAACTTCGGCTGTCCTGAGACAATGGTAACCGTTAATGGCACACAATTCCCTTCGGCAATCAATGCGCCGTCCAACAAATTGGCTCGTCGCCGTTTCACCCACAGTCGAATGACCACGCAGAAAGTTTGGTCGGTACCTTCGAGCGTGCTTTCCACAAAGTAAAAGTGGAAGGACGTATAATAGAGGTATCTAACCGGTTCCTTTTTCGCTACTGATCAACATCGAATACGCAGGCTGCGTGTCTCCAGCACAGGCTATGATAATCCGGAAGCTCCGGGTATCTTTCGACGCCATCCGATCGCCCTCGGAATCCTCTGTTTGCGGCATAAACCTCAGGATGGAACAGGATTTACACGGGCGGCATATAACAGAGAAGCGATGGCTTGCCCTTGTACAGAAAGTGTTTGTACGTGACTAGCTTGAAGGCAACTTAAAATGGACGCCAAATACACGCAAAAACGCAGGTGGAAATGTCATGTATGACGTGATGGTGGGCGCATCAATCTGGGCACGGCATACAAACCAGTTACGGCCAACCTTTTGCCAAGCAGAAGAAGCAAAACCTACCGAACTCAGAACGAGTTATAGGTGAAAGGCTTCAACATGCCGAAGGAAGCAGTGGACGACTGCAAACAGTCGAGCAAAGAAAGAAGCACACGGTCATGGGAACACCATTCTCGGCCACTGCTGCCAAGGAGATGGACCGCCAAGCAGCGAACACGGTCCTGAAGACTGCAAGTTAATCCTGGGCTTTCATCATTTACCTCAGACGATATCTCATCAGGGGATGTGTCCGGGAGAAGGTAAGAATTGCCTAGCAAATCCACTATTATAGCAATTAACTGATGTTTGACGATTATGGCATGGATTTCGAACTCTCTGGAACGTTGTAGTTTCTACGGTAAATAAAAATCACCTAAACTATCGACAAAGGTTGTGAGGAGCTCCTGAACTCGGTAGCTAACCTTTCAATCGAAGGACAGTAAGAGACTGGACATTAACGCGGTGTGATGGTTTGCGTACCTTATTGACCCATTGAGCTATACTGGGTGCTGCCTCCGAGCATCTTGAGAGCTACTCCTACCGGGTAGGTCAATGGTGAGGTAAGGTCAACGCAGTCTCCTGGTCCCCCAGGCTGGGGGTTTGAAATGGGATGGCATGCATTCCTGTATAACTAAATCATTGCCAGTTCCCCGCTGCCTTGCGGACAGGCTTTTGAGCCTAAGGCTTTGGATGAGGACCCAAATCGTCCTCTTGTCTAGGTCAAGCATAAACTCCATCCTGCATCGGCCGTCGCGCAGATTATCAAGGGTCGCCTTATCTGCTGCATACAACAGTGCGGATAAGCGAAAACATGCTTCTGCTGGCGCCTACCTTCTTTTTTCCACCTTTTTCTCTTACTCCCATCCCGACCCTCCTTACTAACCTTCCTTCTATAATTCCTAGCTTAATTGACAGCAACCGAACTGCCACGGGAGTAGGACCATCTGCAGCCACCATCCTACCGCACCTATCGGAAGTCCATCTGCAAAAGTCCCTTATAAGGCCACGCTTTCCCGTTCCAATGGCGACATTCAACTTTCGCATTCTAAAACAAACAGGTCAACAGGTTGCACTCGCACGTACCTTGTACACACTAGGTATTGATGTGCGTTGTGTGTCCTAATCTAGGATCAATGACCCTAACGGGGTTATTGAATTGACTGCACCCGGCTTATCCTCTCGTTATTGCTTGCACGCATCCAGAGGCGCCGATGCAGCACACACTGGTCAAGCTGGTGTAGGTGTTATTCTAAGCTCCTAGGCTGAGCTATCGTTCGTTGATTGGACTCCGGGGTACAGCCGTTTATGTGCAGCTCTTTTGACGACAGTAGCTAAGGTTGATTCACGAAGTAGTACAAAACGCTGTTTGTTTATGATTTCCGCTTATGCCCCCACCAGCGACAGTTCAAGTGCTGTCAGGGACACATTCTATGACGAACTGAACGCCCTGCTACGCAGTGCTACTAGTTCAGATATTATAGTACTAGCAGGGGCTATGAACGCACAAGTAGGGCGTCTAAGCTCTTCAGCAGCTCAGTTGGGCGGTAATTATGGGCTTAACTCCGAACGGACTGACAAAGGTGTGCAAATGCTGCAACTGTGTGCGGGGCACCAGTTGTTTCTTAGTAGCACTGCTTTTAAACACAGTGGGCGCCGAAGTACCAATTGGCGTCCTCCTGTAGCTGGCCGGCGATGGACCCAAATTGACCACATAGCCATAAGTTACAAGTGGCGTGGTTCCATCCTGGATTGCCGCTCGTACTGGAGTACCTGTATCGACTCTGATCATGCCTTGTACGCTGGCGTTTTTCCATGAACTTTACTGGGACGCGCACCAAATCTCTGCCGCGAGTGGCAACTGAAAAATTGTCTCAGCCCTCGGTCAAGTAAGCCTATCAAGACGCACTGTATACCGAACTTCCGCAGGCTTGTCCTAATGACAGTGAGCGTCAGTGGAATAAAATCTCGGCCGTCATGCACCACACAGGAGCATCTGCTCGTAACACTCCCTATGCTCACCGCACCAGTCACTGGATATCCGCAAGGTCGGTGCACCTGTAAGAATCTAGAAGCCACCTCCCGGCTGGCGCTGAACACAATGTGACCAGACGGGCTATTAGGCGTAAACTAAAGCAGAGCCTACGTGCTGACAAGGAAGCTTGGTGGACCAGTAAATAAATAAATAAATAAATAATTTATTCTCAGTTTCATAGAGTCACACCAACGCAGGCATGATCAAGAAATGGAGGAGACAGGAGCAGTAGGCAAGTACTGCAAGCTATTCCAGCTAATCCGCACCACCGGTCCAAGGTAACCAGGCTTCAGTGAGACAATCAGAGACAGCGCGGGTGCGCTGTTACACAATAAGTAACGCCCTATGGCTCGTTGCGCGGAACACTTTCCAGAACAGTTCAGCTGGCCCCCTGCTCCCGGACCTCTTCCTACTCAGGTGATGCAGGACGAACCATTGAAGGTTGGTTTAGGGCCTCCGTCGGAGGCCGTGTTCCGAAACGCCATCACAGCCCTTATTCCTTTTCGTGCCGCTTGCCCGGATTCCCTCCAGCCTGCACTATTTAAGAATGGCAGTGAAGTCCGCTACAAAGCACTGACCTCCGTATTCGAACTTATCTAGAAGGAAGAGAATGTCCCGGCTACTTGGAGTGAATCGATTATAGTGGCAAGGTACAAGAAGGGCAGTCGCACCGATTGTGCTAACCACATGGGTATTAGCCTAACGCCAGTTGTGACCAAATTACTGGCCTCCATTATCGTACGTCGCCTCACTGCAGAACGGGAATGTCGGATTGGTGAAGAGCAGGCCCGTTTTCGCCCCGGACGTGGCTGTATAGACCATATATTCGCTTTGCGGCAGGTGCTATATCAGCGCCACGCAAAACGCAGACCGACAATCGCCGTGTTCCTTGATTTCAAGAGTGCGTTCGATTCAGTCGATCGCTCGATTCTGTTCGAAATACTCGCGCGGAAATGTGTTCCCACGAAATATTTGACCAACCTTCGTGCTCTATACTCGAACACTACAGGCTGCGTTATGCTCTACAGTGCCCTATCGGATAGCATTCCGCTATCAAGTGACGTTCTTCAGGCTTGTCTGGTTTCCCCATTTCTGTTCAATTTGGTAGCAACTTCTATCATAGAGTGTTTCCTTGCGGAATCTCATGATGTAAGCGTTGAAGTCATCATCACCATCATCATCATACACGTTAGCTAGAGTTGGGGAACACCTCCGCTACTTTGCCGCAATACACAGAAAAAAGGAGAAAAAATGCAACTGGTGCAAGCTGGCTGAGCTACCGGTAACGGATGGGCATCGTTTCGATAAGCTACAAGCCGGCTGGTGTGCATCAAAAAATAACTATGCAAAATTATATAAGGCTAAATAATGAGATCGTGGTTGGAGGGGAGGCTAAGAGGGATGGGGTGGGACAAAGAAACTCACGATCCGAACGCCACTGAGGTCGGCTCCTAGCCAAATCAGCAAGTGTGTCCAACCAAACGTGCTCATCGTCTTTCGGTCCCCAACCAGGGAGCAGAGACGCTCCAACCGAGGCCAGCTCAGCAGTGAGGGCCTTCATGCCTCTCGCCCAAGTCATCGCTTGGCCACCCATCCTCTTCTTCCATCCACACCCCCGGCGCGCAAACAACACACGTCGCGGATGTCTGCGGGCTGGCATGCGTAACAAGTGGCCGAGCCATCGGAGCCTCATGCGTGAAATAACGGTGCTGAGCGGTTCAGTTCCTATTCCTGTGTCATAAACAAGGCGTCGAACATGCTCGTTGCTCACGCGGTATTCCCACCAGATGTGAGCTAAATTACGAAGGCACTGGTGCTCGAACGTAACTAGCCTCTTCATGTTCGCTGCTTTAAGCGGCCAGGTTTCACAACCTACAGTAGGGTCGAACGTACTGCTGCATTGTACACTCTACGCTTCAAGGCAAGAGTGATGTCGCGTCGGCGCCACAAGTGGCGAAGGTTAGCAAAAGCGCCCCGAGCTTTGGCTATACGATTCGGGATTTCATCTTCAATCCCACGGGCGGTGATACAACTTCCCAGGTAGTTGAATAGTTGAACTACCTAGCTGCTCCCCACCAAAGGTAAGCAAAGGAGGCGGTCCAGACCAATCTTGGAGGAACGCTTTGCACTTCGAGGGTGCGAAGCAAAGCTAGTGCTAATCTGTCCATCACCGCTTGGCACGTTTCTGAGCTGTCACAGATCAGGGCAATATCATCAGCGTACTCTAAGTCAAGAAGTCGTTCACCTGGGAGCAGCTCCACATATTCTAAGTCGTGTCCTTTGAACGCGATTTCCACGACTTCGTCAACAGCGAAGTTGAAGAGGAAAGGTGACAGCGAACATCCTTGTCTCACGCCGCTGGAGATATTAAAGGGCGACGACAACTTGCAGTAAGCCCTCACTCTGCCCGAGCTACGCGCATAAAATGCTCGGATAATATTCACATATTTCTCAGGTACACCTTTTCTGAGTAGACAGTCCCAAAGTGCATGTCTATCCATAACATCGAACGCACCTTTGCTATCGAGGAACACGACAACGGTCGGTCGCCAATTTGTGTGACGGTGCTCCAACAACTGGCGCAAAGTGATGATTTGGTCAATGCAGCCACGACCTCGACGAAATCCAGCTTGCTCTTCACGAATCTGGCTTTCAAGTGTGCCAGTCAGTCTGTGAAGGATGACAGAGGCAAGCAATTTGGAGGCGATGGAGATCAGACTGACACCTCTATGGCTGCCGCATTCCGATCGTGAGCCTCCTCTGAAAATTGGGACTATGATGGAGCGGCTCCAATCGGTTGGGACAGTTTCCTGCTCCCACAGTCTCACTAGTAACTCGTGTAAATCATCCATAAGAGCAGGTCCCCCGAATTTGAAGGTGGCTGGAGGAAGATCATCAGATCCCGCGGCTTTATTTAACTTCAACAGTTTGATCTCACGTTCGACTTTTGAGCGAGAGGGTGGATCCATAGGGACAGCCCCCGGTGCAGGACGATCACTGGTCGGCGAGAAATCTAACAATTCCGACCGATTAAATTGCCTTTCAAAGTGCTCAGCCCAACGTTCCAGGCGTTTTGATAAGTTGTGGATGGGTTGTCCACTCTCGTCACGAAGACTTTCACTAACACCAGGTCTCCTACTTCCCGGTTCCCGTATCAGACAGAATAACTCATGATGGTTACCAAGGGCGGCGGCCATTTCTATCTCTGTTGCGCGATTAGACCACCATGACTCGCGGTCTATCTTCAGGCTAGCACGGAGTTTCGCCTGGAGCTCTTTGCGAGTTTCATTGTGTTTGCTTCCAGCCGGGATATGCCAACGAGCATCCATAGGTTCCAGAGACTGCGAAGAGACCCAATGTCCATGTTGGCGATTAGACATACTACATGAGTATTTGCCTGCTGTTAGTAAGGCCTGTAGAATATGAGACCAGTGAGCTTCAATTGCATCCAGTGAGCGTTTATCCAACTCGCGTGACAGCGTACTCTGATACGCATTCCGAACAGCTGTCTTCGCTAGTCTGCCGGTGTCAATGCGCTCAAAACATTGTCGCGGGCGTCCGCCAAAGCGCATCCGCTGGTCAGCACATACAAGTGTATGATCGGTGTCAACATCTGTGCGCCAAATCGAGCGGCAGTTCCGGACGCAGCCTCTCCATCGGTAACTGATAGCAGTGTGATCAATTCGCATCCAAAGCTGGTTCGAGGCTGGTGGGCGCCAAGTCACCCTCCGGAGGGTGCTGTGTCGTCAATTAGTGCTCGCAAGGAATAAGCGAGCATCCTCACACAAATGAAGTAACCGCTCACCGTTATCATTGCGGTAGCCTATACCATGTTGGCCGCCCAGATGCAGCTCATCTGTGGATAATTTTCCAACTTGAGCGTTCAGATCCCCAGCCAGCACTACAGTGTCCGAGCTTCTTCTGTGGATAAGGAGCTCGTTCAGTTGATGATAGAGGTCGTCTTTTAACGAGTCATCGCTACAGTTTGTCAGTGCATAGGCAGCGATAACGAATAGACACCTGTTAGTCCCACGCGACTTCGAAGTTTCGAACGAGCCAGCCAATCGGACCGCACACATCCGGCTGCTGATTGGAATCCAATCAACCAGAACAGCTTCAGCCTGGGGACCCGGGGCAATACCAACACTGGCTTGGCCGGTGCTCAAAGCTGCATCGGCACCGGATAGGCGAAATGAGAAAGTGCTGCTAGTGTCAACTGAAGGAGATCGCAGAGTGAGTACAGAGCGCGAGTTTTGCAGGCAGGTCTCCGATAAGCAGCAGATATGGATCAAGAGGGTCTCTAATGTCCGGGCAAAAGCTACCTGTTGACCGAACTGAAGCAATGTGCGAACAGTAAGGCAAGCCAGTCTGAAGGAGGATCGAGGGCTCCAAATGAAAGCCGATGAACTGGAATGGGACACTTGCTTGGACCTGGGCCTGTTGACAGTGCAGGGATGACGCTCTGCGTTCACATGTGTGTTGAAAATAAAAGACAAGCAACTATTGAAGCAAGCTGGGGGAGGGCCGAGAATCGGAAGGTTGAAAACAGGGGGGACAAAAGTAAAGCTGGAACGGAACGATAAGGGTGAAAAAGCGCATGAAGGGGAATAAGAAGATGGGAAGGCTTGAGCAGTAGCATCCATACCCCTATCCACCCTGCGCGATGCAGCAGATAGGGCACCGTTGATTATCCTCTGCGGTGGCCAGAGCATCAGAAATTTGTTTGAAGTGAGATTCATTGTATTGCGTGGGCAGGATAATGTCAGGTTGCCCAGGCCTAGGCGGGAGAACGAGTACGGTTCTCAACCAAAGCCTTTGGTTCAAAAGATTGCCCGCAAGGCAGCGGGTTTGGCATTGGGCTACAAGGAGTCCGTTTTAAGAAATAAGGAGCCACCCTCATTCCAACCCCTAACCTGGAGGACCAAGAGGCTGAGTTTGTCTGGCTTCTAACCATTGACCAATGTGGTATGGGTGGCTCTGAAGATGCAAAAGCACCACCCAGTATAGCTCGATGGATCACTGAGGCACACAAGCCATCGCACCACGGTAAGGTCCAGCCTCCTTGCGATGGAAGCATCTTCAGAGTGCAAAGTGCTGCTGCAGGACCACCAGCCACTTAATGACCCCTTGACGCTTGCTAACGAGGAACTCAAGGTGGTTGATCAATCCACTTATCTTGGCAGCTGCATCAGCAATGATGAGCGCATAGAAACTGACGTCAACTCAAGCATTGCAAAGCCAGAGCTACCTTCTTGAACCTGCCGTATCTTCGGCGACAGAAGAGAATTTCCTTCTTTCTGAAAGGCTGTGTATACAAGGCCACAGTGAGGGCCGTTCTGCTCTATGGTAATGCGACGTGGCCCCTGCGGTCTGAAGATCTGAGGAGCATTCAAGTCGTTGATCATCGTTGTCTGCGAAGCATTGCTGGAGTCGGATGGCACCAGCGTGTCCGTAAGGATGATGTGCGTAGGCGAGTACTAGGTAGTGATAAGCGTGCTAGTTCCCTAGCACAACAGTCAGCACTGAATAAGTTGCGTTGGATCAGGCACCTGCTACGTATACCTGGTCACCGCTTACCTAGGAGGGTCTTGTTTAGTCTGCCTGGTGTAGGGTGGCGCATGAATCGAGGTGGACAGAAGTTGACTTGGCAGCGGGAAATGAAGTCACTGACGACCAAACTTGGTACTGTTGGTCGGTCTCGCCTTCCGGGCTGGAGTCCACGTGACTCGCCTTGTGCTTGGCTCGGGACTTTACGGGACAGGGCCCGCAGTAGACACCAGCGCGCGTCTGCTGCCGTCTCCCAATCGGGTTGCCTGTTTAAAGGGTGTTTGGTGCTGAGTTATCTGCGGGGTCATGGCTGATTATGATGCGTGGCAATGAAAGCCGCAAGGAAACTGTCTCGCCGATGCCGCCTTATCTTTGCACGACAGCCAGCTGTTTGTGACGGTATGTTGTCTACACATGGTATAGGCGCCTTGACCCTGGAGGTTTGCTTAGGGCGTTAAGGTATTCAGGTAAATCTCCCTTCCCTTCCTCTTTTTATTCTTTATTTCATAGGTCCTCATGTTTGTATGGCAGCAAAGCATCTGTTCAAATGGCTGATGTACTGCTGTTGATGTTGACGATAAGAGACCTAGAACTACAGTCAATGTCCGCAGCGGTCGTACAGTTTGTTGACGGCGATAAATACGTTATTTCTCAAGGTCATTGATATTATATATTTCCTTCGTTTGGGTTAAAAGTGTTGCAGAGCAGTAAAGTGTCAATTCCGGAACTGCGTCTACTGAGAAGATTATAGCACTATTGTTAGAACTGCATAAGGTGTCGAAAAACCTAATACAATGCCGGCATCACACCCTGTACAACCAATTATTGCCCACGTTTTCCTGCCGAGCAGCCCCTGCCAGACCGTTTAGGTTGAAGTAAGAAAGAGCGAAGAGTACGGCTAGAAATCAAGAGTAGGAATGTCGGCTAATTAATGATAAAACCATTGTGTAAGCATAACTAGAAAAAGCAAGGCAACATTCAAGGCGTTTAGGAGAACTGGATGGTTTGGTACTGCCACCCAAGAGCGTCTCATGCTTCGCGAAATCCTCCACCGTAGACACCCTAACGACGTGCTCCGGAAGCGATTTCCGACGTTCAATAACTCTGCGCGACAAGGGGGTTTGCGTCTCTACTCGTTCAGACCACAGTTTGTGCACCTTCAAAAGGACCTCGGAGACTAGAGAGCTTGGCGTGATCCAAATTATTTTTAACAAGCGTACTTTGACAAAGTCAGGTTTTTGCAAGGCGCTTTTAAACACTGTGACATCATAGTCCTTAGAACGTTGTAGCGCTTCATATGCTCATTATTGTCCTTTGTTCACTAGTTCACCGATGACCGATTGTAGACTCTTCCTCCTTCTGTTAATCTCGCTTATATTATCTCCAGGTTGACCCACATCCGGCTCGACACTTGACCGTTTTGTAAGTTCCTGTGCTAACGTGCCGCCCTTGTCTCGCCACATCCGTTCACGAATTCTTGTGGCTCCTTTGCTACTGTCCGCTGTGGCCCACAAATTATCCACTGTTGAACTGCGTCTGGGCAACCAACCTGGTGTAGGCTTCAGTAATGATAACAGTAAGCGGTTACTTCATTTGTGTTAAGATGCCCGCTTACTATTTTGTGAGCACTAATTTCTAATGACTCACACTCCGGAGGTTGACTTGGCGCCCACCACCTTCTAACCAGCTATAGACGCAAAGTGGCCACATTGCGATTAGTTACCGTTGGAGCGGCTGCATACAGGACTGTCGCTCGATTTGCAGCATTCGTGTGGACACTGACCATGCGCATGTATGTGCTGATCTGCGGATGAAGTTTGGCGGACGCCCACGACGACGTTGTGAGCGCATTGCCGCCAGTCAACCGACAAAGTCAGCTGGTCTGAACGCGTATCGAACTATGCTGACTTGCGAGTTGAGTAAGCGCTCACAGGAAGCAGTTGAAGCCCACTGGTGTCAGATACACCGGACCTACTAGCAGCAGGATACTCCTCATGTAGTAAGCCTAATCGCCAACATGGACATTGGGTCTCTTCGTGGTTTATGGGACTTGTCAATGCTCGCCGACACATTACGGCTGGATGCAAACACAAAGAGAATCGCAACGACATTATTCCTATGTAGTGTGATCACTGAGTTTACGTTTCCGCGAAACACTAATTTGAAGCCTTTATGTAACCCAACGGTTTACGGGTTTTGAAGGAATCACAGCCCTTGGTAGGTAGGCTCACTTCACCAGTTTATCGACGTTAACAGCTAGGTTATCATTTATATTTTTTGCGTGTTGCTTCGGTGCTCTTGCAGCTTTTAAAATTTTAGCCGCTTATAGGGACAAACACTAGCCTAGCTGGCTGGCTGGCCGAACAACCTCCTCGTGGTTCCAGCTGGGTGGTAAGGGTTTACCCCCTTACAGCAAATAGTTCGGCGGCAGTGTTCCAGGACGTGGTGGGTTTTCGCCTGGCAAGCGCTCTCACTATAAAAAGCCACATATGTCCGTTTAACAACACTGTGACGTGCCGGTTGTTACTCGCCACTAACTAAATTCACCCAATGCTTCTCCGAACAACCGCTTCAAGTCCACAGATAACAAGCACTGGCGACACCTTCAAACACATTCAAGCAAAAGGACAGTAAACATGTACCACTCCCATAAACAAAGCCAAACACGCCTACATGCAAACTTACATACATTCATATATAAACTTATGCAAAAATCCCATTGTTCCATTGTACCTTAATTGAGCACATTTTGTACCCTTAACATGATCATGCCTGCGCAGGCGTGCCTCGCTTAGTCGAGAATACACAATTTAGTTATTTATTTAATGTACAACGCGACTGAGACGTGTCATGCTTCACATGTTGGCTACTTAACATGCACCTTACACTTGTACACCGGCTGCATCCGTGGCCCGGGTCAAGTAAAACCACTGGACGCGTGCTGCCGATCTCTGCCAGCTGCCTTTAGGTGAAAACTATCGCTACTTTGTAATGAACGATTTACTCCTCATGTTTCGGCTTTGCTAATTGGGTCAACGTCTCTTTCTGTACTACACGACTGTCTATCAGTACTTGTTTCTCACAACTGCCGCGTCGTCCTATGCAAAGTCCCATGTCTTTGGGCGACCAGATGTCAAGTTAACATGAAAATTTCACCTGAAAGTTGGCTTCCACTACGGCGACCTTCCGAAAAATGCAGCGTCGCCAGTTCAAATCCGCATAGGTACGGGCTCGACCAGGTGTCATCGCGGGTCAGCGCAGCTTGGGTGCGGCACACCCTTGTACTGCTAATGGCATTCTTCTTCTTTTTAGTCTATCGGAACTCGTTGCATTTGCGAACTCGCCGGGGTATTTGGTCTCGCTTTTCTACTTCATTCATTTTTTCCTAAGTCCGATGGCTGAACGTCTGTCTCTTTTCTCTTTGTGCTTTTCTCATGGCTTACTACTTTTTGTTTTCCTTGTTTTTACCACCAGGATTGCTTGGCTTTTGTGGTATACGGTTTGCTGCATTTTTATGCTCAAACCACAGTTGTCACCTTGAACCCTCTTGAGAATCGATAACCTCACTTGACCACCGTTAACGTGACCGATGTCATTGATTCGGCTTTTCTGGACCGCACTGATATCCGGCTCTTCATTGGTCCTCCTTCCGCTCCGGCCATCTACACCGTTTACCGGTACTGTCTGATCGAACTTATTCGTGTTGGACTTTTAGAGGCCGGTGAAGACAAGCTTCTCAGCTATGGTGCGTTATCCGCGATGCGTGTCTCGGAGAATAAAGTAGGTTTCTCTTGAAGCGGGCATGGTCAGTTGTAGCTTCCACATGAATCCTGTGTGTTACGCATTTAACTGGAATTGTCTGAATTGACTTAATTTTCTATGCTCAGTTTTAATAATGCTCTGCATATTCCCTAATTATTTTGCGTGGTCAGATACTGACCACGTTTTGGCTACCGTTCACTTCGGCTCGTTCGTGCCTGCAGCCAGTACGCCACGTTAAATAAATAAATAAATAAATAAATAAATCTTTTATTCTCGACAAGGCGAGGCACACCTTTACAGGCATGATCAGTTTGACAAAACAATGCGTGGGCGGGAATTTGCAGAAATCCGATATGTTTGCCATAACCATGCATGTTTGTGCAGAGGGAATGTAAGTGTGTAATTGTCTGTGCGTCTATGTAGCTGTGTAATTTGCGCTTATAACTGTGCTGCTCCATTTTTGAATGTTTGCCATCGTCAGCAATGTGTGAGTAGAAGATTGGTGTTCGTGGGTTGGGAAGGATTATCCAGATACCCACTGAGCAGTGGCTTTATTTTGTGGAGAGCCACGACCGCCACATCACAGTGTTGTTAAGCATACATTTGTGGCTGTTTATTGGGAGAACGCTTGCCAGGCGAAAATCCACCACGTCCCAGAACACTGCCGCCGAACTATTAGCTGGAACGGGTTAAACCAGAACCACCCAGCTGGCACCACGAGGAGGCTGTTCGGCTAGCCAGCAACATTTTCCCTGCACGTTTTCAGTCAGATAATACCTAGCCCGTCAAAGAATCATGTTGGTATCACCGACAATACGGTGGACGAATTGACGTTTTTGGGCTCCCTGCATTAGGCACAACCCAGCTGCTTCAGCGAATGCGAATAACCCGCATACTAGCACGACAAACGTATCAGACAATAACGAAGCAAATCTCCTGTTTTAGGTTAAGGATCGACGTCCTTTCATCACGTTCCTTATCGACACGGGAGCGGAAGTCAGCGTCATCCAAGCGACCGCTAACAACAAGCACTCACAGTCCAAGTACAACTTGCGTGTGGCCAACCGTCTCCGACAGCTTCATCCGGTCAACGCGTGATGAACCTGGACCACAGTCTTCGCCGAGATTTGCAGTGGGTTTTCATGGTTGCGTCTGTAACCTTCGCAATTATCGTTATCGACTTCGCCCGACATTTTGTGTCGCTTGTTGCTGCGGCGCGTCGCAAACGTTTTAACATCCGTACTAAACTAGGGGTTGAAGGCGTTCCTACGGACGCTCCGATACTCAGTCCCGTTTTTCCAATTGCCGATATAACATCCGCTTATACGAGCCTACTCTCTGAATACCCGCGACTGGTAGCACCAGCTGCAGAGCTTCCGCCAGTCACGACAGAGATCGCTCATCACATTGTCACGCGTGATCATATATTTAGCGTACGACCAAGACGGCTTGCTCCTGAAAAACTACGTACCGCGCGAGTTGAATTCAACCGCATGCTTCATCTCGGTAGCGTCAGACCGTCCAACAGCCCATGGGCATCGCCTCTGCACATGGTTCCGAAGGTCATGGAGGACTCGTGTCATTGTGGCGACTATTGAACCTTGAATACGGTTATCAAGCCTGATCGCTACTCCATCCCACATATAGTGGATCTCACCGCCAGTCTGGCAGGTAAAAACATCTTCAGAGAAACTGACTAGGCACGCGCATACAACCAATTTCCGGTAGCCGAAGCGGACATCGCTAATCCTGCCGTGACGACTCCATTTGGTTTGTTTGAGTTTCTGCGCATGCCATTTAGTCTAAGGAATGCCGCGCAAACATTTCAACGCTTAATCGACCAAGTTTGTCGCGGCTTAGGCTTCGTTTACGCTTATCTGGACGTGGCTTACCTCAAAACAAGGTGACGAGCAATGCAGTAAAGTGTTCCTTTAGTCAACGTTTTGGGCTATCCTATCTCCTCTGTAAGCATTGTGCCATGGCAAGATAAAATACAAGCCATCATCGGCTACCCGGAGCCTCCTTCTATCAAACACCTTAGGAATTTTTACGAGCTTGTCAACTTAAATAAATACATAAATAAATAAACAATTTATTCTAAAATTCCTAGATGCACAAAAAATCAGGCGTGATCAAGGGTTATAAGCAGTGGTATATCGCGACGATACTTCAGTTTTAATCGTGTGTAGTTGAAACGGTCAAGGCACTGTAAGTGCAGTGAAACGGTGCATATAGATGGAGAGTATCATATTCTTGCATGTGTCAGGAAGATTTGAAATATTAGTCTAGGCGACTTGCCAGTATGAAGTTGTGGGCAGTGACTATTCAGTGGCGAGTTACATCCGCCACGTCACAGAGTATTGTTAAACAGACATCTGTGGCTTTTTATAGGGTGAACGATTGCCAGGCGAAAACCCACCACGTCCTGCAACACTGCCGCAAAGCATTTTGGAGATTAATGCTTAACTGGTAAAGCCGCTTGACGACTGGTTTCATATTCGGTTATTGACAGTTAAAAGGTTCCTAATTTCCTTTGTTAGTTAGACGGGTAATTTGATCGGAGTCGCCATGATTGTTGAGGCCAGTGGAGGAGGCGGACATCGCGGATAGTTAGCTTGTTGTGTGTGCAGGCAAGCAACGTTCAAATTTTCTGTTGTCTGGTTTTTCAGTTGTATAATGTATGGGAGTCAGAAGGTGTGTCCAGCTCTCCAACTGACGAGGCATACCGAGCTGCGCGTCACTGATGCAACCCCTCAATGATCTTCTCCAAAGAAACCACAAGAAATTCGAAGTTCCTGCCGCAGAAGGCGCTGCTTTTAAAGTCACTGAAAGAGACTGTCCTCAACACAGCTTTTATGGCACATCAAGGTCCGGCCGTCCCAGTGTACTTCAGTTCTGACACCGCGGAAGTGGCCGGCGGAACAATATTGGAACAACGCTCAGCCGACACGCGGCAGATCCTAGAGGTTTTCTGTAAACTTTGACAACCAACCGAATCTCGATACAGCCCGTTCGGTAGAGAACCCATGGCCATATATCTAGCGATACGTCACTTTCAACAAGTCATAAAAGGCCGCTCCTTTGCCGGGTCCACCTACCCTATCCCCTTGACTTACGTGCTCGGCTCGACCACCGACCGATGCTCTCCTAGAGAGTTGTGCTACCACGACTATTTAGCTCAGTTTATGACTCCCAGGTCTGAGGTGTACACAACGCCGTCACCGGTGCCGTTGCCCGAATCCAAGCTATCATCGCTGACGCCGGCACTGCAATCTACTTAGCTAGCATAGCCGCAGGGCAACTCACTGATCCTGAGGTTGATTTAATACGTAGGTCTCCCTCGGGGAACATACAACACGTTCCGCTTACATTGGCAGGTGGAACTTTACTTTACTACTTAGCGCCGGGCAAGCCGCGTCCAGTCATCCCACGCGAGTCACAGCAGACCGTATTTGACACATTGCACATCTTGTCGCATCCGGAAGTTCGTGCATCGGTTAGGCCCCTAACCGCACGATACCTTTGGTGCAATTTCCGTCCAGACGTCAGTACTGGGGCAGCTGCTTGCCTTCAGTGTCAACGCGAGAAAGTGCATAAGCAAACCTAAAGCCTAGCAGGAAACGTTCCCACGCCAGAGGCACATTTTCACCACGTGCACATCGGGCTCGTAGGTTCTCTGTCGCCTTTGAAAGACGCTGTATACCTACTTACCTATGTCGAGCGGATCCCTAGGTGGGCGTAAGCTATTTCCATATCTAAATGCTATCAAAAATGTTAGCGGATGCTTTTCCGGAGCGCTGGGTAGCTCAATACGACTGTCCCGCCTCGGTGACCATCGATCAAGGGTCACGTTTCTCGTCGACCTTTGCCACGTGGCGTAAGGATTTAGGTTGTCGTCACGTTCAGACGACGGTGTATCTTCCGGCCGCTAACGGCATTATGGAGCGTTTCAGCCGCCAGTTGAAGGCCGCGCTATGTGCGCACGCTGATCCTCCGTGGTCAGAAACAATTTCTGTCGCATTTATAGATTTAAGAAACATCGTTAAAATCGATTTCGAAGCAACACCGGCGCAGCTAGTCTAGGGCTGCATGCTGCGGTTGCCCGACGAGATAGAAACACCAGCCGTGTCTACTTTCTCCCTTGACTACGGAAGTTAAACCGATCGAGGGGTTTGCTAGGTGCGTGAACCATGTCTACCAGGTCCTCGATCGTAGAAGACACCAGTGTACGTGCCCGCAAAGATGGCTTGGTGTACACACCTTCTTCACGTAGGTGGTGTTCGACAGCTTCTTTAGTCGCCGGACCCTGAACCCGTCAAAATGCTACACCGTGCAAATACTAAGTACGCTATTTTCCTATAAGGCCGACTCGAAGTCTTCACCATCGACCGTCTAGAGCCCGCTTTTATGGAACTATTGTAAAATGTCGGTCCTTCAGGGACAAAACGTGCATTCTGCAAACAAACAGACCAGGCGAAAACGCAGGCAGCGGGCGAGTGAAACATATCGGTATATACAGCTAGTTGGATCCATAATTACCGACCTTTGTGAATGCATGACATTCCTCCTTTGATTCAGTCAAACAACTCACTCCAATGCGTCCAACTGTTGGCCAATCAGCGTGCATGCGAGAAACGTGTGAACGTCCAATCAGCTGCCGCCTTTCCTTGCGGCAGCCTAACGGCTTCCTTTCTGGGCTGGCACCGCACGTTCGTTCGAGTGTATACACCCATCACATCCTCCCTTTTTTCATGTTCTTGCTGCTGTATTTTGCTAAATAGTCCATACACTTTACCACTCCGCGTCCTCTTTGTTGGATCTGCCGATGTCGCCTCATTGCCGCACGCAGTATAACGCTCTCTCCCTGATTCATGCTGTCGCCTCGGACATCTCCTCAGCTGTACTCGGTTTTTTCTCAGCTTCTTCCCTCCAACATTTACTTCGTATGACCTTTCACCGACTTTCGCAGCCACGACTCCTTTTCTCCACCGCTCCTGTCCATCGGGAATTGGTTCAACCCATACTTCTTCCCCCACTGTCAGCTCAGGTAATTTCCGTGCGCCGTTGTCGTAGTACCGTTTCTGAGTAGCCATTCGCCTTTTCAAACTGTTCTGTACTTTCTCAAGTTGTGGCGTGACAGGGCGCAGAAGTGTCGCGGATGCAGGCATCACAGTTCTGGTCCTTCGACTGTATAGGCGCTGCACTGGGCTCAGGCCGAAATCCGTTGAAGGAGTGTTGCGACTCTTCAGTAACATGAGGTATGGGCCCTCCCGAGTATCTCTAGCCTTCGCTAATAGTCGCTTGGCTTGCTTCACTGCCGACGCTGCCTTCCCCTTTGATTGACTGTGATAGGGACTGGTTTGCCGGTGTAGGAATTCCCATTTGGTTGCGAAAGCCTGGAATGCCCTGCTGCTGAAATGGGGACCGTTGTCCGAGACTAGCTCCTCCAGTATCCCGTGCCGTGCAAATTGACATCTGAGTCTGTTGATTACAGCCTCCGTGGTCGTGGTGGTGAGTAAATCGATTTCAAAGTAATCACTATAGTAGTCCACCGTGAGTAAGTAATCCTTTCCGTTGTCCCAGAATAGATCCACTGCTACCTTTTGCCCCAGGCGGTCCGGAACATCATACAGCATCATCGGTTCCTTCGTTTGCCGAATGTCGTGTGAACGGCACGCCTCACAGTTAGACACATGATCCTTGAGCTAACCTGTCATTCCTGTCCAGAACATCAGTTCCCTTGCTCGATTAATGGTGTAAGTTGCACCCAGGTGCGCGCGATGAACATGCACCAGCACCACCTTTCGGAGAGAAGAAGGGATTAGGATTCGACTTTCCTTGAACCACAGCCCGTCACAGACAGTGAGTTCGTCCCGAAAATTGAAGTAGGGTGTTAATTCTTTCGGGAGCTGCTTCTTTGTTTCTGGCCACCCATTGAGGATAACGTCTCGAAAAGCTGCAAAGTTTGGTCTTCCTCCGTGAAACGCCTTATGTCTTTCAAACGGTTTTCTGTCACTGCCAGATGCTGCACCATGCTAACTGTCTCGATCACTTCTAGATGATGTTCGGCCACTGGCGGATGTGCTCTCGACAGAGTGTCCGCGATGAACATCTGTGTGCCAGGTGTGTACACAATGTCAATGTCATACTTCTGGAGCCGGATAAGCATACGCTGCAGACGGCGAGGAACGTTATTCAGTGGTTTCGTGGCTATCGACACCAGCGGCTTATGGTCAGTGTACACGGCTGTCTTTCTTCCAAACGTATAATCATTGAAACGCTCCATGGCATAGACCACTGCCAGCATCTCTTTCTCGATCTGTGCGTACCGCTTCTCGGCCTCTGTGAGTGCTCGACTGCAGCAATCCAAAGGTCTTCCGTTCTGCCAACAGAACAGCACCTACTCCACTCTGGCTACTATCACACTGTACCACCAATGGTTGTGCTGGATCGTAATATCCGAGTACGGGCGCATTACTGATAAGGTTCTTAATGGTTTCGAAAGCCAACTCCTGTTCCTTTCCCCAGCTTCAATTTACTCCTTTGTGTATTAACTGTCTAATCGGAGTCATGACATCAGCGAGTCCTGGTAGGAACCGGCTTAACTAATTCACCATACCGTTTAGGCAATGGACTGCCTTCACATCGTTAGGGGTCGGCATCACTTGTATCGCCTTACACTTCCCTGGGCCAACCCTGATTCCGTCGGATGTTAACACATGCCCATGGAAAATCACCTCCTCTTTCCGCAGCTCTACTTTCGCGCGTTTTAGCTTGATGTTCTTTTACACGCAACGCCTCAGGAACCGGTGTAGCTTAGTGTCATGCTCTTCTTCGGTAGAACCATAAATCATAACGTCATCTGCCACATAGGTTACGCCATCTAAATCATCTATTGCTTGCACCAAACGCTTTTGGAAAATTTCGCTAGACACCTTCAGGCCAAACGGTAATCGCAGCCAACGATAACGTCCGAACGGTGTAGCAAAGGTGGTGAGGAAACTGGATTCGTCGTCAGAACAACGTACCAGAATGCGGAAGAAAGGCCTACATTCGTGAAAAACGTAGCTTTTATCAAACGTGGTAGAACATGTAACGTCGGTAGCGCATAATGTTCTCTACTCATGGCCTCATTCATTGGCTTCGGGTCTGTAAACACGCGTAGTTCGCCATTTTTCTTCGCAATGATTGCGACCTGGATAACCCAGTCTGTTGGATCATCAACCTTTGCAACCACACCCTACATAACCAGCTTATTCAATTCCGCGGAAAATCGGTCACGTAGCGCACATGGGACTCTCCTAGCAGGTAATGCAATCGGGCGTACCAAAGGATCTAACGACAGGTGAGCCGTACCCTCAAATTTCCCTAAACCCCGGCTAAACACAGACGGATACAGGTCACTAACATCGGCTTCAAGCTGACAAGCGTACACAAAACTATCATGGCTAAAAATGACAAAGCCAAGAGATAAAATCGTATCAATGCCGAGAATCGGCGTGAGATCCTCATCCACGATCACTAACTGCAGACGATGGGAAACACCGTCTCTCAGATTGACCACGTTAATTATAGCTGAGCCCTTTGGCTTGAGTCTGGAACCATTTCACATGCGCAAATAATCTTGATCCGCTTGCATTTGCACGCCGCGGCAGTGCTTTCTGGGCAAAATATTGATCGTCGCGCCTGTGTCTAACTGGAATCGCACAGACCGTCCCTTGACCAGAAGATTTGCATAGACACATTTCTGCGACGCTTTCCGCGACACGTTACCAATCGATCGTTCGGTGTCTTCTGTTGATTTGCCTGGAAAGAGTGCACTGACATCTGTCGACTGACAGCAGCGGGCGAAGTGATTGCGCTTCCCACGTTTGACACAAATACGGCCCCACGCCGGACACTGTTCGCGGTTCCTCGGATGTCGTGTTGCACAGAAGTTGTAGGGCTCCTGTCGCGCGGTCGTGGCCCTCGTAGTTTTGCTCCTGGAAGCGGCGCACAACTCTGAATCACCTGCGATTTTCATCTGCTGGAACTGATAGGCAGTGGAGGGCTCACTGTTACAGATGTCGATACATTGCTGCAGCGATAAGTTGCGCTTTCGTAATAGTCGCTTCGTCAAACCATCGTCATTGATCCCAAGAACAATGCGGTCCCGTATGAGACTGTCCGCTATGCATTTACAGAAACTGCAGGATCGGGCCAAAATCTTTAGCTCAGTGACGTACGTGTCAACGGATTCACCTGGCCGCATGTTCCGCGAAAAGATGAGTTAGCGTTGAAATGTCTCGTTTGTTTGGCCTTCGCAATATTCACTGAACTTCTCAAGAACTGTCTCCAGATTGCTGGCATCTTCACTCTTGTCGTAACACAATGTCTCTAGCACGCGGCGCGCATCATCTGCTGCTGCGTGTCGAAACATGGCCAAGCGGTACGCCATCGGTTGTTTGTCCAGACGCGATAAAGTGCAGAAATTCATCCATTTGTTTTTCCACAAACGCCAGTTGCTTGCCAACCTGCGTTCATCAATGTTCAGCGGGGCAGGCATTTAAATAGCCGGTGCAGCTCCAGCCATCGTCTGGGTGGTAATAATGTTCTTCTCCTTATCTGACACCATGTAAAAAGTCGGTCCTTCTGGGACAAAACGTATATTTAGCAAAAAACAGGACCAGGCGAAAACGCAGACAGAGGGCGAGTGAAACATATCGGTATTTACAGCTAGTTGGATCCATAATTACCGACCTTTGTGAAAGCATGACATTCCTCCTTTGATTCAATCAAACAACTCACGCCAATGCGTTCAACTGTTGGCCAATCAGCGTGCATGCAAAAATGTGTGAACGTCCAAGCAGCTGCCGCCTTTCCTTGCGGCAGCCTAACGGCCTCCTTGCTGGGCTGGCACCGCACGTTCGTTCGAATGTATATTTCCATCACACTAACAGCTTTGTCTACTTCATTTAGTAGTGCTCGCGCGACGTCACAACTCGCCGCACCAGCGTCCAGCATCCACCAATATTCTAACTCTTTTTGCTCTCCCCCACGCAATTTTCGGCTCATAATAAACGGATACTTTGTAGCTTACTTACTGGTAGAACGCTCCTGTCACTACGCAGACGTTAGCAATTCGCTCATACGGTGAATGATTCTATAGGATATTCAAAAGGCACTTTCAGCATAATTATTGTTGCACAGTCTACATGCTTTCGTCTCAACTCCAAATGTTATAACATAAGACCTTAAAATGTTTTAACTCCATGCATGTTCTTGCGGTCTTCTCTCGGTTGTCCCTCACTTTTCATTTTCTTCAAGGTCCGGAACTTCTAGGAGATCTGGGATTGGACTGAGGAACAGTTTTCGCCCAAGGCAAACGTAACAACCGACAAGGACTTACATGGAGCATAGTCGAAAACCAACAGGACCCAACTACAATCACCACAACTCTTGTCCAGTATGGAGAACTGGACACACCTTCAGGCTCCCACGCATTATACAACTGAAAATCCAGGAAACAGAAAATTTGAACTTTGCTCGCCTGGAAACACAACAAGCTAACTATTCGCGATGTCCCCCTCCTCAACCGGCCTCAACAATCATGGCGACTCCGATCACGTTAACCGTCTAACTAACAGAGGAAATTAGGCGCCTTTTAACTGCCAATAACCGAATATGAAACCAGTCGTCAAGCGGCTCTACCAGTTAAGAATTTATCTCCAAAATGCTTTGCGGCAGTGTTGCAGGACGTGGTGGGTTTTCGCCTGGCAATCGTTCTCCCTATAAAAAGCCACAGATGTCTGTTTAACAATACTCTGTGACGTGGCGGATGTAACTTGCCACTGAAAAGTCACTGCCCACAACTTCATACTGGCAAGTCGACTAGACTCATATTTCGAATCTTCCCGACACAAGCAAGAATATGATACTCTCTATCTATATGCAGCGTTTCATTGCACTTACAGTGCCTTGACCGTTTCAACTACACACGATTGAACCTGAAGTATCGTCGCGATATACCACTGCTTATAAACCTTGATCGTGCCTGATTTTGTGTGTATCTATGAATTTCAGAATAAACAGTTTATTTATTGATTTATTTTTCTTGGTCTACAAGCATCAGCTCTCCCTTCTTCTCCCAAAGCTAGCGCACCGCCTCTCACGACCAATCGCCGTGATCGGAAGTTGCGTAAGGCCGTTCGTAATTTCCGACTATGTAGAGTGTGGATACGTTTAGGTTCGTAGACATTGTAGTTACCTCCCTTATTAATAGTCAGTTAAACTTTTTAAATAGAGAAAACAAAACCCAAAAGGAATTTCCTTAAAAATGTTCCAAATCAATAAACTCTGCCTTTTGATGGACTGGCACACACGAGCAAAATTTCGAGGTTAGGAGCGGTCAACGAGGTTCCTGACGCAAACGCTGATGGTAGAAACCATTATTATAAATAAACAAATAAATAAACAGGTATCTTTCTAGACCTGCTAGAGGCTGCATCCTAAAGGGTTCAGATCAATGCTTACATAAATCCGATGCTCTTGCATGGAAGTAGGTAAAATATAAGTATATGTTCATCGTCAGCAATTGCAAATGCATTGGCATTGTTTGATACACATCTACTGGGTCGCAGGTGCCCACCTTGACATGTTTCTGGTTCCTGCGGGCGATATTGAACTCCTTGTTCTTTTATTGTGAAAACTTCGCGGGGGTGTAGTTGTGCCTTTTCTCCTTGGAACAGTATCCAATTCGCCGAAAGTGCACTTTAAATTGATCGCACATTAAGTGGCCACTCAGTTGCCCCAATTGTGCGCACATGGAAGAAATGAGTGAAGGGATTATAAGGCATACGAAACGTTGAGAACAATTCCGATAAATGCGGACAAAATAGAAACAATTTGTTAAGAGAGAAAATAAAGCTGCGTGCTTCAGTAGAAAAATACCAATTAACAAAAAAATACAGCCCTACTTTTCTTACGGTGATATTGCTCTCCGGCGCAAAATTTCTTCGTGGGACGATGGTTGTTTCTCTGTGGGACGATTGTCGTTTCTTCGTGGGACAGTGGGCATTTTTCCGTGGGACGAGGGTTAGTTTGGTGCGGGGCGGGGTGAATGGCGGAGTGAGAGACCACTCTTAAGCGCACCGTTTGTAATTAGCGGAGGTTTAGTTTCTGCCGGCAATGTTTGGGCCGACCAGTTTTTTTTGAAGTCCAACCATCCCGTTCCAACGGCTCGCTGAAATGCACCTTTCATTGCAATAAATAAATAATAAATCACAAACTGCACAGCAGCCTCCGACTTCCGGCGCACCCCAGTTTGACTCGAAAGCCCACTCACAACTTAGTTGGACTCACCCGTCATTTTCGACACCAAATGCTCTTTCCGTTCAGCATTCTAGGGGAACTCTGTAGCGCCCTAACTGCTAACTACTAACTTTGTGTACAATTTCACCGAAGACCGATTGTAGAATTTCTTTCTTCTTTTAAACTGGCTTACATTACTTCTATGTTGACCTACATCCGGCACGACATTCGACCATCTTGTAAGTTCCTGTGCTAACGCGCTGCTCTTGTTTTGCTTCCTCCGTCTACGTCTTCTTGTAATATAGTACTCTGTGTCCGACACCGACTGCCTTCTGATATCCGTGCTTAAGGTTGCACACCATCTCGGAGTAGTATTTACTAGCTCTACAAAGTAAAACCTCAAACAGCATGTGCTGTCTCGCACGAGGTCGTCTAATAAATGGGAAACAGCTGCTTGGTTCATTGTTTTTTGGTTGGTAGAGCGCAGAAGGGGGTTCATTTGTCAGCTCCGTCCCTTCCCGATTGTTGCAAAGGTTGCTGAGATCATTGCGGATCAAGGTTCGGCAGAGGACCGCTTTGACTGTATCCGCAGCAGCAAACTCCCCGCGCACTCAGAGAGTGAAGATCCAACGGTTTGAAACATTCCTATGTCTCCTCATCGACGACGGCCGCAGGCAGGCTGTTCCAATCATTCACTACCAGCTGCGTCGCCCCGGTTTGAAAACTTTCCACCAGTGGCCTCGGGTTGCGCACTTTGTGCTGAGACGAAAGAATCATTGCAGCTCACTCCCCAGCTTACCTCGTAGAACATACCGAGTGAACATCATATCCGCGACGACGATGATAATCCAAATGGAACAGGTTCAATCGTTGAAGCCATAGGGGGTAAGATAAGTCCCACAACTCGGGAACAGATTTGGATCCACGCCGTTGAACCTTCTCGATCATGTCACGTTCGGACTTGGTGAGTGGCTACGCAGCAGGCAATCCGTACTCGCTAATTGGGCGCATAAGCGAAGCAAACAGTAACCTGAAGAGTGCGGTTGTCAGGCGTGAGAAGGATCTCCGTATGTCCTGAAGTATAATGTGGACGGAGGCAAACCTCATCCTGATGCCCTCACTTGCTTTGACATCGGGAGACAACACCAACCCCGAGATCCTCTCCTGGTTGACATTTCTGAGCAAAGAAACCCCGATATTGTAAGTCATAAAGGTTCTCGAGCACCGATTGGATGGACAGCACATTTGTCACGGTTAATGGGCAACTACCACTTTATTGGCCAATCGTGGAGCAGATTGAGTGTCACTTGAAATCTGTCTGCATCTTCCAGACTGGATACCATGATACACAGCTTCAGATGCTCCGCGTAGATTAAGCAGTCGGTCTGCAGTTCGCATGGTAGGTCGTTGATAAAGATATTGGAGAGTTGGGGCGGAGTAGAGAACCCTGGGGGACCTCACTAAGCATGAGAACTTGATCAGAAAGCGCTTCCTTCACTTTAACCTGCATGGAGCGACCGTCCAGGAAATCGAAGACCCAAGAAAGAAAATTGCCAGTGACGCCGATTCCCCGGAGTTTGAAGAGGAGCCGCTCATGCGGGACCTTGTGAAAACCTTACTGAAATCAACAAACACAGCATCCAGACGCTTACCGGCATCTAATGACCTTGCCCATTTTCCCTAGCCACCAGCAAATTTGTGGCGCATGAACGCGCCCTTCGGAAACCATGTTGTGCATGTGAGAGGAACTCCAACTCATCGAGCTGAAGGTGAAGGGCCCGTTTCGGCATCTGTTCCATGAGTTTGCACAAAATAGAAATCAGGCAGATGGGACGATAGGTGGCTGGATACTGTCGGTTCCATCCTTTGTAAATAGGTCTAATGATTCCCACCTTCCAAGCAGTTGGAAGTCACCCGAGCTCAAATGAACGATGGAAGAGTTGACAGACAAGAGCGGCAACGTGCTAAGCCACGGTCATGGGGAATAATTGGTTTAAACCATCAGGACCAGGCGAAATATACGGGTCTAGGTCAAGAAAATGTTTCATTACGACGTCATTATTAACATTCACTTGCTCCGACAGGGACGAAGGGTGTGCAACCCTCTGTGTGGGCGGCATTTCGGTTGAGTAGACATAGGAATATTGCTGGGCCAAAAGGCTAGGTTTCTCAACGTCTTCGTAAACTAGGTCCAAATTCTCACAGCGAGACAATGCATGCACACCACTGCCAGCCTTAGTGCTTCGTTTGTGGTATGAGAAGAGCAGCTCGGAGGTCGCTTATGAAAATACACTTAGTGACAGTACGTATTTTGGGCGCTTCGCGCGTTTTTTTATGTTAAAATCGTCCCTGACCCTTCTGTAGTAGCAGTAATTAAGATCAAATAGCGTAACTCTAAAACGCGGTCATACTTTACATCTCTTCATCACTGATCTAAATGCGTGAGCTATCTAAGGAGGGCCTTCGGAAAAGGGGATGAGCTGTTCAATGAGCAACGTCAGCTTGGAGTACAAGTGATTCCAAGCTTCATCAACATTAATGTTTTCAGGGATACTCCAATCGACAACGCTTGCGGCCATTTTCAGACGAAGTGTATCAACACGCCTGAACTTCCGACCGTCGGCTCGCTGGCGTTGAACAACGAAGTGACGTGTCCACTGGAATGAGACGGTACAGTAATCACTGCTGTCATGGGCTGGAAAACAGAAAGGTTCGTGACGGCTGCTTGTGCTGAAGAGAGCACGAGATCCAGGATATGCGGCGTCTGATCTGGAGGAATACGAGTTGGTGTAGTGACAGGTTGAAGCAAATTACAAAGAAGAATGGTCTCGAGTAAGTTGATCTCAAAGGAGTCTGTAGGTCGGGCACAAAGAAGCAGGTCCCAGTCAACAGAAGGAGCACTGAAATCCCCAGCGATAAGAAAATACTTTCCTGCACCATGCCTCCTGATCGAGTGCATTTAGCGGGCTCCGGATCCTGAAGGCGCTCTGTAGACAACATCAAATGTTAGCAACGTCCTCCATCCTAAATATGACACCATAGGGCACCGAACTCATCGTAGATTTCACTGATCGCTTCAACTACGTGTACTTTAATATCAGCCTTCCAATAAACCGTCACGGCACCGCCGGACCTCCCACCTAGTCGATCAGATGGCGATGGCCGACAAGCCCGGACTGTTCTCTAAGGCAGTCAACCAAAGTTCATCCAATTTATTACTTATCTGGCGCAAATTGTTGTTTTAGACGCGTAGTTCATTTGTGTGCTTTATTGTCCCGGGATGAAGAGAATGCTTTACCAAAGGCCTCTCAGGGTATCCGAACCACGCAAAATCCACGCTATGGAGGTACTTTTCACCTTCCGCGAGTTCCTAGCTACTCAACCGCCTTTTTCCTTCTTATGCGATCCTCTGAAAATAGTTCATACAGTAAGTAATACTGCTCACCTATGAGACGCGTGGTAAGTCGCAGAATACATCGACACCCCTCTTCTGTTTGACACACGACGTTAAGGGGGCGAACTTTGGGTTTATCTTTTTACTTCCTACCCAGTAAGAATGCGGAGACGAGGTTAATTCCCTGTTCGCCTTCAGCAAACAACATAGTGACCAACCGCTCGGGAAGTGCTTGGGCATCCAAACTTCTTTCCGCTGGGGTGGCTTGGTTCGATTCGATTGCGTTCCTAATGATGAGACAACGGTCCCGAGAAGTTGGAGTGCGCCCAGGGTTTTGTGGTCTGGAAGAAGAGGTATTAAAGTTGATCACTTTCCCCAGCTAAGTAAGTCTATTGAGAACTAGCTTTATTTGTGACTGGGAAACTGAAATCATAGAATTGGGTTTATCCTCGGATTTGAGATTAGGCTTGGCGGCATTGGTTTCTGGGCTTTGACTGACAAGTTTGAGGTCACATTTCCCTTCACTAGGGAAGGGTTATCTGAGATGTTGGGTTTCGCGTTGAGTTTAGAAACCAGCTTCCGTGGGGGTATGGTTGCAGCTGGGCACAGTCTGGTTATTGGTGGAGCGGTGGCACTCGCCACGACAGCACACTTCTTGGGCTTGTTTCCCGGTAGACACATCATCTTATTGGGAGGTACTGACCCGGCCGACGCGGCGGAGATAGTGCGGCTTTAATTTGGTGTGGGTGCGGCAAACCCAGATGCAGGTAGGGAGATCGATGATGCGGCTGACTCATCTTCAGTATGATACATGGCCAGGGTGACACGGCTACATATATTGAAAGGACCAAACTGGACACAATGGAAGGGCACGCAAATTAGGCATACCTGCAGCGCGTCTCATGCTACGCCTTCATGCACGTTCCACAGACACTACGAGGAGCAAGAGAAGCAAACGAATACCTCATCACTGGCATAGCGCACACCTGACGCACGGTACCGTTGGGAGCACGCATTGCACATAACTCACTGCACCGCGCCCCCGCCAACTTCCACGTCATCCTCCTGCTGACATACTCCGCAGAGTTCCTCTGAACCCACTCCCTGTTTTCGTTTAACGGGAACCCGGTAGACGGAGGATGTCCGGGTGTGAAGCTTACGGAAGGCTTTGCTCCATAGCGCACGCTTACTGGGGCTCACCTCCAGCGCCCGGCACTTAAGGGGAGATCTACGCTTTCTGGACCCATTTGCCGATGTGGATGGACCAGGTGTTGCAGCGGCAATTACAGGGCAGACGTTATTCGCCTGCGTTACCTGCACCGGGGCCGGCACGTCGCCTTCCGACGTCCTGGTTACTTCTGACTCTGCGCCCCTACACGACGTACCTGGCGTAGACAATCCGTATAACATCCGTACGTTTGCCTCCTTATTTAACAGAAGGGGAGCAGGGCACTTCGACGTTCGAGCATAAAATTGAAAAGTCGCTTCCTTGGACATCAGCAACGCAACCATTCTCAGGAAAGTCAACGCCGCGGAGAAGCTCTCCGATCCGCAGCTGCACAATTGCGTGCCGATGTCGGCCAAAGCATCCTGCTTCTTGCGAAGTTTTATGGTGCGGCTTACAACCGCATCGCTATCCCCTACCTGATGGTCTCGAAGCTGCATATCGCCATCCGACGCAACACAGTCTGAGGAGGCTGCGGGTGGTCGCCGGGGTGCGATCCACTGATATCCATGTATTATTTCCTCTGCGGAGTGGCCATGAAGCGTCGCCACATAACAAATGTGAGCAAATAAGAGCCTCCCCTGCCGACTGAACCCGAAATCACATTCACTGCCGCGTGTGATGTATACCCAACGCACTTTCGAACGACAACAGGTAACTAACCAATAAGGCCCAACAGACCAACAACCGAGAACGGTTGATGCACGGAAAGGGCTATGAAGACATTGCCTGCGAAATCGTTCAGCTGTGCAAAAACACAAGACACTGGGGACACCTCCGATGGAACGGAATGTACGCCCCTGCGCCGCCTAGCTATTATGCTATTCATTTCGTGCTCGGTACGGCTCTCCCTATCAACCACGCAGGTGAACAGAGTGAGTAACACTGACCTCTCAGACAACTACTCCTTAAGGTGCTTATGCTCATTCTCAACCCGGTTTGTCGTGTGGCATCCAAAAGCCACAACATCGCTTAGTCTGTGAGCCGCCCAAGTGTCTGCGTGCGGAAGCCACATTGCGCACAAATACCGGTAGCATTCAGGATTGGCGCGCCGCACCGCGTTCAAGAATCTTTCAAATACCGACACCTTGCGAGTATATATCAGGTTATATAGCCACGCACGTAATTGGATTCGACGAGCTTCAGAGATCCCCACGTGTGCGACCGCAACGTCTAGCCATGTCCACTTTTACATGGTACCGACAAAACACTACCGCGTTGGGATAATAACGTCGAAACGCCCGCAACTGAGCAGCACGTTTATCCATTACTACAGCGCGGCAACGTATGCTGGTTGGCACCATCTCCGGCATCGCCTCCACCGCTTGCCCATAGCTATAGGTAGTCACGTCAGATAATAGGGCGAAGAAGAAGTAAATCCCTAGACTTGTTACGTCCACGAACGTGCAATGCCACAAAATGTATCCACCACAATTTAGTTGGTGCGTCGCATCGCACCATACAACCTCGCCATAACGCTTCACAACGCCACGAACTACGGATGGAGAGAAGAATACATAACGAATCTGACAACCCCCGGACAACAATCAGCAAATACCGTGCCCTCCCAACCTCTATGCCATTTCCGACACTTCACATGAGGTTGCATTTCGATGACAAACGCGCAAATTGCTCAGGTCCACACGGGTTACCCGTTTGCCGTACTCCTGATAGATGAAGCGCCACAAAGCAGGCGTGCTATGAAAACTGCCTATCAAACGCAGACCCTCCTTCTCCTGCCGCGGAGAGAGCCCACGGTTGCATGCATACCGCCAGGGGTTACCCAAGTGAAAATCATGACTATGGGGCATGAAGTAACTTCGCACGACATATTTTCCATCCTTCAAAACCACGGAGAATCTAGCCTCGCATTTCTAGGATTTGTGTCTACATGCGTTAGTCTCCGTGTTGCATACATATTAACTTACCGCTTGCCACGCGATCCTGAACGTTCACAATGTACGCAACGGTAAAAGATGTAACCGTAGCCGGCCCCATCCGGCTACTGCTTCCGCCTTCCACGCTGGTACGCCGCAGCAGCGATAGAGGAAACTTGGGAAATACAAGTCGCCGTTTCAATCTGTAAACGTTCTAATTGCTCCTTAATGTCTTCAACACTTTCATATTTCCCCTTAACCAATGACCTGAACAGCTCACTAACATTCACAACCAAAGCGATAGAAAAAAATATAAGTATGGCCACCGAAATAATGAAACAAACAGCATGCATATGCGCCATTACCATTCACCATTTTTGCGGTATCATAATTAACACACAATTCCATTCCACGCATACCATCCAGCTACTTCCAGGTATTTGCACATTCACCGTCCTTGGCACCGTCGCTAGGTAACCTCGTTGCTATGTACCATTTGTACCACGGAACGTCCCGAAGCAACACGATTTTATGTCACTGCAGTCAAACGGTCCCGGAGGCTGACTTCAGGAGCAGCTTTATTGGATATTCGTTTCATAGCTTTGATGAATTCTATTCGCTGTTTACCTCTTTTATGCAGCAGAACAACGTCCAATTTATTTGCTGTAGTAGCAAAAGAAGCAAGTAACCTAGCGTGAGATATGATCGCATCGTTTATAAATGCGTGCGCTGTAAGCGCCGCAAAGCAAGAAGCAAAGGAATACGTCGAGTCTAGTGTGCGGTTTATAATCTTGCTAACCGTTTAATTCAGTTCTAGAGCCACCGATTGCAGTGCTCCTGTCAACTTTGCTCGGGACGGCCGTAAGCTAAAGGTGCTAACGTTCCAGCTCTCCCACAACCATCCATGCAACCGGTTTCTTTTCAAAAGGCACCCTCTAAACCGGCGACTTACTGAGGAGGAATGCAATCAAGCTGCTGACTTATTTCGATACAACACCCCTACGTGCGACATAAAGCAATACGTCGAGATTGCATTCAGGAAACACGTCACAAGCAACGACGTCCGTAATGTACACCGCAGGGTGCGTTTGCTCCTGTCATTTAGGTGAAATGTCACGTTATTATTGCTAGTCAATTTGCGGCAGACCCTACGGAGCATGGAACAGGCTGATTTCGTGAGTACCATTGCTGAAAAAGGCTTATTTACGCATGTGTGCTTTGCTCGTAATCAGCAAGTTCAAGTGTTTCGGTGCTTTCCACACGTTTTGTGCGTGGATGCAACGCATGATACAATCCACCTTGGGTACGTATGACATTCGTCGTTGAATTTCGCTGCCGTTTCAAGTTGTACCAGTTCTTGGCAACGGACGGCATGGGTTACGGACAACAAGCTTTCTATAGGTTGGGGCAAAAGGAAACATTCACATCGTTAGTGAAATTATTTGGTTTATTCCGTGATGCAGTGGAACGTGACTTCTCCGTACGAACTTCCGTTATGGATAAAATGGCCGCTCCAACGGGCGCGGCACAAGCAGTATTCCAGTGTGACATTCTGCTGTGCTACTTTCATATCCGCGCCGCCGTTAAAATGCACGTGAGTTAAGCGAATGGTTTTATTCCGTTCTGTAGACTAATAGCTTCCGCTCACGATATTTATTTCCCCGGATGACTACAATCGAAACGGAGACCGAGTATGCCACTTTTACGACATGCACACTGTTCTAGGTTCCAGCAAGACCTTAGCCAACTTCAGAAGACGGATCCTCAGTTTGTCCGGTGTCTAACATCCCACTGGATGTTAATCAAGCGGTCGTGGGCGAACTACTCTCAAACGGGATTGTTGCATTTCGGCAACCCCACGAACAGGCTTGTCGAGAATGCCCACCTTAGATTGAAGAAAATAACCCATGCTTCCGACCGCCTTGCTGTGGCTGTGAGTAAAGTGTAGAAGCTGCCTGAGGTTCTACTGAAGGAATTTCAGATGCAGTGTACATACTTCTGTCACAGACACCAGGTGTTTGAAGATGAAGGTAACGCCTACGTGAAGATGCTGATAGGCCATCTTACAACGTAAGCTGGCACCCTGGTTATGCGTCATCTGGCAACACCGAAGTTCGGTGCGGTGTACTCAGACACTGGAGCGGGAGTGGTATGCCATCTTTCATGTTTCTACTTCCACCGTTTGTTGTTCAAGTTCAACACCATCGATATGACAACGACTGCGCAAATGGCACGTGCATTTGCGCAAATTATAAGCACATGTGGCTACCGTACGTCCATTTACTGCTATTATACAAGGAGACTCAACATCCCGCAGGTAAAACAGCGAATTTTTCATTCCCTTTTTAGAAAACATACCTATCCGTAGTCGATGGTTAGCGAATTACAACATGCCGGAGGATTCCATGTTGCTTAGGACTCTGAAGGTAGCCACCACATGGCAGACCAATTCCAACGTAGCAAAACTGCTTGCTAGGCTTAAGTGCCTGGAAGACATGAACCCCAGTGCGGTATCCGGGTTCATCGATAGCCTCATCAAACAAAAAGGAGAGCTTATAGACGTAGCACCAGGTGCGCTCGTCGTACGTGATAAGTCCCACTGCCAACCATCGCGTAAGCAATCGCGGTGGCACAAAGCCGGTACGTTGACTACATTTCGCTTCACTTGCGGTGAACCTGTTTTAGGTACGGGCGTGCATTGCGTGCACAACTGACCATTGTACCACAGTAAATGCTTGGTGTAGAACAAAACCGACGGTCACAAAGTCTGCTCCAGGGACATAGCATCACTTACATTTCCCAAAAAGCCGTCCCGCAGCAGTAACATCCACGAGTTGGAATCAAGTAATTCAGTTTTAGCTTCGCCCCGTACACCATCTCCGAATATAACAATATAATCTACCCCATATACTTCCCTGGCGTACGAAGGCCAACGCTTTTAAGTAGCTTTTCACCTCCGCTCTGACACTTTGGAGGTTTGTGACGCGGTACCCTGTTGCAGCGATGCATGTGTCACAGAGTACGGAAAACGCCCCCGCTATGCTTATGCGCTTACAAAATGAGACGAACACCTCTGCGGAGCTTCAGGATATCTGCAAACCTGCGTTTGAGTATGTCCTAATATATTGTTAACTGCATCCTCCTCAGTGTTGATCTAGATTGCACTGCAAATGAACCGTTTGCTGGAAAGACAACCGTTTTAAGGAGCACTTTCATTATCTGCTTGCCAGACAGTAAGTCTTGTGCCATGGTCTTTAAACAACTGCAGCCGATGGTTACGACTTCGCCTAACTGCTTAAAGGCCAGCCTGTGAGAACGCAAACTTAGCCCTTCTTAGGGCCACTTCCTGTTTCGTTTCCGTTTGCTTCTCCCTGCCAACCCTACGCAACTGCTCTGTTGACGGCAATGATTGGAACATTCGGCAAATGAATCGGACGGTGGCTCTGTAATTCTCACAGGAATGGCCCAATTGTTGTTTAACTGGGCCTCAAAGCCCATGCATTCCTTGTTCACCAATTTTTCTTTAGGTACATTACTTTTACCCCATCCCTTAGTGCTCTGCTGGGTTGGCGTGACGCAAATGACGTGTCCGACACATTTGAGTGAGCAATTAGAATGGGTCTGAACGACAGCGTTCTCAGAAATGTTATCTTTGACCATACGTTTCTCGACAATTAAGTTATCGTATGCATGTATATATATTTGACCTGTATATTTGACCTGGTTGCTGCACTGTAGAAGTCTCTAACTTTTCCCCAATTCGAGGTCCATTTAGGGCTAGCTTTGCAACCGTTCTGTCGCTACAGTTGTAGTATACAACTCATATTCTCGTTAAAAATTTGACGCTACGTCTCACCCCTTCACCCAGCTGTCTAGCATCCGAATACTGAACATGTTGCGTTATTATTTTCATGGCCTCAAACCCGGCGTAATAACTTCACTGGCTCTCGTACATGTTCGAACGATAAGTTCTAGCACTGTCAACAGATCGCTCAACTTATATCTTAAGCGCTTATTAAACCACTCACTATGTTCTTCTGATTCCCTCAACTCATGTACCGGTTAACAACGCCTGATACTCACAGTTTCCAAACAGGACAATTTTTGCGTACGCTAGGCCACTTCGGCCAGCATCTTCCTCTCACAGTCAGCAAATACCGGGTCTCGTGTTACAGCGCAAAACTATGGATACAGATATAATGTACAACATATACGGTCACTCCATTGCTTTCAACCAGCACAACTTTACCATAAATTTTATATTGATACTATAACATAGTCCTGTTTAATTTTGTTGGCAGTTTGCTCGGTCCGGTTTTCTTCTCACCCTTGTTATACAGGATAACATTACCTGCAAGGAACACCGCTGAGGACATACCTGCGACGCTCCCATGGGCACGGAATCAATAAAGAACAAAGAAAAAACCCGCACTTCATAATCCTGACACACTAAAGAACCTAGAAAACTGAGCAACCCAATACAATTCCCAAGGGTCGTCCGACGTCAACAGCTCCAACCACTTGCACTGGACTCCGAAGGAGACGACGCAGCCATGGGAAACAAACTGGCGTTATGTGACTGCGAATATCCGCGAGGGTAATCGGTCAGGTAAAATCTTGTTAATGTTATATCACCAGCCGGCAGTGCTCCAGGACGTGGCGGGTCTTCGTCTGGCAAGCGTTTTCCCTACAAATAGCCACAAATGTCTGTTTAACAACACTGCAACTTGGAGAATGTGACTCGCCACGGAATATAGTCACAGCCCATAACTTCACACTGGCAGGTCAGCAAGCGTCACCATTCTAGGTAGGTTTGTCACACTGGAACCTCTACATTTGCATAGAATGTCGTCTTTTTGCTTTCTACGATACCACCGTTGACCTTTGCGTTACTTGTGCACGAACACACTGTATTGTCATATCTCTTTTTTGGGTGCTCTTCAATTATCTTCCAATGGTTCATTCAGGATTCTCCATCTATCATTAGCACCTTAACGTCGTGCGTCGGTTTGCGTACCTAATTGACCCATTGAGCTATACTGGGTGGTGCCTCCGAGCATCTTAAGAGCTACTCCTACCAGGTTAGTCAATGATGAGAGTTCAGACAAACTCAGTCTCCTGGTCCTCCAGTTTGGGGGTTTGAAATGGGATGGCGTCCATTTCTGTAAAACTAAACCACTGCCACCCTGATGCCTTGCGGACAAGCTTTTGAGCAAAAGGCTTTGGATGGGGACCCTAATCGTCCTCCTTTCTAGGTCTGGGCGCCCTGGCAGTATCTCAGCCCACTTACAACCATGACATTTTCTTCAAACATAAACTTCATCCTGCATCAGCCGTCGCGCAGATTATCAAGGGTCGCCTTATCTGCTGCATACAGCAGGGCGGATAAGCGAAAACATGCTACTGCTGGCGCCTCCCTTCTTTCTTTTCCACCTTTTTCTCTTACTCCTATCCCGGCCCCCATTACTAACCTTCCTTCTATAATTCCCAGCTTAATTGACAGCAACCGAAGTGCTACTGGAGTAGAACCATCTGCAGCCACCATCCCACAGCACCTATCGGACGCCTATCGGCAAAAGTCCCTTATAAGGCCACGCTATCCCGTTTCCATGGCGACATTCAACGTCCGCACTCTAAGACAAACAGGTCAGCAGGCTGCACTCGCACGCACCTTGGACACACTGGGTATTGATGTGTGTTGTGTGTCCGAAACTAGGATTAATGACCCTAACGGGGTTATTGAATTGACTGCACCCGGCTTATCCTCTCGTTATTGGTTGCACGCATCAGGAGACGCCGATGCGGCACTCACGGGTCAAGCTGGTGTAGGTATCATTCTCAGCTCCAAGGCTGAGTCATCGTTGGTTGCTTGGATTCCGGAGAACAGCCGTTTATGTGCAGCCCGTTTGACGACATCAGCTAAGGTGAATTCGCGAAGTAAAACAAAATGCCGTTTTTTTGTGAGTACTGCTTATGCTCCCACTGACTGCCGTTCTAATGCTGTCAAGGACATTATCTATCACAAACTGAAAGCCCTACTACGCAGTGCTACTAGTTCGGATATTATAGTACTTGCAGGGGATTTGAACGCACAAGTAGGGCGTCTGAGCTCTTTAGAAGCTCGGCTGGATGGTAATTATGGACTTAACTCCGAACGGATTGACAACGGCGAGCGTCTGCTGCAACCGTGTGCGGAGCACGAGTTGTTTCTCCCTGGCATTGCTTTTAGGCAAAGTGGGCGCCGAAGTGCCACTTGGCGTCCACCTGTAGCTGGCCAGCGATGGACCCAAATTGACCACATAGCCATAGGTTACATGTGGCACGGTTCCATTCTGGATTGTCACCCGTACTGGAGTACTGGGTCCACTCTGATCATGCTTTAGTGCGTTGTCGTTTCTCCATGAACTTTACCGGAAGGCGCACAAAGCGTCTCCCCCGATTGGCAACGGGGAAATTGTCCCAGCCCTCGGTCAGGCAAGCCTATCAAGAAGCACTGCATAGCGAACTTTCGCAGTCTTTTCTTACTGACACTGACGTTCAGTGGAATAGGATCTCGGCTGCTATGCAGGACTCAGAAGCATCTTTTGTGGCACTATCAGTCGTCACCGCACCAGTCACTGGATATCCGAGAGGTCCGTGAACCTGTCGGAAGCTAGAAGACACCTCCCGGCTGGTTCTGAACACAATGTGACCAGTCGGGCTATAAAGCGTGAACCAAAGCGGAGCTTGCGTGCTGACAAGGAAGCTTGGTGGACCGGTCGGGCTCAAGAAATGGAGGAGGCAGGTGCGGTAGGCAATTACCGGAAGCTCTTCCAGCTAATCCGCACCAATGGTCCCAGGAAACCAGGCGTCAGTGAAACAATCAGAGACAGCGCGGGGGCGCTGATCCACAATAAAGAGCGCCGTATGGCTCGCTGGGCTGAACACTTTGAAGATCAGTCCAGCTGGCCCCCTGCTCCCGGACCTCTTCCTGCTCAGGTGGCGCAGGACATGCCTTGGACGGTTAGTTTAGAGCCTCCGTCGGAGGTAGAGGCTCGATGTGTGATCACAGCCCTCAATCGTTTTCGTGCCGCTGGCCCGGATTACCTCCCACCTGCACTATTTAAGAATGGAGGTAAGCTCCTCTGCAGGGCACTGACCTCTCCATTCGAAGGTACCTGGAAGGAAGAGAGTGTCCCGGCTACTTGGGGCGGCTCGGTTATAGTGGCAATATACAAGAAGCGCAGCCGCACAGATGGTGCGCACCACAGAGGTATTAGTCTAACGCCAGTTGTGACAAACTTATTGACCTGGATTATCGTTCGTCGCCTCACTGCAGAACTGGAGTCTCGGAGTAGGGAAGAGCAGGCCGGTTTTCGTCCAGGGCGTTGCTGCATAGACCATATATTCACTTTGCGGCAGGTGCTAGAGCAGCGCCACGCATACCGCCGACCGACAATAACTGTGTTCCTCGATTTCAAGCGTGCGTTCGATTCAGTCGATCGATCAATTCTGTTCGAATTACTTGCGCGAAAATGTGTTTCCACGAAATATTTGAACCTCCTTCGGGCTCTGTACTCGAACACTACAGGCCGCGTCAGGGTCTACGGTGTCCTATCGGATAGCTTTCCGACTATAAGTGGCGTTCGTCAGGGTTGTCCGATTCCCCAATTTTGTGCAATTTCGTCGTGGAGTCTAGCATGGAGTGTTCCCTTGCCCAATCTCACGATGTAGGCGTTGAAGTGCTGCCTGGTGAAAGGTCAGTTGATCTAGACTATGCGGACGATATCGTTTTGCTTTTCAACGATGTTGAGGCGGCAAAATCAACCCTGAATAGCATATCTAGAGTGGTTCCATTATTTGGTATGCACTTCGCACCTCCAAAGTGCAATGTGTTGCTGCAGGACCACCAGCCACTTGATGACCCTTGACGCTTGCTAATGAGGAACTCGAGGTGGTTGATTAATTCACTTATCTTGGCAGCTGCATCAGCAATGATAGGCGCATAGAAACTGACGTGAGCTCCCGCATTGCAAAGACCAGAGCTGCCTTCTTGAACCTACGTCATATTTGGCGACAGAAGGGTGTTTCCCTCCGTCCGAAAGGCCGGGTATACAAGGCCACAGTGAGGGCCGTTCTGCTGTATGGTAGTGAAACTTGGCACCTTCAGTCTGAAGAGCTGAGGCGCCTTCAAGTCTTTGATCATCATTGTCTGCGAAGCACTGCTGGTGTTGGTTGGCATCAGCGTGTCCGCAAAGATGATGTGCGTAGGCGAGTACTAGGTGGTGATAATCATGCGAGCTCCCTAGAACAACAGATAGCACTGAGTATGTTGCGTTGGCTCGGGCATGTGCTACGCATGCCTGGTCACCGCTTACCTAGGAGGGCCTTGTGCAGTCTACCAGGTGTGGGATGGCACAAGGCTCGAGGTAGACAGTAGTTGACTTGGCAGCGGGAAATGAAGTCACCGACGACCAAACTGGGTGTGGTTTGTCGGTCTCGCCTTCCGGGTTGGAGTCCATCTGACTGAACTTGTGCTTGGCTCGAGACTTTACAGGACATGGCTCGCAACCGACACCAGTGGTGCGTCTGCTGCCGTCTCCTAATCGGATTGTCTGTTTAAAGTGTGTTTGGTGCTGAGTTATCTGCGGGGTAATGGCTGATTATGACGCGTGGCAGTGAAAGCCGCAAGGAAGCTGTCTCGCCGATGCCGCCTTATCTTTGCACGATAGCCAGCCGTTTGTGACGGTATGTTGTCTACACAAGGTGTAGGCGCCTTGACCCTGAATGTTTGCTTAGGGCATTAAGGTTTCCAGGTAAGTCCCCCTTCTCTCTCTTGTCTAATTCTTTATGCCATAGATCATCGTGGTTGTATGGCAGCGAAGTATCAGTTCAAATGGCTGATGTACTGCTGTTGATGATGATGATGATGATGATGATGATATATTATTAGCCGAGGACCCGGTTTCACGACAGCCAATTTATTATTTCCCATTTCCACCATTATACAGTTCCAACCACGGACATATGAACAATTTCCTACTGTCACTGTTGCAGTTGCCATAAAATGTCTGTACAGTTATACTTCTCTGATCAGGCCTCCATGGCCGTGCTTGCATAGTCGGGAATATATATTTATTTATTACTTTGTTTATTTATTTATATGTATAGAGGCTCTGAGACCTACGCCATTGCTGCTGGTGTTAAGAGACCTATCTAGGCTATTGTATCACCACTGCAACAGGTCTGTAATGATTTGTATTGAGGCTGCAAGACTCACCTTCTTGTTGATAGTGCTACGAGACCAACGTAGGCTACTATATCACCAGTGCACCAGGTCTGTGCTGATACGTTTTGAGGCAACGAGAAGTACATTCTTGGTTATACTGCTAAGAAATCTATGTATCTTGTGAAGCCGTGGTGCTCTCAAGCTTCCGAATTTCCGTTTACATCCTGGCAATTAGCTCATCTCCACGTCCTCCCAAATGCCCTCCACTAGGCTTGTGCTGCCACTGACCCATAACCATCTAACATGCCAACATGTTCATTCCTTCCTCACATGCTTGAAGTGACTGTGGACTTGCGTTGTTATCATTACACACAACATGTGGGCATAAGTCCGCTTTGCAAAACTAGTGGGGTCCTGCGGACTGCGGTGTACACTTCCTCTACTAAGTTTAGTTGTAATGGCATATTGACTATATTCTTACTGAGGCTTCCAATAGCTGTCCAGTTACTGCCTGGTGACTTACTCTACATGAAGTTCGCTACACTGCTCACATTACTATACGGAGCACACGGGCGCATCCTTCTTGGATAGATCGTACCGGTAAATACCTTCTCACGAAGTCCTCTAATTGCTGTCGAATGTACCACAAAGCACAATCAAACAAAACCTACGGAAGCTACCAATCGGTCAGAAATAAATGTAAGCCACATATCAGGACGGTTCGTCTCTAATGACGGTTGAAATCGTCGGGGACATCTGTATCCTAGCAATCCATTCGATGCCAGTGCTTAGTACTGTGGTACTGTGTTGCATCCATTAGCATCATTTAATGAAAGTTGCTTATTAAACCTACTTCTCTCACATTGTATATCTATTTCATTAGCAACCACCTCTATTTACTTACCTACCGTACAGCCTCAATTACATTTACATTTAGAGATAGCTCGATGTATTCTGCTCACGACGACGGTTTATTTTCTAACTGTTAGTGCAATTAATCCTTGAGTTCACTGAGTAGTAGAGAGCAGAAGAGAGGCCCCCGTGAAAGCTCCTTCACTTTGTCGTGAACCGGTATATCTATCCGTGTCTAGACAGTTGGTGTATTACTTTCATTACTTAACATTTCACTGTAACCTGATAACTTCTATAACCCTTTTACGTATCGTAATACGACCACAGCGCTTTCCAGAATACCGATCAGAACCTTCTCCATGCGAAATGCATCCCACCGGTATGCTTCAATGGATGGACAATCATTTTGACTGTCAATAAGCTACTCTCAGCTGCCAGAGAAATACCAGCTTATTGCTTCGGTTTCCAAATAAGGAACAATGATATTGTGTGCTTTTTACCGACCAGATAGTAACTCATCTTCCATCTCATTTATTGACATCGTTCATTTTTGTGCCAACGGTTACCAATAGTAACCGTCATATTGGTGCATTCAAACACTTTTTAGGTTAAGCTGACTAGAAAGTACACATCTCCACGCAATTCTAAGCACGTCCGTGCAGCCAATCGGATAGCATCGCCATCTTGAGTTCACACCGTTTGTCTTGCCACTAGTGGCCAGCTCCGTTGTTTAGGTATATTTGTAATGTTTTGCGTTTATGGTTTTCAGCTAAATACGCCGTAATTTCCGTTCGATACTAAAGATTTTCCTTTAACTTACTTCATTTATTTATTTTTTACTAACAATCATTACAGAGCTCTTTTATTTTCAACATCCCAGATGCCGTCGCTTTGTTAGCTTTCCATGAGCCCACCATATATACGGACTGATAATTTACAAAAAATAGCTAGTGGAGCTATAATGAACATCGCTGAGAGAGGGTTCTCACAGCGTTGGTGTAAGGTTTAAAACGTGCATAAAAGAGCCCTTGTAAAAAGAAACGCTGTCAATGATAGTTAGAAGCATGATGACCGACTGTGGAACCCAGCTTCTATATAACGGAATGTGTTGAAGCTTGTTCACAAGTTGCACACATCCAACTCCAACACCTGTTAAACTAATACTTGGAACAATAGCCATTTACGCTGTCCTGGTGTAGTATTTGCAATCAAGGGGTATAAAAACGTAACACCATTTGTACTCATGCAGGGGCATGTGACTACTATGCATTATAATCTGACCCCTTGTGGGCACAGCTTCTAGTCAAGTCTAAAAATAGGACATCCTTTACCTTGCTTCGATGCTCACAGTTACTATTTACTGGGTATCTGCGTTCTTGCAGGGAAGAGAGCAGTGTGTACGTGTGCATCGCAGCTTATCCTTTAGGCAAGCGGTCCTACACGGTGTCCCACAGGGCTCGGTCCTTGGATCGATGCTGTTCTCCATCTACGTAAACGATCTCCCTGGAGAGCTTGGGGTATCAGCCCTATTGTTTGCTGATGACCTTAAGCTATGGAATGTGGTAAATGTTCCTGGGTTTCTGAGGCCATACAGCATGCACTGGACAGACTCTAGGACTGGTCTAATTTGTGGCTACCGCCCATTAATCAGGCTGTGTTCCGTCTTTCGTATAGGAGCAACTTTCCCGCCTTTGAGCTACGTACTCCGTGGGATCGAACTCCCCCTTGTCTCCAACTAGGTAAATCTAGGAGTCGTTCATTCTTCGTCTTCGCATTCTAGTGACAACTGGAAGAAGGCCACAAGTTGGGGTTTCAGAATGTTATGGCTAATATGCCGTTCTTTCGGGTCTTAACTGCCGACATATTTGTGAAGCTGTTCTCAGCTTTCTTCCGGCCCCATCTGAGATACTGCTTCCAGGCTTGTCCCGCTGCCTTGTTCGGGACAAAATGGAGCTCGAGAGGGTTTTGAGAGTAGGTACCAAATTGGTCGAGGGGTTAAGGGAGCAATCGTACTCCGAGCGTCTACTAAGCTTGGGTACTGTAGTGAGAATGACATTTTATTCCACCAAGCATCACCATCCAGACTTGTACGCATTTTGTTTTACTTTGCACTCATCCAAAGCATATATATACCGGACTGCATTTTTAACTGAGGGTCGCCATCTTGCCCGCGTGTTCCAGGCTGTTGCGTTCCGTCGTGGTAACGTGCTGCACAACGGTCGATGCAAGGGGTGATAAATAACCGTACCGGAGGTACATCCGACAGTTGGAAATAAGACGAGTAGTATGAACGTACGTCCGCGTGTGAACATTGAAAGATAATTACGAATGGACGATCATTAATGCCATAATGTGATGTTAATCGTTAAAGCATGTATGTGTTGAAATGGACGACCGAAGGTCGAAGGAGGTAGTCAGGAGATACGAAATCCTGGTTGCCATGACAGCCACCGTCGCTGCGTGGTGAAATGGTGATGTAATCTGTAAGGGAAGATATAGTGAGAGATGACACTGACATATGGTAGCAGTAGTACTTGCGCTATGTTTTAAAGGAATTAAATCTTCTTATAGGGTTCGAAGGCAAGTGATATATGGTGATGTGAACGATTACGGCACAGAAGATGTACGTATCAAATGAAAGATAGTATTTTACTTGAAACGCTTCGTGCGGGTTATGTAAAAGGCAGCTGAATTAAAGAGTAATATATAATGCCGTGTTTGGTGTTACTTTGCACTCATCCAAAGCATATATATACCGGACTGCATTTTTAACTGAGGATCACCATCTTGCCCGCGTGTTCCAGGCTGTTGCGCTTCGTCGTGGTGTAACTCATTGCTGAACCACTTTCTCCGACTGCCCTCAGGCTATATTTACATAGCTATTGTATAGTGTTATTTACTTAGGACATTCTTCATTTCCTGCCTTCTTCTGTCTTACTGGGCTACGGATTTATTGTGCAGCGTTTGTAAAGGCGCTACAGTATTTATTTAATGCACTACCGACGGCTTCGATGAGTATATATATTTCCAACAGTCTATGAATAGACATTGCACCGTCGGAAACCATGGAACTCAAAACAAGGTACAGAAATAGTAAAAGAAAACACAACACAACAATGTCCACGGTTTCGTCAGAGGGCGAAATACTACCCGGTTGCCCAAGCCGAAGTAGGGTGCTGACTTAGGGGACACCACCCCGAGCCTTTGGCTGAATAGCCTGTCCGCAAGGCAGCGGAGCGAATTCAGGGAATCGCGCCCATTGGGAGCCGGTGACTGATTGATCAGTTCATACGCCTTTCGTTTGTTCCTTTGCCAAACAGGGGCCCAATGCTCCCCGAAATTACAGCATCAACTTGCTGGAATACAATGATTCGCCAGGATGAAGCAAGGGGCAGTGACTTTATTTAGTGGCGAGTCACGTCCGCCACGTCACAGTGTTGTTAAACGGACATATGTGGCTTTTTATAGGGAGAACGCTTGCCAGGCGAAAACCCACCACGTCCTGGAACACTGCCGCCGAACCATTTGCTGGAACGGGAAAATCCCGAACCGCCCAGCTTGTTCGATGAGACCTAAACCTTACTTCCCGCATTTTGATAGGGTAGGTTGGACCGGACTTGAGCTGCCTATTTAGCCTGGCTAGGTTGCCTTGTTTTCGCGGTCAACCCATGAGGCCACACATGCCGCCTTCTGACCGGATCAGGGCGGAACCTCGGTTATCGCGTAGAGTTATCGAGCTCTGAAACTCACTTCCAGAAGGTGTAGTCAGTGAACTAACTGTTAAGGGTTTCAAGCGTCGGTCAGACGCTAATGGGTGGCAACACGAAACCTTTCCCTTCTCCTGACCATATCCATCTTCGAACTTTTAGTTCTTATTCCGTCGTTCCCTTCACAGTTTTGTGTTTTCTTTCATTTTAATGACTTTCATTCCCCTTTACCTTCCATTTACTTGTTGCTTCTTTCTTCACGTAACGTACACAGCAGGGACTACTAGTGCAGGTGTAGGGCCCAAAAGGTAACTGCTATCTTTCATGTGCAACTTCATTGTTGTCCGATTGTACATTACTACTTCTTGTTTCAACCTTCCTTACAACCGGCTCCTCACTCGACGGCCTTGTAAGTTCCCCGCGATCACGTGTTCGCTGTCTTCTTGGTTCAACCGCCCACTTCTTATTGTAGCCCATCGCATCCAATCCGATGTGTGCGACTCCAATTGCGTTCTGATATCCGCGCTTAATTCCGCGCACCGTCTTGGACTAGTAGTAACTAGTCCTACAATTTGGTGACCACGATTCGCACGCGCGAATTCCACGCTTTTTTCCTCGTTTGTATTTGTTAGTGAGTTCGTTACTTTTTCTCGATTATATACTTATATTCGTTTGTTTCTTGCATAATTTTAGTACTTGTATCGGATTTTGTTTCATTCTTTATCTTTCGACGCACATTTCGAGAGCGGCATCTGAGCCGTTACACAGCGTAAACAAGCTTACTTTGTCTGTTCCAAGTTTCATGAAAAACAGCCCCGTGGTTTGGTTAACGATAATCGAGAGCAAACTGAAAAAATAAGGGCCTTACGGCGGACCGCCTAGGTACAATTAGCTCGTCCCACACCATCCTCCGTCGGTTGTTACGCTGATTGAGGCCATTCTAGTTTGCCCATCGAATGAGGCAAAGTATGAAACGCTGAAGAAAGCGGTTTTAAAAGAGTTACGGCCCAGCACACGAGCTCGATTCGAGCGGATCCACGATCCCAAGATTGAAGATCGCAAGCTGCCGGTGTTGCTCCGCGAACTTCAGCGCATCGCTGGTCCCTTATTCTTGAGCGAAGAAGGGATAAAGGAGCTGTGGTTTGCACGTCTCCCAGTGTCGTTGCTGGTAATGCTGTCCATGTTTATAGATACGCCCCTGAAAGAACTAGCTACCAAGGCAGACGCTGCGTTCGAACGGTTTCCGCAGCAGAGGACCACTAGCTCCGGTGACGTATTCGCACCGATAAAAACCGAACCTCAATTTTGCTCCCAGTCGTTAGGCCAACCTCACCCTAAAGACCAGGAAATTGCGCTACTTCGCAACAGGATAACAGCACTGAGGGACCGGAAGCAGCGGGTGCCATGGTCAAATGCTGACCACGTATTGGCTAAAGTTCATTGCGGCTCGGCTGTGCCTGCACCGAGTACGTCTCCTTCGGCACGAAAGCGCAACATTTTCCGTGCACGTATTCAGTCAGATAATACCGAACCCATCAAAGAAGTATGTTGGTATCACCGACAATACAGTGGAAGAGCTAGACATTGTCGGGCTCCCTGCATTAGGCACAACCCAGCTGTTTCAGGGAAAGATAATAGCCCGCATACTAGCACGACCAACGTATCCGTCAATGACCAAGCAGATCGTCTGTTTGACGTTAAGGATAGGAGTTCTTCCATCACATTCCTCATGGACACGGGAGCGGAAGTCAGCGCCTCGCTGACGCAACCCCTCACGGACCTTCTCCGAGCAAAACTCAAGGAAGGCGAATTTCCTGTTGCAGCACGTACTGCTTTTAAGTCGTTTAAAGCGGCTATCGCCAAGATAGCGTCTACAGCGCATCACGATCCGGCCGCCCCACTGTCCCTCAGTACCGACACCTCGGACGTAGCAGTAGGCGCTGTTTTACAGCACGTCGACAACCTACCGAATCTCTCTACAGCACGTTCGGTAGA
>OX104067.1:98944935-99082480 GCA_944474145.2 Dicrocoelium dendriticum | reverse complement strand
TGTTCGTTTCTCCGATTTTGTCGAACTCATCCCCACCTCATGAATCTTTTTCATTTTCTCTCGCCGTTTGTATTGTGCATGTTGGTTAGCGGAGTAAGTATCTGAATTTGTCGCTCGGAGTTTTCCCCCATCTATCCGGTAAAGTCATGAGGCTGGCACATTTGGGTCCGTCTGTTCAACAATTAGCTGTTTCTCAATTGCTTTGGTCGTTTGAATGCTTTGGTCTACCCCTAACGCTTGGTCGTCTCGCCCGCCCCCGTTGGCCTGTGAATCGTGGTCTGTTTGACTCATTTTTGCCTCGCTCAGGTCGTTTGTCTGGCTCGCCTTCCTGTATTCGGCTGCTCGCGTGCTTGGCTCGTTTTTGGTCCCCCACGGCTCGCCGGTATAAACAGGATTACAGCTTCGTTGTGGCAGTGGATTGGAACGCGGTGGGGGGAGTGACCTCACCCAAGCGCACCGTCTTTCAGCAGCGGTGATAGGTCCTATCGGCCCTTTTCTGGATTAGCCAGTTGGTTTGTAGTCCGGTGTGCCCGCTGGGACGGCCCATCGATGTTGCATCCCAATCCACAAAAAGAGCAAATAATCTAAATACTAACGAACTCCTATGATTCTGCCTTTTATATATCTGCAAGCCAACATCGATCGAAGTCCTCGTCCCTCGGCCTTCTAGGGGGAGGCCTGTGTAGTGACAATGACTTTTTACTCCATCAAATATCACCATCCAGACTTGTATGCATTTTGTTTTACTTTGCACTCATCCAAAGCATATATTTACCGGACTGCATTTTTAACTGAGGACCGCCATCTTTCCCGCGTGTTCCAGGCTGTTGCGCTCCGTCATGGTGTAACTCATTGCTGAACCACTTTCTCCGACTGCCCTCAGGCTATATTTACGTAGCAATTTATAGTGCTATTTTCTTAAGACATTCTTCATATCCTGCCTTCTTCTGTCTTACAGGGCTGCGGATTTATTGTGCAGCGTTTGTAAAGGCGCTACTGTATTTATTCAATGCACTACCGACGGCTTCGATGAGACCTAAACCTTACTTCCCGCATTTTGATAGGGAAGGTTGGACCGGACTTGAGCTGCTTATTTAGCCCGGCTAGGTTGCCTTGTTTTCGCGGTCAACCCATGAGGCCACACATGCCGCCTTCTGACCGGATCAGGGCAGAACCTCGGTTATCGCGTAGAGTTATCGAGCGCTGAAACTCACTTCCAGAAAGTGTAGTCAGTGAACCAACGGTTAAGGGTTTCAAGCATCGGTTAGACGCTAATGGATGGCAACACGAAATCTTTCCCTTCTCCTGACCATATCCATCTTCGAACTTTTAGTTCTTATTCCGCCGTTCCCTTCACACTTTTGTGTTTTCTTTCAGTTTAATGAGTTTCATTCCCCTTTACCTTCCATTTACTTGTTGCTTCTTTCTTCACGTAACGTACACAGCAGGGACTACTAGTGCAGGTGTAGGGCCCAAAAGATAACTGCTATCTTTCATGTGCAATTTAATTGTTGACCGATTGTACATTACTATTTCTTGTTTCAACCTTCCTTACAACCGGCTCCTCACTAGATGGCCCGCGATCACGTGTTTGCTCTCTTCTCGTTTCAACCGTCCACATCTTATTGTAGCCCATCGAATCCAATCCGATGTGTGCGACTCCAATTGCGTTCTGATATCCGCGCTTAATTCCGCGTACCATCTTGGACTAGTAAGAACTAGTCCTACAATTTGGTGACCACGATTCTCACGCGCGAATTCCACGCTTTTTTCCTCGTTTGTATTTGTTAGTGAGTTCGTTACTTTTTCTCGATTATATACTTATATTCGTTTGTTTCTTGCATAATTTTAGTAGTTGTATCGTATTTTGTTCATTCTTTATCTTTCGACTCACATTTCGAGAGCGGCATCTGAGCCGTTTCACAGCGTAAAGAAGCTTACCATGGCCATTCCAAGTTTCATGTAAAAACAGCCCCGTGGTTTGGTGTACGATATTCGAGAGCAAGCTGGAAAATAAGGGCCATACGGCGGACCGCCTAGGTACAATCAGCTTGTCCCACACCTTCCTCCATCGGTTGTAACGCTGATTGAGACCATTCTACTTTGCCCATCAAATGAGGCAAAGTATGAAACGCTGAAGCAAGCGGTTTTAAAAGAGTTACGGCCCAGCACACGAGCTCGATTCGAGCGGATCCATGATCCCAAGATTGAAGATCGCAAGCTGCCGGTGTTGCTCCGCGAACTTCAGCTCATCGCTGGTCCCTTATTCTTAAGCGAAGAAGGGATAAAGGAGCTGTGGTTTGCACGCCTCCCAGAGCCGTTGCTGGTAATGCTGTCCATGTTTATAGATACGCCCCTGAAAGAACTAGCTACCAAGGCGGACGCTGCGTTCGAACGGTTTCCGCAGCAGAGGACCACTAGCTCCGGTGACGTATTCGCACCGATGAAAACCGAATCTCAATTTTGCTCCCAGTCGTTAGGCCAACCTCACCCTAAAGACCAGGAAATTGCGCTACTTCATAACAGGATAACAGCACTGATGGATTCGAAGCAGGGAGTGCCATGGTCAAATGCTGACCACGTTTTGGCTACCGTTCATTGCGGCTCGGATGTGCCTGCACTGAGTACGTCTCCTTCGGCACGAAAGCGCAACATTTTCCCTGCACGTATTCAGTCAGATAATACCGAACCCGTCAAAGAAGTATGTTGGTATCACCGACAATACAGTGGAAGAGCTAGACATTGTCGGGCGCCCTGCATTAGGCACGACCCAGCTGCTTCAGGGAAAGATAATAGCCCGCATACTAGCACGACCAACGTATCCGTCAATGACCAAGGAAATCGCCTTTTTTACGTTAAGGATAGGAGTTCTTCCATCATATTCCTCATGGACACGGGAGCGGAAGTCAGCGCCGCGCTGACGCAACCCCTCACGGACCTTCTCCGAGCAAAACTCAAGGAATGCGAATTTCCTGCCGCAGCACGCGCTGCTTTTAAGTCGTTTAAAGCGGCTATCGCCAACATGGCTTCTATAGCGCATCACGATCCAGCCGCCCCACTGTTCCTCAGTACCGACATCTCGGACGTGGCAGTAGGCGCTGTTTTACAGCACGTCAACAACCTACCGAATCTCTCTACAGCACGTTCGGTAGAGAACTACTGGCCGTGTATCTAGCGATACGTCACTTTCGACACGTCCTAGAAGGCCGCTCCTTTGCCGTCTTCACCGACCACAAACCCTGACTTACTTGCTCGGCTCGACTACCGACCGATACTCTCCTAGAGAGTCGCGCCACCTTGCATATATCGTTCAGTTTACGACCGATATGCGGCATGTCTCAAGTGTGCACAACGCCGTTGCCGATGCATTTTCTCGCATCCAAGCTATCTCCGCTAACGCGGGCACTGCTATCGACTTGGCACAACACAAAGATCCTGAGGTTGATCTACTAAGCAGGTCTCCCTCATTGGATATACGACCCGTTTCGCTGACTACAACAAGCGGCACTATACTCTGCGATTTATCTCTGGGTAAGCCGCGCTCAGTCGTTCCACGCGACTTTCGGCAGACGGTGTTCGACACGTTACACGTCCTGTCTCATCCAGGCGTTCGTGCATCGGTTAAACTCGTAACCACACCATTCGTTTGGCGCAATGTTAATCGGGACGTCCGTACCTGGGCAGCTGCTTGCCTTCCGTGTCAACGCGCTAAGGTGCACAAGCACAAGAGAAGCCCATTAAGCACATTTCCGATGCCAGACGCACTTTTTCATCACGTGCACGTCGATCTCGTATGTCCTCTGCTGCCTTCGAATGGCTAGGTGTATATACTGACCTGTGTCGATCGATTCACTAGGTGGCCGGAAGCTATTCTCACACCTAACTGCTCTTCGGAAACAGTACCGAAAGCCTTACTGGAGCGCTGCGTAGATCAATACGGCTGTCCCGCTATCGTGACCACCGATCGATGGTCACATTTCTCCTCAACGTTTGCCACGTTGCTTAAGGATTTAGGCTGCCGGCACCTCTAGACGGCAGCGTATCATCCGGCCGCCAAAGGCAAGGTGGGGCATTTTCATCGCCAGTTGAAGGCAGCGCCAAGTGCGCACGCAGATCCTTCATGTTCTGCAACACTTCCCTTCGTCCTTCTAGGATTAAGAAACACGGGTAAAACAGATTTCGACGCCATACCAGCGCAGCCAGTCTACGGTTGCACGCTGCGGTTTTTCCGGACAGCTGGTAGCACCAGCCCCATCTATTTCTACTTTTGACTACGGAAGTTACACTGATAGATTGGCTCACCAGAGGCGTGAGCTACGTCCACCCGCTCCTCGGTCGCAGAAGACGCCAGTGTACGTGCCCGAGAAGCTGTCTACTTGTACACACGTCCTTCTTTGCGCGGACGGTTTTCGACAGCCTTTTTAGTCGCCGTATATAAGACCTTTCAAGGTGCTACACCGTGCGAGTAAGGCGTACACAACTGACCGCAGTGGTCGACGCGCAGTCCTCCCCATCGACCGTCTGAAACCCACCTTTATGGAAGAACGCACCTTGCCTACTTCGTCTAGTGGTATTTCGTGCGACGTCAATACTAATCACACCAGCTTACAACATCTTCGTGCAGTTCAACCAGACCATGATCTCGGGCTACAAATCGTCCCAAAAGCTCTCGAATCTAGCCCGCCACATCCCACGACCAATCGCCGTGGTCGGGAGGTGCGTAAGCCCGTTCGTTTCTACGACTATGTGCAGTGTAAATATTTTTAGCTTCATAGATATTGTATATATTTGCCCCATTTTTGGTCGAGTAACGTTTTGAAAACAAGCAAAAATATCAAAAACCTCCGAAACAACTTTTCCAATAATATTCAAAAACCAAAAAATTTAAGCACGCAGATCATACATTTGTGCTTTGTACGTTTTCTGTGCGTTTCTCTATTTTCTGGCCTCAACGTGCACCAACCCTCCTTTTCGATCGAATGTCCCACACGGGGAGGGTTTTCTTGGACCCTGCCATGAACGCTGGTCGCTTCTCCGCGCGACGATTGCCGCTTCTCCACGGAACGGTTGTCGGTTCTGCGCGGGACGACGGTCGTTTTGGCGCATGGCGGGGTGCGGCGGGTGAGAGACCACTCTCAAGCGGACCGTTTGGCAGCCGCGGAGGTTGAGGTCCTGTCGGCAGTTTTCTGGACTAGCCAGTATTTTGTAGTCCGACAAGCCCGCTCCAACGGCTCGCCGAAATGCACCCTGCCCTGCAATCAACAAATAACAAATCACAAACGGTATAGCGGACTCTGACTTCCGGCGAAACCCCACTTGACACGAACGCTCATTCATTTTTACTCGCCACGAATTTGCCTTACGTACCTCGTTTCAACAACACTTTTCGATTTCGAAGGCTTTCTATGTTCAGCCTCCTAGGGGGAACTCTGTAGCGCCCTATAAGATAACTGCTATCTTTCATGTAGACTTTAATTATTGACCGATTGTACATTACTCCACCTTGTTTTAATCTTCCTTACAACCGGCCCTTCACTCGACAGCCTTGTAAGTTCCCGCGATCACGTGTTCGCTCTCTTCTCGCTTCATCCGTCCGCTTCTTATTGTAGCCCATGGAACACAGCCCGCTGTGTCAGACTCCTATCACCTTCTGATATCCGCGCTTAATTTCGCGCACCGTCTCGGACGAGTATTAACTAGTCCTACAAATGAAACGGGCAAAGCGGGGTAAAGAGCTTCGGATGAACGTATCCAGTAGAGAAAAATGGCCGAACCCAATTGTTCTGGCCTTGGATCAGCAGGAGATTGCGCCTTCCGGAGTCAACACGGAAGCTCCAGTTAAGAAATATGTAAAAGATACATTCTTTTGCGAATTGAACCCGATTGCTCACGCCTCAAGCAAAATTTATCCTTGCGATATAACGAATCAGTTGCTCGCTCGTTAAGTAGTAAAAGCGGCGGATAATCTTCCACTCATTGCCTCGTATTGTAGTTATGTCGCAGCTATAGTCGATTCCATGGGTGCTCGACGTCGGACCTGTGACAATCGCGGGAATTGTTAAAGACCGACGACAGTAACACAGACAGACGGAAAGCATGCATCCGGAACGAAGTCAACTAATTTCAACAAGGGCTGAACTATTATGCCTGTATATCATGTATTTATTTTTTATACCTCTTATACCATGTATCATAAGTGACGAAATACACCGAGAAGCGAGGAGATTTCGGATCAGTAGAGAATGAAAGACTGTTCCAAATTGGGGTTGCATATGGAACAAAGAGAGTTTGAGAGGTCCTATAGCCCGTATGTCTAATCTGTGGGATACAAGAGGCGGACGACGTGCGTGGATTATAGAAACAAATATCGCTAAGTGGCAGCTACATAGACGTGTTGACTCAGTCCTAATTTGGTAGGAATATAAGAAGTCAGGGAGGACAAACCCATGAAAGTTAACCTCAGGATAAGAAGGAGTGCAACAGCAAGCCTGGGAAGGAAAGAAAGACGCCGGTAAAGTAGTTTTTACTGAGAATACGTGGAAAAGATAAGGACGCATTTGAGGTGATGATTAATCCTTGTTAATAACAAGAAAGCGTAATAATGCCTAGCCATATATTTGAGGTAAGAGGCAGAGGTTGCGCCGCAATAGGGAGGTAGCACGAAAAGCAAGGCACCAAGGTTGATGGGCACGAAATGTTGGGTTTACAGAGTCTAAATCGTGTACATCTCGAAGGTCTGGAATTGATCAGAAAGCAACAGAATGGTAAGACGAGGCTAGGTAAGAAGTCCGTGAGAGGCCAGAAGGCAAACAGATTAAACAAAACCGGATGTCAGCAAGCTGCAGTTAGGCGGCCAAATTAAGGTGGGAATAAAAGTAACGAGTGTCATCAGAAAAGAAGAAAAATGTGAAAAGTGGCTATATGAAAAGGCAATTAGCATGTCGAGCAAAGGTCTCAGGTTGAGGAGAACCGTATACTGGGATCACAAAGCCTAGATCAATAATGTCTCGGATGTCTGAAAGTACTCAGAAAGTGGGAGACTGTTCAGACGACGCAAGGTTACCGCCAGGTCATAAGCTTTCAGAGAGTTTGCACTTGCACACCATTTACAAAATATTTATGTGTCTATGGTTTGGAACACAACCGTCTGACGTTCACGAAGCTTAGATAAAGGGTTACGAAAAAATTAAGCTCCCTTTTAGGGAAGTTCGATAATGCGAGCTTTGCTCACAAATTTCACTATTGTTAATAAACATTTAGAAAAAGCGCGACATTTTTTGACTGCTATTTATACCAGTAAGAAGGGCTCTGCAACGCCGTTACGATAGACAGACCAAACTCAGCCTTAGTAAGGGTTTTAAGCGAGCTCTTATAAATGTCGCGCGCCTGTGCCTCTACTTGTCTCCCCTACAGTGGATCTAGATACATCGTGTCATATGAATGCTGTGTTGCTAGTTTACTTGGCAAAGTTTCAAATCCTGAGATCATTACTTTTAATAAAGCCACAAAAAACTGGAAGGTAGAACTCGGGGGTGGGCAAGAGTCGGGGAAGTGGCTTGACGCCGGAGAGAGTACATGACAAGCATGATAAAAGCAAATACGCTTCTCGAGTTTTTGAATTGTTTTGGGTTCGTTTCGATGTTGCAAAACATTTGTGGGTGAAACGCACGATCATCACTAAAGACGAAAAACGCGGTTAATGGCAATAGCAAATGTTTACAAAATCTGCAAAACGGACTGGACGTTTGACCTGTCTACCGAGTCGGCCGGTTACCTGGACTTGAGATGGAGTAGGTTGATGGTCAAGGAAAACGAAGAGTTTCGGGTTATCCAGTGCTCGGAAAGTCAACACAGGTGCGGGTGCTTGTATGATAGCACCAGGATGGTTGCAACTGGTTCGTCAAAGAAAGCCACCTTGGGGCGGTCGATAGACACCGTTGTTCGGTGATCATTCTGGTCGAAAGTGAAACATTTCGAAGTCCGTTGCACGACTCTGGAAGGGCCAGTGTAGGGAGGCTGGAGAGGGCGCGGAATTGCTTCGGTGCGGAGAAAGACGTGTGAGTAGGTTGGGAGTCCGCTGTGCATTTGCACATCGCTAGTTTGCTCACGGGGCGGAGTAAGGCCTAGTGAAAGCATGCGTTGAGCTAGGAAGGACGCAAAGTTAGGCGGAGACATACCCGACGATGTTGAAGGTGAAACGAATTCACCTGGTAACCTGGGCGTTGTAAAGTAAAGCAGCTCTACTGGTGCACATTGCAAGTCAGCTTTGATGTTGCTGAGTATGCCTAAGAGAACGAGCGAAACGTATTCGCACCGGCTCAGGTCGGAGGACGCGCAGAGCGAGGCTTTGATCTGCCTATGGAAGCGCTCAACTAACCCGTTGGCTGCTGGGTGCTACGCTGTGGTATGAATGTGGCGAAGCCTAAGGTTGCAAAATGTATCTGATTGTGAAGATTCGAAAGGCGTTCCTCGGTCAGTTGTAATGGTGAGTAGGCATCCGTAGTACGAGACTCACTGATCCAAGAAGCCCCGGATAACAGTCTCAGCTGTGCTGTCTGTTACGGGAAGGACTTCTGGCCATTTGGTGAAGCAGTCGACACATGTAAGAAGGTATGCGAATCCGCGTAAAGGAGGCAATGGACCTGCCAGGTATATGTGTATATGCAAGAACCGAGAGTCCGGGGCAGGAAATGAGCCAAGATGACTGTGGGTGTGACGATGTACTTTGGAGTGCTGGCATTGAAGGCAGGCAGGGGCATGGGTACTAATATGTTTGTTTACGCTTGGCCAAACGAAACGTTCGGTGACCAGTTTCAAAGATGCACAGATACCGGGATGTGATAGTGAGTGCAGTGCAGCAAAGCCTGTGCGTCTGAAGGAGATGGGCACGAAGGGTTTAGGACAACCTTTGGAAGTGTCATAGAGAATGGTACCTTCAGTGGTTTGGGGAGGAACAGGTTGCACACGCAGTGAAGTGGATTGCAGAGTGCGCTGTAGGTCTTCGTCTTGAGCCTGAGCCGACGCCATGATGACAAGACCGACGGTAAGTAATGACTTGAGAGTGAGGTTGACGCGCGCGAGCGCGTCGGTGACTGGATTGTCGACACCAGGAGGCAGGACGTATGTCGCCGGTGCATTGCATGACAAAGTCTAGGTGTCTTGTATCCTGTGGTCAATATTTGTCGCAAGCTGAGTTAAAGGCGAAGATAAGGGGTTTGTTGTCAGTGTAGACCGTGAAAGCGCTGCCTTCGAGTGTATGCTGGAAGGGACGAAAGGCTAGGTACATGGCGAGCGATTCTCAACCAAACTTGCGGTAGCGGGTTTCGCTAGCCGCAGGCGCTTGGAGAAGAACCCAATCCGTTACCATTGCCCACCAGCGTGTTGTTGGAGGACGGCACTTACCGCGGGGTCCGAGGCATCAGTCGTAATGAAAATGGCCGCAGTCGATTCGGAATGAGTGAAGAGGGCTATGTTGGAGATAGCATCCTTGAGATCGGTGAAGGCTGTCTGTGCTGTGTCAAGGAAAGCGCAATTGTTCCCTCTGAGTGGGTCGCTCCGAAGCTGTATGAGCTGAGCTCAGCGTGGAATGAAGCGTCGATAGTAGTTGACCAAACCACAAACTCGACGGGGGTGCTTGAATGAAGTGAGAACATCGGAGTCCTTGATTGCCTGGATCTTATCAGGAAGGACTTCGATACCACATGATAAAAGGTGGTGGCCTAGGAATTCCGCCGTTGATTTGCTGAATTTGCACTTAGCCGGGTTGGCTCTGACACCGTGTTGGGTCAAGCACTGGGAGAGAGCTCGAAGATGCACGCGGTGCTCTTGTTCCTATGAAATGCCTACTAAAATATAATTGTGATAGGAATAAGCGAAATCTAGGCAATGAGTGACATCGTGGATGAAGCGTTGGAAGGTTTGTGCGGCGTTGCAGTCTAAATGGCATTCTTAAAAATTCAAACAAGTCGAAAGGAGTGATAACAGCTGTTTTAAGAATGTCATTTCCTTTGCAGGGAGCTGGTGATAGGCGCGAACCAGAACGATTTACTGAAGGTCGTCTTACCTGTGAGCATGCGGTAAAGTCCTGCATGTGTGGGATGGGATACCTATCTGGGACGGTTAGGCGATTGAGTATGCGGTAATCACCGCAAGGGCGCCAGTCACCAGATTTCTTGGGGACCATCTGCAGGGGCGAGGACCAAGGGCCGTCGCAAGGGCGGATTATATCAAGTTCAAGCATGTGCTCAAACTCCGACCTAGCTACTTTTAGTTTCTCAGGTGATAGTCGGCGTGGACGGCATGAGACGTGTGGGCTATTTGTCCGTGTGTGGTACGTGACTTAGGATGCCACGGTCAAAGCTGCGTTCATTGGCTGAACGGGCTTGGGATACTGAGAAAAGAGATTGGGGTAGTCTGGCGAGGTCTGGGGAAATGAGTAGACCAGGGATATAGATGTGACATCGGTGGTGCTGCCACGTACGCTGAGTTTCGTTGCAGTGTCGACTATCATCTGGCGGTTTGCATAGACCAAGAGGTCAAAATGCCTGAGAAAGTCAATGCCGATGATGGCAAAGGGGACTGCAGCGACAGTGAATACCCAGCGCAACGTGTGCCGGAGACCTAGGTTTACGGTAAGTGACCGATGACCATAGGTGGCTATTGGCGTGCCATTGGCGACACTTAGGCTTGTGGACAAAGAAGCGATAGGCTCACCTGGCATAGGGGGAATGACGCTGACTTCCGCCCCGTATCAATTAAGAACTGGGCCACAGGATAATAATCCCTAGTGTAGATGAGACGACTATGGGCTTCGCCGACACCGTTAGTCGCCATTACGGGCCGGCCTGAAAGTTTCCCTGCTTTGCGGCGGAGAAACTGCATGGTTGCTCGCACTTAGGGGCTTTGTTACCGCAGCGCGAGTGATAAACGCAAATGTCTGAATTATTACGCTTCGTGCAACGAGGTGATGTGCTAGTGCCGCTACATTGCTTATGAGCTAGGGAGAGTTTCTCGAACTGGCGCTGAAGCGACACAATCTGTGTTGATAACGTGTCTATTGCTGATGGCTCGCTAGTCGCGCTTGTCGTTGTGTTTGCGCCAGCACAGAGCTGCTTATGTGCTTTGGTTTTAGTCTCTGGATGGTGCCGTTAGATGATGCGGTCTGCTAGGTCTCCAATTGCGCTGATTGACAGATCACTTGCTACCGCAAAGATAGCCTGAGTGCTTTCCGTGTGGCGTTGCATTTACAGCTCGCAGAAAATACCTACGTCCATGGTGGACGGGTCGATGAGCTTTTGCATTTCGCACAACAAGGCTGAGGGCATCCTAACTCCTGGTTTCAGCTCACTAAATAGTTGCTGCATGCGGACGTTGTCATAAGGCCATATTCGCTGAATAATAGCCTGCTCAAAAGTCTCGTATTTCATTAATAGTGGTGGCAAAATATGATGTCTCTCACTAGCGAGGATATACTTTGAGGAGGCTGATTATACATGACAGAAATCAGAAGAAATCCTACGAATGTAAACCATGGATTCTAGGTGCAAAAACCATAACAAAGAATCATTCGCCTAAAAAAGTGAAGGGGCTAACGTAACAAAATTGACCATAACAGGCTTGTAGTGTACCGGAAAACAAGCTCTTTCAGTATTTTGTAACATTGGACTTTACGGTTGTTTTAACCTTCGTAACATCCATTTGTTTTACGGACTGCACATCCGTGGACACAAAACGTTTTGGTGAGTACCTCGCTGCACCTTTCTTGCTCTGTCTGATTCGCTTCCTATTTTCGTAGCCTGTACAATATACGTTGGGTTCAGTCGCCTCCGACTTCTATACTGTCGTATTTGACACGTATTACGTGTCATTGCTTGCCGACTAGTATCCCAGGCTCCGCCCAACAGTTGGTGACCCACTGTCAGTAACACACCGTCCGCCATTGTGAATTTTCATTTTGTTGCGCTCGTTCCAGTGCTTTTCTAATTCATTCCTCGCTAACGTTTTGTTTTCTCATTTGCCGCATATAATTAATCATTTCTTACGATGAATAGTGCTGATGATAAACCACCTACGTACGTGGTTAGTGCCGTAGAGCTAGCCTCCCCACCTTTTTGGGAGAATGACCCTTTGTTTTGGTTCGCACATTTAGAATCCACTATTTACAATCGTAAAATTTTAGCTGATAATTCTAAATATCAGCAGCTTATGTCCCGGCTTCCGCAAATCGTATCCTCCCAAGTGAGGGACATCATAGCTTGCCCGCCCCCCGGTGCGAAATATGACACTTTAAAGCAGGCGATCATTCAGCGAATCACGCCCTCTGACAAGGTACGACTGCAGCAACTGTTTAGGGATCTGCAGCTAGGGGACAGGATGCCTTCAGCCTTGTTGCGACAGATGCAACAGCTCCTACGCACATCCAGCATGGAATAACGTAGCAGCAGCTCAATTCGGTGATGGTATTATCAATTGTTAGAGAGTTTTGGTTGCTATTTCTAAGCACAAACCTGCAATCTTTATCAACACATCTTTGTATATCTATGTTTTGAAAGCCACGTTCGTATCTGCCTCATCCTTGCGTATTCGACAGAAAATAGCTTGAGCCATGTGCACTTTATATTCCTTCCACAGCTCTGTCGGAGATAAAGGAAAACAGGCGGACAGTCAATCAAAGTCAGACAACCAAAGTTTTCCTAGCTCTGCAGGTTCTGCAAGTTGAGGTAGTTTAATTTTTACCGTGGTGCAACCCATTCTTTTAGTTTCTCCAGTTAATTTTGGAGCCTAGCAATACGGATATACTTTAGTCATAATGTCGAGGGGAAATTGTGGACAAAGTGCCACACCATATGAATAACAACAACAAAAAGGAGGAAGTGAGTCAGGGGAAGGGACGCCAAGATCCATGCATTGTATGAGTAGATCGCTTCCCGGTTGTCCAGGCCGAGGAAGAGGGTTGACATAAGGGAAGTCACCCCGAACCTTTGGTCTTACAGACCTGACCCGCCAGGCATCTGGGCGAATACGAAGTCTGTTGAAAGCCAGGTGGCTCATTCGCCCTCTTTGTGTTCGGTTGCAATCCACAGAGAAGCCGGTGGCCAGCAAATTTGTTCAGCCGCCCTCCGTTAAACACTCATCTATAAGTACAGAAGTGAATAGTAAATGGCCCTATAACCGGTCCCATTGGCTATGACACAGCACCGTTTGAGCTCTTGTGGTATTTTATGGAGAACCACGTGACCAGTCCAGAACTCCCCAGGTGCTAAAACGCTGCCCCTGCTTACCCGCGACTATTTATTCATCTCGCCTGCAAAGCAGACGAGACGAGACGTGGTTGCCTCTACAAGAAAGTATTCCCCAATCCGCAACGTGGGGACGCGCCGGATAGCGTACAGCTACGCTAAGGGGCATGTGGGCCCAAACCGTAATGCTCAACGCGGTTACACCAGAATACAAGGCGATTATAATCGCGCAATTACAGCGTGCTGGTTGACACTGATCTGGTGCTTCTCATTGACGATTTTCAGCTACACGCCCCCTGTTGCGTTCATTCGATTTTAATATAGCACATCTAAAGCTGCAGAACGCGATCATCATGTTCTTAATCGCTCATCCTCAAGTCTGGCTGTACGCCGCACTGCTGTTCATCGGCCATTCTTTGTCGTTTTTGCTAGTTCGCTTATTCCCATATAGGACACCCCTACAAAGCTCCGAATTTGGCAATGTGCTGCGAACACCGGGTACAATAACTAGGCTCTTCGAGAAATCTAAGCCAAACGTCCAAAAAACGAGTGTATCCAAGGTGGATACGAAATGCATTGATTTAGACATCGATAATGTAGCAACTTCGTCAACTAGCTTCAAAACCGTCCTTCCTTGCTCCACGGAAACACGCTCTACACAAGGAACGGATAAAGCGGGTTTTCCTATTCCTGACAACAAAACTCTCATTATATCGAACTCATCATGCACAAGGCTTAAAGGAAAGTCTAAGTTATTGGAAAAGTGGAATAATAACAACTCGTTGAATATGTCACAACCCGGTCCAAACCAACAAGACACCTCCAATGATAGACAACCTGATGTAAGTTATAGTTCACGATTGCCCAAAGACGACTTCTCCACTCCAGGGACCTGTGTCTTTAAAAGACGTATGGATACTAAATACTCGGTCGCACACAAAATTCCCCAACGACCAACCTCCTACAATCACCAGGGCAAACCAACTTCCAGGTTGACTAAGACCAATAACAACTGTCTCTTGTCTACGCCAAATTATCATCCTGCACTATAGAACACTCACTGGAGGTGCACATATAATGGAAGGACATCGACCAGTAGAACTAGGTTATCACCCGCACTTTTCCATGTTCCTTCAACCTCTCAAGCGGCTTCTTCCAATAATCACTGTTTAGCGGCGACTGGATAGGACTCCCCCCATTCCCGTCTCAGATGCATCCGGCAGAGGTCAACACCTTGATCCCCTCTTCCTCAAATTTGTCCAGATGACAAACCTAGTCCATTGTCAAACCAACGGCAACCTAAGCATGATGCCTGAGTTCCCGTCGTGCCCGCAACTGTTTTGATATCCACCCATGACTTACTACCCTTATCAACGAACGTTCTAATGGCTAACTCGGGCCCATTATACTCGCACTTACCTACCATGTGCACCATACTCGAACGGAAAGCTTCAGACCATCTCACAACAGGCAGCAATCATTCCCCAATACTTAGTACTTTTTCAGTGATTCTGATTAATGCCAGCCATAATCAACAAACTTCATTTTATAAATACACTTGCACAGTTCAATGACCCACAAGTGATCCTCGCCACTGAACCATGGTATTCTTCCGATACACTTGACTCCATTCTGATGATTTCAAACTACCAAATATTTCGAAAAGATCGCTGCGACAGAAAAGCTGGAGGGTGTATTATATACCTACGCAAAACATTTACATCTAAACCTATAAATCACTCACAAATGAAAAATATCCCTGAATCTATTTGGCTGCAAGTTGCGGGTGTCTCCTATTACACACTGCTCGCATGTACCTACAACCCACCGAATGAGTCTAACGTCCAACATCACTTCTGCATTTGGCTTCGCAGCAGAGTTGCCACACAGCCAGCATATTATTGACGGCGATTTCAACCTACCGAAAATACGCTGGTCATCCCCCCAAACGTCCACCTTGCACATCTCTTTTCTTTCTTCCATCAGACCTGGGGTTGGACACAATGGTTTACGAGTCCAACCAGGTGCGTCAGTGTACTGTACTTAATATTCACATTGAGGATACCCAATCTACAGACCAAGATCTTAAACAATCTCCCTGTCAGCGACAATAACATGATCCAACACAGTTTCCAAATCAAAATGGTCACTAAACTCGCCACTACAACGCCAGTTGAAACCAATAAGAGAAACTGGGAATGCTGTAGCAGTCTGGAGATTCCCCGGTTTGCCTGTGTAAAATTCTAACCAAAATTCTATAATTGTACACCTAGGCAACCGGTGTGGTTTGTTGAACTGCTTGCTGAGTTCGAATGCTTGACTTGCTCATCGCCATTTTTGCTTGGCGCCCGTTTCGGTTGCAACTCGCAACTGCCCTGTGTGCTGTGCTTGCTCCATTCCCCTAGCTAGAGCGTCCACGGTGTCGTTCATTTATAGCTAGATAACAGGGAATCTTTTACTGTACCAATAAAAGTTTCCCTGCAACTCGATCCGTCTTCTCGAATCGCTCTCTGGGCTCCCGGTACAGGCAACCCTCTAAATTGGTGACCCCGGATCCGGAACAATCTCAACGCCGGATATTTCGAACTTTTCTCCGGTGAGCTCGTTCCATTTATTTTTCATATTTTCCGGTTTATTTTTGCATACGGTAGCCTATTTTTGCGTCATTTTTTAAGCCATGGAATCTGTAGACCATAAGGTAGAGTCTCTACTAAGCGTTGTATCTCTCTCTGTACCACCTTTTTGGGACATGGATCCTCTTTTGTGGTTCGCTCATCTTGAGGCTGAGTTTTACAACCACAGAATCACTTCCGACTACGCGAAGTATTGCAAGCTCCTGTCCTATCTCCCCAAGGAGATATCAATGCAGGTTCGTGACGTTATCATTTCTCAGACCGAAAACCGCTATGAGGCTCTCAAGGAGGCCACGATAAAGCGTGTTATGCCCTCTGAGAAAGTTCGCCTGCAGCAGCTTTTCAGGGATCTGCAGCTGGGCGACAAACTGCCCTCAACCCTGCTACGAGAGATGCAGCAACTCCTTGGTTTCTCAACCATGGATGAGACGTTACTTCGCGAACTATGGCTACAACGGCTACCGGAAAACACGCAAGCGATTCTCGCTACAGTGAGCTCCGTTTCGCTCACTCAACTAGCAGATTTAGCGGATCGAGTTATTGAACGATCACAGCCACAAGCCAACGCCAGCAAGATCAATGCCGTCGCGTCCCAGGGCACTTCTATCACTGGCTTACAGTCAACTATAGAAGCCCTCCAAACACAAGTTGCGACACTTAGTCGCCAGGTGCAACAGCTTACTATGAACCCTCGTCGTCATAGCCGATCAAAATCGCCCTGCAAACGTTCTAAGTCTAGAAACAGGCAAGCTAGCTGTTGGTACCATCAGCGTTTTGGTACCGCAGCTCGTAACTGTGTCAAGCCTTGCAACTTCGCCGAGCAGCAGGGAAACTGCTCGGCCGGTCGGTAACGGCGACGGACGCGACCGGCCAACACCAAAGTCGCCTCATTCGCGTTAGGGATTTAACTTCCGGCACCGAGTTTCTAGTCGACACTGGTGCCGAAGTTAGCGTCATACCCGTAGCTCAGATGAGGTCGTCTCACCATCGCCGACCAAGCTGCGTGCCGCCAATGGCACACCAATCGCAACTTTCGGCGAAAAGCTGCTAACGCTCAATTTAGGCCTCCGGCGAACCTTTCGCTGGCCTTTCATAATCGCTGCCGTGCCTTTCGCCATCATAGGCATAGACTTTCTTCAACGCTTCGACCTCATCGTCGACGCTAAAAGGAAGAAGCTTATCGACTCTAGGACACAGCTCAGTATTATCGGGACCAGCGCCAACGTGGCTGCTATCACTCCCATTCGTGTCCTACCTCAAGCTTCACAGCCTTTTCTAGAACTTTTCAGCAAGCACCCTAAACTCGTTCGCGTCCTGAACGACTTGCCTCCTGTGACGTCAAACGTCATGCATTACATTTGCACTAAGGGCCCACCTGTTTCGGCCCGCCCTCGCCGACTAGCCCCGGACAAGCTCAAAGCTGCTAAGGCGGAATTCGAGCAAATGCTCGAACTGGGAATCATCCGCCCGTCCAAAAGTCCATGGGCATCACCATTACACATGGTGCCTAAGAAATCCGGTGACTGGCGCCCCTGTGGTGACTACAGGGCACTTAACAAAGTTACCGTCCCGGATAAATACCCTATTCCGCACATGCACGACTTGACCTCAGCTCTAGCTGGCAAGTCTATCTTCAGCAAAGTCGACTTAGTTCGTGCCTACCACCAGATACCTGTCGCGCCAGATGACATTGCTAAAACAGCAGTCATCACGCCATTCGGCCTATTCGAGTACCTCAGAATGCCTTTCGGCCTCAGCAACGCTGCCCAAACTTTTCAGCGTTTCATTCATGAGGTAACGCGAGGACTCGAAGGCGTTTATCCTTATCTAGATGACATTCTTATCGCCAGCTCTTCTAATGACGAACATCTTCATCACCTTGACGCTCTCTTCCAACGCTTAACCCAGCATGGGGTTACCGTCAACCCCGATAAATGCGAGCTTGGCCAAAGCTCCATCGACTTTCTTGGCCACCGCATATCCGCCTCTGGTATTGAAGCTCTGCCAGACAAAATCCAGGCACTGAAGGACTATCCTGCTCCCAGTTCCTTCAAACAGTTACGCCGATTCCTTGGCCTGGTCAACTATTATAGACGCTTTATACCTAACTGCGCGAGCATTGTTCAACCAATGACTGACTTGCTCCGCGGTAAACAACGGTCTTTTCATTTTGCAGACGACGCTAGACTGTCTTTCGAGAAGCTCAAAGACGCTATCTCCAACATAGCGCTTCTCGCCCATCCAGACACATCTGCACCACTCTCCCTGACGACTGACGCATCCGACACTGCCGTCGGTGCAGTTCTTCAGCAACTCATCGACCATCGATGGATACCTCTAGGTTTCTTCTCGAAACGTTTACAACCTGCCGAATCGCGTTACAGCACCTTCGGTAGGGAACTGTTAGCTATCTACCTAGGTATCCGACATTTCCGTCATTATCTCGAAGGTCGAAATTTTACAGTCTTCACCGACCACAAGCCATTGATCTACGCAATCAATGGCGCAACAGACAAGTATTCTCCGCGGGAAACTAGACACCTAGACTACGTTTCTCAGTTTACGACAGACGTACGACATGTCTCAGGTGCTCTCAATCCCGTCGCGGATGCGCTTTCACGCATTCAGCAGATCAGCTTATCGCCTGGCACCAACATTGATCTAGCCGCTATGGCTGCTGCCCAACAAGCTGATCCCGACATAGACAAGCTACGACGCAACACCTCGTTGAAACTACGCGAAGTCCCACTAGCTTCATCTGAGGGGACCATTCTTTGTGACGTCTCACAAACTTCTCCCCGACCCGTAGTTCCTACCTCAATGCGTCGACTAGTTTTCAATGCTTTACACAACCTGTCTCATCCCGGCATACGTGCTTCGCAGAAGCTCGTAACGGAACGCTTCATATGGCCCAACGTCAATCGCGATGTCCGCCTTTGGGCACGCGCATGCTTAGAGTGTCAGCGCGCCAAGGTCTACAGACACACCAAAAGCCCACTTGGCGTCTTTCCAGCTCCTGACGCTCGTTTTGCACACGTCCATGTCGACCTGGTCGGACCTTTGCCTCCATGCAAAGGCTACGTGTACCTCCTCACTTGTGTCGACCGATTCACCCGTTGGCCAGAGGCGATTCCGATAGTCAACTGCTCATCTGAGACAGTTGCGCAAGCTTTCCTAGAACGCTGGGTAGCTCAATTCGGTTGCCCAAGCGTAGTCATCACTGACAGAGGATCACACTTTGACGGATCCTTCAGCAAACTGCTCAACGTTCTTGGTTGCCAACATAACCGAACCACCGCATACCATCCCGCAGCTAATGGGATGGTAGAAAGGTTCCACCGGCAACTCAAAGCCTCACTCTGTGCCCAATCTAGCACATCCTGGCACGAAGCACTTCCGCTCGTTCTCTTAGGCATAAGAAACACGATTAAAGCGGACTTGCACGCCACTCCATCGTCGCTAGTCTTTGGATGCACACAACGCTTACCTGGTGAACTCGTCTCACCAAAAGCACCAACAACCTTCGACTATGGCGACTACGCAGCTCGCCTATCTCATCACATGCGACAGCTTCAGCCTGTGCAACCCAGAGCACAGAGCTTGCGTACCAACGTGGACGAACGCTTAACCACTTGCACGCACGTGTTCGTTCGCACTGACAGCGTACGCCGACCACTTCAACCTCCCTATTCTGGTCCGTACCGTGTCGTACGCAGAAGCGACAAGACGTTTACCATTGACTACAATGGTAAGACTGAGACGATCAACATCGATCGACTCAAGCCAGCATTCCTCGACAAGTCTGACTCTTCGGTGCAACAAGCACCTTCACAGCCTGTGCCATCACAGCTCGCACCGCAACCTCAGACGAGTCAGCCCGCTCCAGCAGAACCTACAACCGCAACCGACAGCACTCCTACTCGCCCTACTGTCAATCGACGCGGTAGGAAGCTCAAACCTCCAGTTCGTTTTTCGGACTTTGTTAGCACTCACTATTTTACGTAGAACGTGCCTTAGAAATTTTCTGCTCTTACCAAACATTTTTGAAAATCCACAAAAAGATCAAAACGTTTTGAAATTACCAAAAAAGAGCAAAATCTTTTGAAAACCCAAAAACAGCTTTGCACGTTTTTCGCTTTACACTCTTTTGTGTATGGCTATGCACTTACGCTGCTTTTTCATTTTACTTTCCATATACACCGCCGGTTGGTTGCATCTCGGTTTCACTTTCGCTGGATCTCCGCACGTCAACTGCAAGTGGAACGAACTTCCTGTTCAACCGCCTACGTGAACTTTACTAACTGTCCCCCCCACAAACAGTTTTTTACCGTTTCGACACCGTAGGGAGGACACGGGTGGGAGCCCGCTAGGGTCCGATTGCATGGTTCTCCCCCAGCAGCTGCATCAGGTTTCACAACCTGGTCTCGCAGAAGGCTGGCCCGCGACGGACAGTCCTCACGTAGATCGAAGGACTGCTTACACAGTCCCTTCTGGGAGAGGGCTATGTAGCAGTCTGGAGATTCCCCGGTTTGCCTGTGTAAAATTCTAACCAAAATTCTATAATTGTACACCTAGGCAACCGGTGTGGTTTGTTGAACTGCTTGCTGAGTTCGAATGCTTGACTTGCTCATCGCCATTTTTGCTTGGCGCTCGTTTCGGTTGCAACTCGCAACTGCCCTGTGTGCTGTGCTTGCTCCATTCCCCTAGCTAGAGCGTCCACGGTGTCGTTCATTTATAGCTAGATAACAGGGAATCTTTTACTGTACCAATAAAAGTTTCCCTGCAACTCGATCCGTCTTCTCGAATCGCTCTCTGGGCTCCCGGTACAGGCGACCGTCCAAAAAGCTGACCCGGTGCCTGTGTGCACAGAGTTCACCGAAACAAAACTTTTAAGCAGAGCCGATATCTCGCTCAACGCCATCCATCAATTTATCAAATTAATCAGGCTATCTTCCCCATGGCATTTCACCAACCACCATTAAACTAGGAGGTCTTGATATACCACTGCTACTGATGAGCATGTTCACTCTATCGCTGGAATCTGGCCACTTTCCAGATCAATGGAAAACGCCATTTGTTATGCCTCGGCATAAAGCAGGTTCCAAACAAACGATTGATAACTACCGACCAGTCCACAACACTCCGATAATCGCTCGGCTGTTTGAACGCTGGTCAGAATGTTGATGATGAACTTTGTTGATTCGCTTGGCCTGATCAACAATTTGCGGCATGGTTTTCTCAATAAGCGATCGTGCACCACCTGTCAACTGCATTACCTTAATCACATTTCAGAATCAATCGATTCCGGCTATGCAGTAGTAAGCTTGTTTCTTGACATACACCAAGCGTTCGACCGAGTACCGCACAAGGGACTGCTACAAAAGTTGGAGAACTTAGGGATCCCGGACCCATTACTATGTTGGCTATCGTCATACCTGAGTGCTCGTCATCAGGTAGTCAGTTTAGGTGATTATCGCTCTTCCCCACGCTCAACCACCAGTGAAGTCAATCAAGGGAGTGTGCTCGGCCCCTTACTCTTTTTGCTTTACAGCAATGACATCACCACATCTGTAAACTGTGGCACATCATTTTTATTTGCTGACGATACCAAACTAGACTATAAGTTTCGGCGTGACGATCTTCACGGGGCATTACTGCTCATTCAAGATGATTTACTTTCCCTTGACTTATGGTGCTGCACATGGGTGATGAACCTTTCGGCTAAGAAATCAAGTATCATGTCTTACGGCTGCTGCATTCTCGAAGGACCTATCGCTCTAAACAATGAACGCGTCCCTACACAGTTGTCCACGCGCGATCTTGGCGTTAGGTACTTGTCTACCTTCAGTTTCTCCGAACAGACCCAATACCAAGTAGCACCTGCCAGACAGTCTATGTACAATATAACAAAGAAAACACACAACTCGTGCTACAGTTGAGCATTTCAAGCTACTCACTCTCCCCATCCTCGAATACTGCAGCATAATATACGGTAATATGAGAGTGACAGAATTGCTGTGGAGAACCTGCAGAGGTCATCTGCTAAACATCTGATTGGTAAACACTCTGCAATGAGTTACCGAGAACGTTGCAATTAACTTCATCTCGAACCACTTTGGTTTCGACGATTGAAGCACAACTTGTTGCTGCTTTTCAACATGTTACCCAAAGAGGCCTATTCCAACCTGCCTACACTCAGTATACCATATTGCTCAACTCGAGAGCTTCGCAACAAAGATTTTACTTTGAGTACACCAAAGGCTAGAACGAACGTCCGCTCTAAATTCTTCCTGGTCAGATACAGCTATCTGCGAAATAAACTAACAATAACACGCAGGTCATGTGACAATATGGCAACCTTTAGTAGCAGACTCGCCAATTACATTGATCTACCTAGTTTATGCTCCATATTCCCATAGGAAAATTTATTCGAGGAGCTATTCCAAGAGGGACCGAAAAACATATAAACACAAATGTTTTCATAATTAGGCTTTGGCCTCAACCATCCGGCAAAACGGTTATACATGAAACGCATATACCAATACTCCACCTGTGAATGTCACACATGCAAGAGCATGGATTCTTCTGTACAAATTGATCTACACCACTATAGGCGCAGTATCTCTCATCGAGAAATATACGTATTATTAATATTAATATTATTTAGACTTATCCAAGCGTAATCTAACCACACAGCGGATACACCAAAGGCCATTTGGAATTCCTTACCGCTTTGCCAAGCCTTCCTCACGGATCTTAGATGCATACGGGTCAATGCGTCAAACTTTGGACACTATATATATATATATATATATATATATATATATATATATATATATATATATATATATATATATATATATATATATATAGTATATATATATATATATATATATATATATATATATATATATATATATATGTATCAAGAATTCAACATCAGCAGTTGGACTAAACCAACTTACACTTCAACTAGGTCTTTTATGTTGGATAAATTCCATTCCACTTTATTTTGTTTGCTCTGCCTAGCTGAATAATCTTCTATTAACTGGCCACGTTGCATACGCTAATTGCGCTTAGCTTCGATAAATTTGTTGCGTTTTGTAGCAGTTGTAAATAACTTGTGGACAGATGTTACTGATCGCGGATTCGTTACTAACCAACTTACTTCATATGGTAATTTAGAGAAGAGTTATATCATTGTATCGCTATGCATTCTTGGACTTGTTTTATTTCAACTTGTCGGTTCAAATGATTGGCTGTTTCTCGATATCCCGGATGTGGTTGCGTTTGATGTGCATGTTGACAAGGTGCCTGCCCGTATATTACTCACTACCTCATCCATACTGGCTCCAGGAGACAGTCGGTCCTTGCTGGAGGGGACTGGGTTCACGGTCGTTGTGGCCGTGTGAAGATCAAAGAATGGTTCCATGCACTCAGTGTGGAGTGGACTTCGGTCCAGCCACCGCCTTGTGCGCGCTTGATTCCCCAAATACAGCGTGCATGTATTTGCCTGTGAAGGAGTGTAGGCCGACTCAGTTGATGAAACATGGCTCCCATTCACATGCCTCCCGGTCTTATTCCTTCGGGTTTACACTGGATATGGGGTGTGTGGTTGGAGCTGTGGCTGGTGCAGCGCAAGCCACCCATGGTCCTTCTGTAGGCGCAGGCGTCCTGTGGCTGGCCACAATGACAGCCAAATCCGAAACCGGATGCTGCCAACCACACACACACACACACACACACACATATATATATATATATATATATATATATATATATATATATATATATATACGAAGCTAAGTAAATGTTTCCGGAACCATGTCCACTGGAAAATGCCAGTCCTACAAATAGCGTTCTTGTATTGTGGCTTGACTATGTTTGTCGAGAAAAATCTCAGTAATACCTTATTTGTTTTGTGGTAGTTGGTGCTCAATGCATAGGGTATGAAACCCAGCAAACTGAAAGACCAATCTGGACAAATTCATCCACTGCTCGGAGGAAAATCGCTACTTTCTTCAGACTTAACGATGTTGCATTGAATTCTTCGCGCATATCTACATCGGGCTCCTTTTTCCAGTCAACTGTAGCTGACCATGAAGCTTCGTACTGCATCGCACCACCAATTGCGGTAAACAAGAAACCTCAGCCGATAGGGTGGATCTTCCCCAACCTTGCATACTTCATTTGGTTAAGTTCGTTCATGGAGAGCAACATACGGACAAGATGAGTATCATATCACTTTTTACGCACGCCATCAAAAGTAGCATTGATAACATGAGGAATAATATTTTTGACACGGTGCTCAATGAAAAACAACAAGCCCTTTCTTCGCACTACCGTTAGATGAGTCGACCGACGTTGTATCATATTCCGAGGTACGTGTCTGTTAGTTAAGTGTAGTAGGGGGAGCTAAGTGGTATGGGTAGAAGCTCATCAGATCTAGACACAGACAGCATTCACACGCCTGGAAAACACTGTACCGCAGTTTCATCCTTTCAGGACTCATCATCAGTGCGCATACCATCTGACCGTGGTAGCCCTTGACCGTTGCCAGGTTGGTGGAGACCAGTGAGCAACATTTGAGTTGAAAGACCGAGCCCTACAATAGTCAGATAGAATACGCACTAATGACGACTCCCGGGAGGATGAAACGGCTGTAGAGTGCTTCCCTGGTGCATGCCACCTGTCTGATTGAGTCTAGATGTGATAAATTCCTACCCATATCTACTTGCCTATGTTTGCTACATAAAAGTCGACGGTTTCAAAGAAGAGTACTCGTTCTCAGTATCAATGAGCACCCCTGAACGTGACGAATATGTCTTCGAATAGTAAGGAATTTTGTCTTGGAAATGGAGCTGCAGTGCTTTAAATTCTTCGGTGTCAGTACGGACCGAGCACCATTCATGTTGGGCGTTCGTTCCGGATTCCAGAGTTTAAGCGTTTTCAGTGAGTTGCACAATGAAGTTGGAGGCAAATTCGACATGCATTTATTCCACACAGATGTAAAACTGTTATCACGCGGTAAGGATGTGTTCGAGCTTTGAGAAGAAAAAGCTGCGTTTCTGGAAAGCAAAGGATTGCACAAAGATAAGGAGAACGGGTGACACGCCATAATAACAGACAATATATTTACTTCCAAACTGGCATATCTTGCCGATTTCTTGGGTGAGATAAATACGCTTAACAACAGCTTATAAGGAAATATGATGAATATTTTTCGGGCCAGGATAGGGCTGCCACTTTACTTCGCAAACTGCAGCTTAAACGCAGAGCTGTTGTCGAAGACGTTTCCATGTTCCCAGAGCTAACAAAATCACTCGTCGGAATAAATGACAATGTACCCTAGCAAATCAGCAGTGATACATTCTATTAGCGACTGTTAGATTATTTAGCAAATTGCCAACTAAATGTTCGGTTGCTAAGTCCCTTTGGACAGAGTGAAAAACTTTCCCGATAATAAAATTTAAGCCAAAGCACAATTCTTTGAACTTAGCAAAGGTACATTGGGAACACATTATAAGAGCACATAACCAACAACATTTTGAACAACGAGTGATGGCTGGTATCCACTGTTATCGGAAAATGCCTCGAGAATACTGCTTTCATTCACCACAACTTATAAGTGTGAATGTGGAGGTCGCACAGTGATGCCAATGAAAACAAAAGTAAGGAACGGAATGAACTTGGAGCATTAACTACGACGTGCCTTAATCACACCAAATATAACAGATACTGTTAGAACCGAGCAGTATCAACCGTTTCATTAACGTATCTCAGCTCCTGCTTTGATAAAAATTACTCAAGCTTAGGTGTACTATTGGTTTAAACAATACAGATCTTAAAATAATATTCATTTTCCTTACTTTAACACTTTACTTTACTAGTTAAGTAGCAGTTTAAACAACGGTTCTTAGTGGGGGGTTGTACTTGTTTATAGTTAACCCACTTTGTGAGTTATATCTTCAAAACAGCTGAGAACCATAGGCCAAGACCATCACATTCCACCTCACAAGCATCAGAAATATGGAACCGGCTACGCTGTTTTGGGCTGGATAGGTAAGTTTCTTGTTCAACGCCATCTGAAACTGTGGCTTGGCAACGCTCTATACGAAGCATTAGAACTCCATTGCGGCTTGTCTCAGGGCTACATAGTCAGGCCCCACCTGTTCCTGGTCATCATAAATCACCTGGTAAGTGTGCTGTCTTAAAATTTCCCCCTATTTACCGATGATCTGAAGATATAGAGTGTTATTACTACAGTGGAGGATCGACCAGCACTTCAGGGTGACCGGGATAAAGCATACACACGGTCCACGGAGTACATGCTACAGTTCAACGCGGCAAAGTGCGAACTTCTAAGCGTATACCATCAGGGTATCTAGGACTACTGGTTAAGGGCACAGATTCTACAGCGCGCTTCTAACGTGTGCGATCTCAGCGTGCCCGCACAGAATGACTTTGGTTGTTTGGGCAGACTGAAGCGCAGTGAATACACTAAATCAGTACTTCAGCTTCTTTCATGCGGCCTTGCGGAAATTCGATGCCTCAGGTTTTCCGAAAATGGTTGGCGCTCACGTGAGGCTGCACTTGGAATGTGCCATCCAAGCGTGGCAACCTTGGTACAAACACCACCTCACCGCCCTCGATGTTTCACAACGCGGGTTGAGGAAGATTGTCAAAGGTTCGTCTCGTTATGCCTACCAAATCAGGCTGGAAAATTTAGGAGTGGGAAGCAGACTTTATCCTCTTCTACAAGATGCTCTCATAATGGTGTAGCGGATCCTGAAATTCTCCAACCACGCATGCCGCAATCTTTTGACACTCAGCCGAAAAGCATCCCTGATTGGCCATCCGATTAATTTAGCTAAGCAGCCCAACCGACAGGGTCGACAAATGGTTTCCACCTTCCGACTGTCACAGACCTGGAACTACTTCTAGGCGCAAGTAATTACTGCCCCCACATCACACTATTGAAAAATATGCATTGAGGACACATCGGCACATTAGATGGTGGCATGGGTGCAGAATAAACTGTGGGGGTTGTCATAACTATCCAAAACTCCAGACAAGAATACTCACACCTGCGCTACTGCAAACCTCTTGGTGAGTCATGCGCGTTCCGCGCTGTTTCACCATAACCTTTCTTGGGAACTTTCAAATGTTTTGTTTTATACCAGATAGAAAACAATGCTTCTTTGCTCTAGCACAAAACTTGGTGCGTCGGTCTTTCTCGCTTTCCAAGCCGTAGGCTGCCTGACCCGCCTTATGCTTAGTTCGAGACGTTAGAGAACATTGATCGCAGTCAGTACCCGTGGCGTGACAGCTGTCATCCCGTAGTAGGACTGCCTATTTAGTTTGCTTGATACTGGGTTAGAGACTTAGAATTACGTCCTGTCCAAATCCTCTTAGTTTCAAACACCAGATGGCGACCCAAGTTTACAAAATTGGTATGATACTGAGTTATCATCCTAGTAGTGTGTGATTATAATGGGGGGTAGTGAAAGCTGCAAGGAAGCTGTTCCATCGATCTTGCCTTACCTTCGCACGACAGTCTGCTTTTGGTGACTGTGTGTTGTTCAAATGGTGTAGATATTTTGATCCCGAATGTTTGCCTAGGGTATTAATTTCTGACTCTAGGACCCTGTTCTATCCTGCTCATTGATCTTCGTTCCGTAGGTCAGCGTGATGGTAGGGAAGAGAGACAACAGTTTACACATATGAAGTGGCTGTTGATTTTGTTGCTTTTTGCGGACTATAATGGATAACAAGCTAGGGAGTATCGGTCGTAACTGTTCTACATGCACTTGGGTTTACAAGCTGCTGGCACAAACTACTATACATGCGCAATACTGGGACCGTCTTGCTCACGGATCCATGTAGACCTTGTAGGCCCAGTTAATGTAATTTTGTCCCTTGTACTTATCAATACTTACTACCGATGGCCGATGTGATGGCAATTGGTAAGTTTGAGTCGTTAATGTGTTCATCAAGGCAAGTAGTAGAACGGGAATTATTGTGTTATTTGCCTTTTGGTCGCAACTCAGAGCCAATAATGGACCGATTATCTAAGTAAACTTTACTCCGCAGCAGACAGGTCTGATATTCGATATTCTATACAACAGCTTTCTTGGGCTAATTATATACCAAATAACATGATGTTTAATAGTGGTAGCAGTAACCAACACCTTTTCACTGTTCAATTCTCCCACTTTGTTTACCACAAACAACAGAATCGCGTAGCATGGTAACGCGGAAATTTGCAGTAGAAGACAAAATTATCTACAACATTTACCTTAGACGCTCCCTGGCTACCTGTTTTCCTTTAGAGCACGAAGAAATTGCCCTATTAGGTCCGTCGTTTGTCTACTTCGTTTTCTCTGCCACTTTGTCGCCATAGCAGCTAGAAAACCTAAATGGAGTTTGCTGGAAGAAGTGACCTTGAAAGCGCGTGTCTAGAGGGAGGTTGGCAGATCCCGGAGACAATACAAGCGGCAGCTTTTAGTGGTCGATACTCGACCGGGCGACTAATTCTCAAATACGACCATTCCCATGTAAGAGAAAACTCTATCACATCTACTGGAGTATACGTGATTTAATTGCATGATGGTACATAGAAACTATTCCAGCAAATGGTTTCTGTTTTAGAGAGAAGATAAACCCTATATGCATGCAGCTGTATAAAGCCAGGTAACCACAAAAGACTAGGATTGGGCCAAGCAAAACCAAATCAGATTCAGCTAGTGGTCAAGAAGGCCAAAATGGGTATCGTCAATTTACAACATTCATCTGTCCCTGTGAATGATATATATATATATATATATATATATATATCAGGTGGTGGGTTTTCAATTTTGTCCTAATGGTTTTCTTTCTCATATAAATGTCTATCAGTACTTTCTTCTATAAACTTGCACAAGTCGCTTAAGCCAATTGTAGTTAATTTCGATAACATGTTCGTGTTTGTGGCATTTTCATAAAATATATCTCCGAGCTCTTGAACTGATCACGGATTGGTTTGTAGACAACTTATTTCACATGTTCATTAATTTAAGATTTAGGTCAGCGTTTCCTTATGCAGCACTCGATTTATTTTCTTTTTTATATTTCTCTCAATTGATTGGCTGCTGCTTGATATCCCCGGTGTGGCTGCGCTTGATGTGCATGGTGACAAGGTGCCTACCTATCTATTACCCACTACCTGGTCCATACTGGGTCTAGTAGACAATCGGTCGTTGCGGGAGGGTAATGGGTGCATGGTCCTTGTGGCCGCGTTAGGCTCGAAGAGTGGTTCCATGCCATCTGTGTGGAGCGGATTACGGTCCGGCCACCGCCTTGTGTGCGCTTGATTCCCAAATAAGGCGTACTTGTGTTTGCCTGTGAAGGAGTGTGGGCCGACTCCGTTGATGAAACGTGGTTCCCATCCGCATGCCTGCCGGTCTTATTCCTTCGAGTTTATACTGGATACGGGGTGTGTGAATGGAACTGTGGGTGGTGCAGAGCAAGCCACCCATGGTCCCTCTGTAGGCGCAGGCGTCCTGTGGCTTGCCACAATGGCAGGCAAATCCGAAACCGGCTGTCGCCAACTAAATATATATATATATATATATATATATATATATATATATATATATATATATATTATATATATATATAGCAGAACCGTAAGTTGATCATCCAATGTACTGAACCAATGTGGTCAACATAAAGTGTGGTCATCATACGGTGGTTCTATGTCAATACTTATTGTTTCCCACTTTCCACTTATGAGAAGTACAGCACGAAATTTATTTTCCAATAAATCCGTTTCCAACGTATTTGACGAGGTCGCAAGTAACGGCAAACGCAGTTCCACTATACAGTGTCAGAACAAATCAAAACTCAGCGTGCGCTTCGCAAATTAAATCAGTTCATTGAAGAAAGTGTCAAATTTTGTCTATTTATTTCTGTTATGTTTACTGAAGGAAGCTCTCTCAGCGCAAGCAACATTGCCCAGCATGTTTGGACGGTTTGTACGGAAACTGATTTCACTTGCATCAAAAGATGTCTAACTTCATCTCTTGGAGTTTCTGTGAGTTCCAAATTATCGTCACTCAGTCCTTCTTCTTCTTTATCAGCATCGTCAGGTCTTTGTTCTCTGTTTCCGTAGGGAAGTACCGCAGTCAGCAAATTTTGCAAAATAGCATCTGGCTATAGTTCAGTGCAAGTTAAAAAGTCATCACTAGTTTCAACAAACTCTTTAAACTCTATCCCCTTGAATTCTGCCAATTGAGATAGCATGTCTAGTAAGAGGACGGCCACCCAGTTTTCGCAAACACTTTGTATAATTTCTGGTGCAATTTAAATCAAGCAGAACTTATTCCAGTTGCAGCATCCAAGGCAGTAACTGAGGCAAGAGCTGCAATTTCTTCGCATTTGAATCAATCGTATTCCATTTTGCCATAGCTCATTGCATGAGCTGCACTCAGCAGCGCGTTTTGCTTATACTTATGATCTCTTGGTCCAGAGGTTGAATTTACGAGGTCATGTTTTGAGACAGAAACTTAAGTGCAATATTTGTGCACTTTGTCATATGGGTGTGACTAGGACAGTTGTTCACTGTTAGCATAATGAAGGATTTCTTCTTCATCATGTCCTTGTCGATGCTGCTGGTCCACTCCTCACATTTGGTAGCAGTCGTCCGCGCAGATCGGTTTGATCGCCAGGTGACTGGAAGTTATTCAGGATTTAGGTTTTTGAACGCACGTGGTCCAGTGGATTTACCAATGTCCAGGGACTTTAGCTTTCTCCCACTTGAGATAGTACACCATAGAAATGTGAAACCCACCTTGGAATGTTTTCCACTCTTTCCTTTGTCATGCACTTTAAAAAGCCTTCTTTTAGGCATCGCCCTGTAAGAGAGACCTCGCTCCTCCGCGTTAAACACTGCATCATTGTTGAAGCCCTCGCTGAAGTTAGAAAGTTTGTTGATTTAACTTGAACAAACTCTTCAGGCACTTCATGAGATTCAGCACGCAGAACTGTTTTGGAAAATGCATGCCGGTGTTTAAATTGCTGTAGCCACCGATTAGATGCCTGGAAATCCGCAGTCCCAAATCCTTGTGTGAGACTTTTAACCAGTTCTTGAGTCATCGGCACAGAAGTTCGAGTCTTAGCTGCCTATATTTACTTGAAACAGGGCAACGTAGCCCTACTGACTTCATCGTGTGGTTTGCCGACTCTTTCTTTTTTGATCACTTCTATTCTTCACATGCCTCTCTAAGTACTCGTGCTTATATATTTGGATATTGCTAACTGTTGGTTTGCTAACACCAAGACGCTCTATCGTCTTTCCTTGACTACTGCTTTTTAGAAAATATAGCAGACTACTTTTTTCTTCAAAGTCTACATTCTGAAGTCTTTTCTTTGGGCCACAAGGTTGAGTTAGTGATAAGGTACACATAATGACCGATTCTAATTTGTTCAAAGCACGGAGTAGAATTAAACTCCACGGTTCCATCTAGGTAACATCAATTACATACAATAACCAACCCAAAGTTGTTTCACCCTCAGGCCGAAACCAAATGGAGCCAAATAAACGTTCGACAATTAATGTATCAATTAATGTGCGTCAATTAATGTGTCAATCACGCCACAATGCAAGGTGCTTAGACCTGATGGTTAATTGAGGGTTTGACAGTGATTCAAACTCCTGATCTCAGCCAGTGTGATGAGTGGACGCTTGTACTCAGGGGTAGATAAGGCTTGCCTGTCCATGTGGACAGGTGAGAGAGGTTGTGCGCAAATCGTTCTAGGTCACTCCGTGGGTGCGGATCTTTGGGCAGCCAAACTGATCTAGGTAATACGTGTGCGCATAAACGCTGACGGCCGTGATAAATACACACATACACACAGAGAAGGTGCTGTATCTTCAAACATAGCTTTCACTGATTTAGGGGTGTGAAGTCCACGCATAGCAATCCCGCTACACACTGTGATATGGGACCAAACGAGCCGTTCGGGAACATATGTTCAGGAAATGGAGGTTACATTATTACTGCCTGCCGTAGTCCAAGTGGCCAACATACAAGTAACATAGGTAGTCTACACTTAGAGGTGGTCAACATTGGTGGTTTTACTGCATATATATATATATATATATATATATATATATGGCGGGATAGCCCATAGCGTGCTGAGGCAGGTGCTGGCTAGATCCTGACAGATGGTCTACACAATGCTGCTACTGTTGTGCCATGGACTCATGTCCTGCATGCATCCTCGTGGGGACCGCTGAGTGGGAGTAGGGTTACGCCATTCGCGCTGCTAAGATCCAGGACACCACGTCGCATGAGTCAATGAACTGACCATGAGCTGGACCCCCTGCCTTTCGGGTGCACATTTAATGAAATGCTTTGGCTGAGGACCCGTGTGTTATGTTGTCACTGATGCCTTCACCCCAAGACCGCAAGAAGAACACCAAAGAAGAGCCGGAAAGAGGGTAATATATAGGAAATCACATTTGCTCCTATAGTTTTGAAGATAAATGTAGGAAAGCAACTAAATTACATTTGAACTAACCAACGGTAGGTAAAAGTCAAATGCAACGGCCGAATAAGCAACCGTGCAATCAAGTGCGAATGGCATATGTCCTTAACATTAGCATCATGTGACCCCCAGCATAAACCGAACATCCATTTACAGTGACGGGCACTGACCAATCAGAATAACAAAATGCAGCGTTTAAACAAATGTCACGAAACAAACGGGAATAAGAAATGCAGACCCAAAAATTAAAAGCTAGTACAATGAATGCGTGACAACTAAATATCCATCTCAATCGAGAAATGTTCCTGGTTGTATGCACTGTTTCTATTTGCAGCGACTCCGGAACATCGCTGAGTTTCACTGTAGGGCGTTTACTCCTCCTTAAAGCATCTGTGCGAATTGCTGCAGGAATCCCCTTCTTTGCCATGCCACGAAACCTGCACTTTTTGCATTTGGAGTGTTTGGCAACTTTGGGGTAGACAAGCGACAGAATTTGTTGAACTCTTGACAATGATGAGTTTTGTACGTTGGAACTTTCGCAAGATGCCACGGGCGCACCGTTCCATATTGCATTCGGGGGCTTCCGGTTCGGTACACGTCCATTCACATTTTGGCCACAAATGACTTTATGACAGGACTGGATTCTTTTCTGAGCTCTGAAGCTTCAATCATTTCAGAGTCATGATTCAAACTGAACATCTTGTGACATTCAGGTACCATTTCCTGAGATATCAACCTCGGTTCTGGCTCCCAATCCACTTAGGTGCTCAGCTTCTGAGATAACAACTCGATCAACTGTCGCTGAGCTTTTTCGGACTGCAGTTGTTGCTGTTGAAGAACCAATTGCCTTTGCTCTAACGGAACCGATCTGTTTGTCGGAATCTCCGTCACTAGAAAATTGGTTGCGCGGCCACTGATGTCTTCACTTCACGACCGCAAGAAGAAATCCAAAGACGAGGCGGAAAGAGAGTAATATATATGCAATCACATTTGCTCATATAGTTTGCAAGGTAAATGTAGGGAAGAAACTAAATTACACCTGAGCCAACCAACTGAAGGAAAACGTCAGATGCAACGGCCGAATAAGCAACCGTGCAATCAAGCGCGAATCGCACATGTCCTTACATTAGCATCATATGACTCCCAGCGTAAACCGAACATTCATTTACAGTGACGGCACTGACTAATCAGAATAACGAACTGAAGCGTTTAAACAAATGTCACGAAACAAACGGGAATAAGGAATGCAGACCCAAAAATTAAAAACCAGTACAATACTTGTGTAACAACCAAATATTCCCGGAACTTAACCAAGGAGAAAAGTGATGTGGAGAAATTCTTTTGGAATGGGTTCTTGCAAATGGCACTGCTGATGATGACACAGAGATGAGCGTCCATTAACAGTGATGTGTATGTACCAACCGAGCTAACAAAGTGGGGCGTTTAAACAACAGTCAAAAGTAGAAAATAGGAAGAATAAAGAATGTCTATTATGCTCGTTCACAAACTGGAATGTCAAATACGAGTGCTCCTATTACCGAGTCATTCTCCTGTCAGGTGTGAGCGGCCTGCCGGTATCCTAGTCCACCATCTTCGGAGGTTAGCAAGTGGTCGATGGCCCTCTTCCCGTAAAAGCTGGTCATGGAAGACAACAGGTCTACTGGTTATAAGCTCACCGCTTGATTGGCGTTGAGCCCGATCACCACGCATTATCTCTACCGATGGAAGGGCACCTGCAGGTATTCAATGGTTTGCTACTGCCCGCCTCAAGACAGACAGCACCCGGTCAAATTGATGCCAACTCGCCAAAACCCACCTGCGACTAGCCGTGGTCGCAGGTGCGTATCTTACTACGGTCGGAAAACACAGATGAATCGTTCCAGTACCTCAACCGTTGTATGTGACTGACGTCAAGCAGATCCCAATCTGTCTGCAATCACATTCTTGAGCTGCATCTGCTCCTCACTGCTTTTTAGGTCAGGCTATTAATTTAAAGGATCTGGGCGTAGTCCCCCAATCAAACCTTCAGATCACCAACTGCCTCGTGGGCCAGGCTATCGAGCCAAAGGCTGCGCGCAGACTCAAACAAGCAACCCTCGGAAGCACAATCGCCATCACTCGTGCGAATGCCCATTAATGCATTCCTATTACTGCGCACAAAGCAATCAACATCCGGTTCTGGAACGTGCGCACACTACTGGACCGGAAACACGAGTGAACGCCCCGAGCGACGCACTGCACTGGTCACGAAGGAACTGGCGCGCCACCACATCCATCTTGCGGCGCTCAGTGAAACTCGGCTCGCCGAGTAAGGTAAGTTACATGAAGCAAGTGATGGCTACCCATCCTACTGGGTGGGCAACGCCGCCTCAGCACCAGGTGAACATGGGGTCGGATTTGCAATAACCGAGCCCCTCCATGGCCAGTTAATGGGGGAAACAACAGGCATCAGCGAGCGACTCATGCCCATTCGCCTACGACTCGGATGAGGTAAGTTTGCTACTTTTATAAGCACGTGCGGTCCGACCATGTGTTATCCCGACGACACGCGTGCTTAATGCTGCACTCAGTTATCCTCCGTGATACGGCCTGTGCAGGGGAGCGATGGACTATTTCTGCTGGGTGATTTCAACGCGCGCGTTGGGCATGATGCATCGGTGTGGACAGATGTTGTCGGTCCATATGGCGTTGGTTCAGCGAATGCGAACGGTGACAGGCTGCTCTCACTGTGTACCACTCACGGCCTGACCATCACGAACACTCGGGTTGCACTGAATAAGAGTGATAAGGCAACTAAGAGTCACTCACGGAGTGGTCACGCTCACCTGCTCGAGTATGTCATCGTACGTCAGTGTGACATGCGTGAAGTGCGCATGACAAATATATTGCATGGATCTGCGTGTAGCACTGATGCCAAATTGGTGCGTACTAAACTGTACAAATATTTTTGTAAATCTATGTATTGCACTGCTGTCGTGAATTGGCGTAAATTCAACATTCTCTCCCTCAGTACTGTGGCGAAACGTACTGAGCTGGAGAAGGCGATGGCTGCACGCCTGTGTGATGTGGAATGCATAGCCACAGTGGGCGACCTGTGGCACAAATTCGCGACCAGGTGACAGCTGCTGCCAAAGAGACCATCGGGCGCGCAAACTGTAAACGGCCTGATTGGTTTGATGACAACAATGTGACGATTGGTGCATTGGTGTCGGAGAAGACAGCAGTATTTACTGCACACGTTGCAGACTCCAGTGACTTGGGGAAGAGTAGTCGGTTTCGCAAACTTCGACAGGGACTGACCCGAGAGCTCCGTCGCATAAAAAATGCATGGTGGACGGAGAAGGCGAAGCAGATAGAATGCTACGCCGAACGCCGCCAACACAAGGAATTGTTTGACTCCCTGAAGGCGGTATATGGACCAAGATGTGAGCAGCTGAGGATACTGATGGTAGTTCAGGCGCTACCTGCACACAGACTGCAGATACAATGCAGATCTGGCGAAAACACTTCGACTGTCTCTTGTACAACCATTCAGGGATTGACTGGCCTAACTTGAATGTCCTCAAGTAGCACGATATGAAGGCGAGTCTGGCGGTCGCCACGTCACTGCATGATACGCAGAGAGCACTTGCTCAGCTGCGAAACAGCAAGTGTGCTGGGCCGAGTGAATCACGCCTGAAGTATTGGAACACGGTGGACCTGCGTTACTAATTGCGTTGCCAAACTTGGTGCAACGCGTGTGGATTGAGCAGGAGGTGCTTACTGAGCTGAAGGATGCCCTTGTTCTACCACTGTAGAAGGGCAAATAAAGCAAACACTGTGCCACGAATTATCGTGGCATCAACTTGTTGAGTTGTGTGGGCAAGATGATTGCCCGAATCCTGCTCAATCGCCTCGCCAGTCAGGTTGTGGAACCTAACGTGGCGGAAGAGCAGTGTGGATTCCGTTCGGGTCGCAGCACTATAGATAGGTTGTTTGCGGCACGTCAGCTGCAGGAGACGTGAAGGAAACACACCAGCTTTTTACTCGCTTGTTCTTGATTTGACCAATGCATTTGATGCTGTGAGGCGCGAAGCATTGTGGCTGGTGTTGGGTTAGTTTGGTTGCCCGCGTAAGTTTGTATGTGTAATTGAATGTCTGCACAGCGGCATACGAGCGAGGGTGCAGCTGAGTGGAGAGACTTCGATGACTTTGCAGTTGTCTCTGGTGTGAAGCAAGGCTGTGTCTTAGCTCCTGCCCTGTTTAATATATATCTTCACGTCATGATGTCTTGTGCTTTTGATGCGTATTGTGTTTACGGAGTTGATGTGGAGCACCGTGTTGATGGTGGGTTGTTGAAGATCCGTCGTTATGTTGCGAGAATTCTAGTCCGTGAGACAACTATCCGTAGGTTGCTGTTTGCTGACGACTGTGCGTTGTTTTCATGGAGCGCGGATGAGTTGCATCACATGACTAGTGTTCTGGCTTTGACAGCGGCCAAATTCGAGGTCACCATCAACACAAGCAAAGTTTTCTGTTTCTTTCAGCCTTTACCGGAGGTGCAATCCTCAATATTACTGCGATTTAATATTGCTTCGGAAGTACTGGAAACCACCTCCCGCTTCCGCTACCGTGAGAGTGTGATTTGGACTGACCAGTAGATGTACAATGAACTGCGTATCTGCGTATGGAAGGCTGCGACGAAATTCGGGAATCTAGAGTAGCGAATGTGGAACAACGATCAACTTACTTTGGCACGAAATTGATGGTGTACAAATCTATGGTGCTGTCCGTTCTTCATACGGCACTGAAACATGGACGATGAACCGGCTGAATGTGCGATATCTCGAACGGTTCAATCAACAGTGTTTAAGAGGAATTCGGCTCATCGGTTGGGGCGACAGATTTGCTGACACCAAAGTGTTGCGTCTAAGTGGAATGTATGCAGTGGACCGCATTCTATTGCTGAGACACCAGAGGTGGCTCGGTCATGTGAGTCGTATGGATTCGACGCTTATACCAAAATAACAATTAGACGGTCAGCTGAGTGTTGGGAAGTGGCATGTGGGGAAACCGATGTTACGTTGCGAGGACATGACCAAAGTGAGCCTCTCACGTTCTAATGTTGTGTGCAGGTGTTGGGCATCAAAAGCGGTTGATCGGCGTGCATGTCGCGATCTGAGCACGAAGGCAGTTGCCGAAGTGCAGGAGAAAGTCCTCATGCATGCAGAGAAGAAGCGGCAGTTGAGAAAGCGGCTGGAAGCCATGGGTTTTGCTCCAACGACTTCGAGCGCATGGTGCTGTAGCACATGCGGTCGCGAGTGCTTTAGTCAAGCAGGCCTAGTGAGCCACTAGTGAGGCCGCTCGGGCCAACATCATAACGACGACTGGTCCTGCAGAGAACGCAGGCAGAACTGGCGCAGCGTTGGTAAGTACGCTTCATTCGATTTACTAACCCCGTGCCTGCATGCTGAGTCCCTTTATTTCAGGTAGTGGTTTTGCTATATTGTTCTAATGCAATTTTTATTTATTATTCATGCCTACCTGAACTAACTTCTAGTAACTTACACACGTCGTTTGGGCTAGTGGTAGTTAACCTCGATAACATTTTCGCGTTTATTGCATTTTATTAATGTATATTTTCTGAAGTCTTGAACTTATCGAGGATTTGTTTCGAACCAATTTATTTTCTACGCTCATTTTTTAGGATTATGTCAACCTATATGCATGCATTCTTTTGTTCTCATCTTTCTAGTGGTGGGATGTTGCATGATATCCACGGTGTGGTTGCGCTTGATGTGCATGTTCATAAGATGCCTACCTGTCTATTACGTATTGCTTCTTATATACTGTCTCCATTATATATATATATATATATATATATATATATATATATATATATATATATATATAAACGTTCGTGTTATTTCAAATGCCGGTACCTACGCCTGTGTACAGAGTTGGAAAGTGCCTACACCGACTTAAATAGGCACAACTCTACTTTTGAGGCACACGAGATACCTACGGCTGAATTCTAGTCAACATTGGGGAAAGCATTACGGGATGTTCAACAACCCATCTACTATTGCGACGAAGGCCAGTAAGCGCACAACTAGTCACATTCCTCGCTTGACCACCGTACTGCAGTCAGAGCCCTGCTCGCGCCGCATTTACAACTTTTCTTGTCAGAATATCCTGCGTTTTCCTTCACCTTGATGATCGCGGATGCAAGATGGTGGAATTCGTGTTGACTCGCTTGAAGCATGAGGTCACCAAGCAGCTGACGCTGTCACATGCCCTCAAGACATTAGCCCGATACTAAAGGAGAAACTGTTTTACGAGCGCCTACCGCAAATGTACGGACACCGCTGACACATTCACTACATTGGGAATAGCTGCCACTCCATCGGTCAGATAACATGAAGCTGGACTTGCGTTTGTAGGCGACTGGGAACTCCATGTCAAACGAAGCAAACCAGGACATTCGTTTTTCTTCTGCTTTCTTCAAGCCTTTTCAACGTTCTTATCTTTCACTGGTGTTGTTTGCAATCCCAGTTATTTTTGTGCGCTCACAAATGCACGCAAATATCCGAATAGGTACGTACTCAAGGCAGATTGATCAGATTCCTCATATTCCACAGTTAGTTTCGAGAATATCAAATACCTTCTTAGTTGCATCGAACTATTCTGTGGAAACCAAGACCAAGGTCTGTCACTGTCAGAGAACCTAGGAACTTCCGCTACTTCGGAACAAGTCCTTTTCCTAATCGTACAAGAACTGTTTAGAGATGATTGTATGTTAATTTTACTCTAGATGTGCTACCACCACTGCACCATGGCATTCGCGTGGTTTTAATTATTGTTAAGGTTATCAGTTTCAACAAGCTAAAAGTGTTGTATCGAGCCCCGCAACAGCTTCCATCCACTATCGCTAAGCAAACACGAAACCAACGGAATAATTTTCATGGATTTTTCCTATGAAAATACACAATTCTACAGCGTAACTAGTAAATGTAAAACCAACCAGACCAGAAGCAGGTCTAAAGATATTAAGGTTCTTCCTGTGCAATCCTGCAGCCACTCCCCTTGCATTATGCAAACTGAGATGTCGGAGAGCCTAATCTTGAAGCTAATGAACCCAACTCCTAGCAACTCGCCGACAGTACCACAAAAACTGTTAGCGGCCGACAATACATCGGTCGGCATTACCTCTCATCCTATCCATAAGTGTCTCGGATTGTTGCTGCGAACCGAAATGTTTTCTTGCATGTAAACGAATTCCTAGGACTTCCTCAGCAAAATCGCTGAGGTTCGGTTGAATCAGACAACAAACTCTTGGGATCTCATCTCCATAACTAAGACTTATTTGCACTTAGGGGTTACGGTAGCAAAAATCTCAATTCAGGGTATTTCCACGTTCCGACAAGATCGTCCCAGCAGAGGAGGGGTGCTATCCTATAATATCATAAGGACTAACAATGCGAACCACTGGATGATCCGGAGACGCTGGTCACCGATTCGCTATGGTGCACTTTGCGTCTCAGACACATCGACAACTGCCTCGTGGCCGTCGTATGCCGCCCCAATCGTCCACTCTAGAGATGGATTCTCGCCTATTATCAACACTGACGAAAAGCTTACTCACAACTTACAGTGGCCTGCTTATCTCCGGAGATTTCAAAGGGAACGACTTGAAAGCCAGGTCTTCCCCAGCGAAAAATCCAAGGGCGAACTGCAATACCAATTCGCAAGTATCCCCCTCTACAATCACATCAACTATCTGACCAGGTACAGAGCATATAATAAACCATCGGTACTTAACTACTTACGAATAAGGAACTCGTGGTCGACAGGCCGTTTAGAGACAATTCACTAGGGTTAAGTGATCAGATCAACAGGATTTATAATTATGTGTGTTACTTTGAATATCCGGAGGAACACACATAACTAACACGTACTACCACACATTACAACATCCCGAACGACGTATTTGAGACGACCGATAGGGAATTCCTGAAAGGTGGCTCACCTGACGGCTCCTGAGTTCACTTTATTGAAGGCTTCGGTAATCTAATCGCAACTGCTTCAGAAGCGAAGTAGCTTCGCTCCACCAACCCCACGCCTTTCATCAGAAGTAGTATCCGCAGACGCATGTCAAGAAGGAATGCAGCTTGGCACATTTGCAGAGCTCGTCCTAGTCCCGAAACCTAGAGCGATTACGTGACCCAGCGCAACCATTGTAACATGCTTGTCCGTGAGGACAAATCGACTCACCAACAACAATTGGCCCGTGAATTTGTCAACAACAAAAGCTTCCATACAAACATGTTAAGGCAATCAGGAAAGTGAAGCTCAGTCTCCCTACACTTAACCCTCCAGTCGGAGTGGCACAGAATGCTGAAGGGGCAACCAAGCTCTACGAATGCACTATGCCCAAACGTTCCAAATGGACGTCCGCCACTGTTGCATACCCATATCCCTAGCCCCAACTTTAACGCTCACCAGGATTGATTTTACTATCACAGCTGTGTCGCAGAAATTACTCTCTCCACGCACCCACAGCTCTCTCAGAATCCATTGTATTCGCCCGAGGGCCCTGCACGTAGCTGCAACTACGTTGGCCGGATCAAGGCTTTCGATCGTCTAGACCATCGGATACTACTATCCAAGCTGCAGCATTACGGGATCAGCGACCCTCTTTTAAGCTGGATCGCCAACTTTCTACATCAACGGCAATTAGTGGTCAGAGTTCGGAGCTCTTAATCGGACCCCATACAAGTCGAGTGTGGTGTGCCGCAAGGCTCGGTTCTAGGTCCACGTTTGTTTTCGGTGTTTATTAATGACCATGCACAGGGAATCGCTTCAAACTTCCTAATGTTTGCCGACGATATCAAGATCTGGCGCAGGATCCAGGCGAACGCCGACCAACATGTGTTCCAAAGTGACTTAGATACAGTGTATCAATAGTCGATCCAAAACTTATTGCATTTCAACGTCAGTAAATGCAAGGTGCTTTCCATCCGACATCAAAGCAGCTACTCATACCGACTCGGAACGGATGTACTGCAACAATCAACTCTCGAACGTGACTTGGGTGTCCTAGTTCAAGATGACTTGGGTTGCTCAAGCAATCCGAAAAGGCCTCGAAGACCGGGAACCAACACGTCGGGCTGTTGCGACGGGTGTTTGGACAAATAAACAGCTCCATAATTCGACAAATGCTCAGTGCGTATGTTCGCCCCCATATCGAATACGCAATTCAAGCCTGGCATCCATGGCTGAAACACCACCTTAATGCACTGGAGCAGCCACAACGCCGGGCATCTAAGAACGTAATTGGAATGCGCAATCTGTCCTACCAGGAGAGGCTGCGACGACTAGGATTGTTCAGTGGAAGCTATCGCAGGCTACGAGGCGACCTGATTATGACATACTTGATTCTGCGAGACCCACATCATGTGTGCCGCCCTTTACTGCAACTCAGCAGCAATACAAACCTGAGGGGCCACTCATTGAAACTCGCAGAACAATACAGTCGTCTGGAGTGCCGCAGAAATTTCTTTTCCATCCGTGTCTGTCACCCGTGGAATGCTCTCCCAGAATCGGTCGTCTCTGCACCGACACTAGCAGTATTTAAAAGACGGTTGGACGATGCACTCATCCACTTACACTTTGTTACTTAACACTATGTCTCCATCCTACACTTGGAGTTTACTCTGAAATTATTTGTTGTTAACTGTGGGTGTTGTGAATCTAAGTGGATCGCAGGACTGCAGCGAAGCAAACGATAAGTCCTTATTTTCGTATTTAAAGTATTAACTATTTTACTATCATTTTCATCATAATTGTTATGTTGACATCCCCACCAACTATCCAACGGGGCTTGTAAAGCAACGCTTCTTAACCCGTATAAATTCATTGTTCATTGTTCAATATCGCATTCCTTCCAAACTTGCTTGGATAAGCAATGTGTGCCTACCATATGGAAATTTGGCCTAATCACTCCAATTTTCAAAAACAGCAATCACTCGGAACCCGCCGTCATCCAGTGGCCCTCCTCCATGTACTCTCAAAGGTGATGGAGGCAATCACCGCTGAGGCTTTAGTAAACCAACTAGAATTTCACAACATTTTAACCCCCGAGCAATACGGTTTCCGCCAACACCGTTCATGCACTAACAACACACTGACTGCACGCAGTAGTTGGACGAAAGCGACCGATACTGGCAGTGGGATAGACGTCTTTACTTCGACTTGTCCAAGGCCTTCGACTGATTAAACCACCGTATTCTGCTTCACAGGCTCGAAAGCTATGGTGTTGGTGATGCTGTCCTTGGGTGGACCAGTAACTTCCTGCAGCATCGGCACCCGTAGATCAGAGTACAACGTGCATTTTCCGAGCAGATTTATGTCGAATGTGGCTTTCCACAAGGATCAGTTCTGTGGCCGCGCCTGTTTCTCCTGTTCATTAATAAACTTACACGTTTGATTGCCTCAGATTTCTTGCTGTTTGTTGACGACGTAAGGATACGGCGGCCGAGCACCGACCCAGCAGACCAATGTGCACTTCAGCACAAGCTGGACAGTGCGTATGAGTGGTCAATCCACAATATGCTAAACTTCAATTTGGGGAAGTGTAAGGTTGTTTCCATTCGACACCAGTAGAACATCACATAAAAGTTGGGAGACAATGAACTACACGCAGTCACCCAGAAGCGCGATCTTGGGGTACCGGTCTAGGCCGATCTGGGCTTCTCAGAACCATCTGTATTGGCATCAAAGACTGGGAACCAATACGTTTGGATGCTACGGAGGGCAATCGGGCGGTTTGATCCCTCCGTTAATTTGCAGTTGCTTAAAACCTACGTGCGGCATCAGGTGGAATACGTAACCCAGGTCTTTCAGCCTTGACACACGCAAGACCTTGCGGTGCTCAAGACTTTACAGCGAAGAGCCACAAAGCACGACTGAGGACCCTAAAATTATACAGCGGCCGCTACCGGTGCCTACGTGGCGACCTTATTATGGCCTACCAGATTCTAAGGTATCCCAACCACGTCTGCCACCACCTAAAACAACTGCGCGACAAAACGAATTTGAGGAGCCACCTGTTCAAGTTAACCACGCAATATAGTCGACTGGAATGTCGACGGCACTTTTACTCCATTCGTGTTTGACAGCCATGGAACGCCTTCTCAAAGTAGGTTGTTTCCACTCCAATTCACCCGTAATTAAAGAAACGCCTTGAAGTTGCCCTAACCCCCTACATTGCGAGATATAGCTTGTGTGTTTCGACAGATTATATAATGAGACAAAAGTCGCACAACCAGAATTAGCCTACACAACTGCGGTTGTCTCATTCTGCATGCCTCTGTGTTCACTGTAGTGAGTGCACCAAAACGATTTTCACTTATCCCATGTTTTCTATTCATTTTGTGATTGTTATTCTGTTCATCCTACAGGACTTGCTAAGCTGCCGCGTTTTTGTCCATAATATACCATTGTTCAATTGAAAACGTGCAAAAAGATGAAACCAGTTAGGACAGAAACGTAAAGAACCAATTAGATGCTCATCAAGAAAGGAAAATCGCTCAACAACCACTCATCTCTCTTCTTGGTTTCATCCATGTCCCATTTCCTGGATATTTTAATGATTATGTTTATCGCCTAGAAAATGCCCTCGGCTCACCCTTGTCCACTAGTTCGGTAAACACAAATAACGACGTTCCTTAAGAAGAGTGGTCCCATTTGATTGGTTTGGAGACTCTACACCTGGGTGCCCACACGGCTCTGGAAGACCACCTGGCCGCGGTGCAGCATGACGACTCAAGGGCCTTCATTTGATCCTGTGCCATTTAATAAGAAACGGCAAACAATGTTACACGGAATCAAAAATTCCTGGGCCGTAACTCTTGTCACTGTTTTACTGGGTTGCAATAACATGCTTCGTAGGATGTATCCATTGACAGTTATGAGTCGGAAAGTCTGAAACTGTTCTCTGTCTTCGACCCGTAAGTATTTCCTCGAATGCCTTCTCATTTGGCGCGCTGGGATTTGGATTAGCTCAATACTTTATTAGTAATGTCACTATCATTTCTTCCATGTTCCCTTCTCTTTAGATTGCAACAGTGCTAAGTATATGGTATCCAAAAATCACTCGGCCTGTGCATTAGATAGTGGATGATGTAGTTCAACCACCATTCATTTTCACTGAGTTTGCAAACCTCAACAAATTAATAATATGTAGATTGCGATCCATTATACTACACAATGTTTTATGTTAAGCTATGCGTCTCTCACGCAGCATAACAGTTACTTCCGGCCACTTGCTCTACTCAACGGCCTGTACAAGGAGCGAAACTCACTTAACTAGATCCACGAACTGCATGTGCAGCCATAACCACATTAACTCCGGTGTGAGCCAAGACTGCAGTGTAGTGCACACTGGCATATGGTAAGCTCCTGAACATATGGAAGAGGTATTGTCAGTATTTGCTTGCTAGCTGTCAAGCTTCGGGCAAAATATTAGCCCCAGACTGATCGGAGAGGTGCTTCATGCAGTTTCTCTAAAAAGCGTTTCTGCAGGACTTTTGGTGGGATGACGCAGTCAGCGACAACGCATCTTGCTGCATACAAAGCTGAGTATGGACTTTTTTGGACATTTCCTTGTTCAACCATGTAGGACACAAACGCTTCTAACAATGTGCTATTCTTTGTGGTCACTTGAAACATCTTGGCACTTACCGCTAAGGTGTTGACGGTACGTACACCATGCGATTGACATCCGTTTCAGTTACGATTGCGACAGTGACTGCTTCTCCGAGTCCACGCATACCAGTATCAAGTAGTCTTGATAGATCGCCCGCCTGCTCAATAGCATTATACAACAAATACTTCACGTTGCAATCATAACCAAAGAGAAAGGTTGCTTATCGTTGTAGTCGAGTAAGATGTCATGATACCGTTTCTCGATTGAAAATTTGCGTGACATCTCTTATCGTCCCCGCGGTAGTGTGAGGTGTCATCCGCACAGCAATTTTCGAAACTGCCGAGCAGCTAAGACGATAGCCATTGCATGTTTCTTCATTTGACTACGTCGTTTAATGTATATTAGGAGCTCGTTTAGCGTGTTCCAGCAGTGTTGCTAAACATTTCGGGAACCAGTGGGAAAGTTCCACCCCAATTTCTCAGCTAGAACCATCCGTGGTCACAACAATTTCTGGCTTCTTACCGGAATGAGTGGACAGTAGTTCTGATATCAGTAGCGATGTTAGTTTCTCGAACGCTTATTGGAATTATCAAGACCACTTTCATACAACAATCCTCATACGTAATTTATTCAACTGAGAACATAAGCGGTGCATATATAATAAAAAATTAACTGTTGTATCTCAGCTTTCCCGAGAACGACCTCAGCGTTATGATATTCGTTGGTGCAGGTAAATAATCTATATCTTCGTCCGTTCTGATCAATCACGAATTCCAGAAACTTGATGGACCTCATGGAATATCTGCAATTATATACGTGTAACTGAACTTCTTAATTTTTGATTTGCAGCGTCCCATTATTCGGTCGCTGACGTACATAATTTTGCGCTGTGCTCCTTCGAATAATGTCATCCAGATAGGCAGTGCTATCAAGTACGCCAGTCTTTGCTCTACTGAAAAACTGTAGGTGCTAGTTTGACTCTAAACGGCAAACGGTTGTTTCAAGTTGCTTCATCGCAATTAGATTCCAAGCCGCACAGGTAAGCTACCAATCCGGAAAAGCACCAGTCACGCGGTTCGCCTTATTGGGGCTTACCAGTGGTGCGCATCCATCAGTCCCCTACTGGGGATCGAACCCATGACTGCTAGAGGCTAACGACAACTAGCCAGCAGCTTATGCCACTGAGCCATGGGGAACGACAGCCGACCATTACGAATTGAAACCTAACTGTGATATAGCCCGACCCATCCTCCACTGCCGTGCAGGTTATTGCCTGTGCAGAGGGCAGTGGTTGGTCGTCACGGTCATGTCTTCCTTTGCCGGCACCGTGAATCCACACAGAAATTTTGAATGCTGGTAAGCAACCGGTTGTATTGATACCACCCTGGGTGTGTATTTAATATTACAAGCTTTCTGCCTTCTGGTTCAACTCCCAGTCCTAAACAAGGCTCTGCGAAATCTATAGTAGTGCAGAATTTGCCTCCATTAAGTTTCGCAAAAGCATTTACAGGATTGGAAGTAGATAGAGATCACACTCTAGTGCATTATCAAACCCCGTTGAGAAATCAGCACACAAATGATCTGTGCCGCTTTGTTTCCTGCCCTCAAAGATGGGAACATTCTAAGTTGGGAAAATGACATTCTCAGCCACACCAGCCTGCTGTAACAGTGCAAGTCCTCTGTTTCACGAGCATTTGTAAAGCGCAGCAGACTGGACTTTGAGTACGGATACAAGGATGGAACAAAAAGTTCTCGGGTAAATCAAATGTTAAATGAAGTGGATGACAAGAAAGCATTTAAAAGTATTATCTCTCGGAAGCATTAGTGGCAAGCTCTAATTTTTTTGTCTCAATCTGTTTGCGGGTGATGATCAATTAAACTGACGCAGGTCGCATAGTTTTGAAGAATATACAAACTTGAAAGCCAAGCTGTAATCAAATATCTACAGAACAAAGGTTCGAGACCGAAGGTAATTCCTTCTTATGTTATTGAAAAACTAGTGAGGACTCCTCTCCATATTACACAGTCAAGATGTGGACCTGGAAGATAACGAAGGGCACGGAGGGTACTGGAGTTGACCAATTTCTGACTACCCGAAATCTTCAACTGATATTAAATAACAGAAAGGTATATATTTATTTTCATAGTCATAATTAGTGGCATCTAGCATGCTCCCTGGCATAGTCCTTTAAGGAAGATCTTAGAGACAAGAAAGCTGATTGCCAGATGAGCGCCAAGAATGTTGACACCAGCTACACAACTGGACAGGCTGGAAAATTCAAGACAAATTTTGATTCGTTGACATGTGTGTCCTCAAAATGTTTTCAGATGAGTTTGCTCCCAGGATAAAACGTGTGCTCATCACTTTAAATGAGAGTCAATGAGTTGAAGTGAACAATGAAAGCACAATGGCTTCTCCCTTCCATAGACGTTCTCTCAAGTGGTGTTCGTGGGTAAGGTGATGGAACAATGAAGGTATAATCATGGTAGATTTCTTGCAGAGGTGTCAGACCATTACCAGAGAGAAGTAAACTTCAGAATTCCTTCAAAGGAAACTGACGATCAAAGGAAAACGGAGAGGGAGGCTCGCAACAGTTTTGGTTTGCATCACAACGCATCTGTTTATACTTCCCAGTCGCTGGTGTCAAAAGCAGCCATCTGTAGCCTTGAACTGCTGTCACACCCCGCTTATTCAACAGTCTTGGTGCAATCATGTTTTTGTCTTTTCGCTAAAATTAGAGCTCACCTCCGGCATTACACATGTGCCAATACTGATTGGTCTATCTGTACTGCGCAGTTATTTTACGAGGTTAATATTCGAACTTCCACACAGGGAGAGCAAACCTTGAACATCGCTCGACTATGTGTAGTATGTTGTAAAGTGACAAATAACTACCTAGCTAGCCGACTTCTTTCTACGTTGGGCTGAGAATTTTTCAAGCAACCCAAGTACTTTTTCGCGTCGGGAAACAGAATGAGCTTGTCTGTATTTCTGTGCGATATCTAACCTCGCATGTGTAAACGTTGAGGCATATTATATAAACCTGTTCTGAGAGGCTTCCACCCGGGCTGAGTCTGTACTGCTGCATGGAAGAGCATGAACTTCCTTTCGAAAGACACAAAATTCACTAATCGCTCGCGTAAAACTAAATTTTTAATTCAGTCCATTCCGAGCAGGAGACTAGGCAGATGGTCTCAAGAATTTGCGGTTTTTTGAATGTGAGTTCATACGCGATTTCTCCGCCTGGCGTCAGCGTACTGGGGAAGCTAGTTGGGCTGTAAGATTGGTAAATATTACTAAAGTGTAGCCAAGATTTATCATACACATTTAAAAATGATGGTGCTAATAGGCAATATACCCAGCTGAAACAACATCAAGTTATAGTCGCATTTCACAGTCAAGTATGTTCTCTTGCTTGAAAAGTTTTGCTAAACACAGCAATACTGGCTTTCTAATTCGGCCCCCTAAAAGCCGATTCTTTTGAATTTGGAGCCTACCTCAAACCTTGAAGTATGCACGCGTTTGAAGTTGTCCGTTTATCGACAGTGCTGATTTCTTTATGATCAGATCGCTTACATATTTTGCTATTGATGGCATTTGTACACGCAATCGCTAGCAAAAATCTATCCATCACATTTCAGACACGCAGTCGAAACCTTTCGGTTCGGCACATTTCGGTTCACTTTTTGACCGTCAGGGACTGTGCAACAGACACGTGGCTCTTTCTGGAATCCGAATTTCTAAGCACTTTGGTTTGCTGTTTCAAATTAAGCAGTTTTTGGCATTTGCCTTCAAACTCCTGCAATGCAAACCACGTCTTTTCTTTCAATTTGTGAAAAATATGCGTCTGGACATCAGCGTCTCTATAAGGCTGAAGACTGCATACGGACAATGTGAACCAGTCATTCATTCATTCCTTATACAGTCTACGAAGAGACCTGATTATGACATACTTGATTCTGCGAGACCCACATCATGTGTGCCGCCCTTTACTGCAACTCAGCAGCAATACAAACCTGAGGGGCCACTCATTAAAACTCGCAGAACAATAAAGTCGTCTGCAGTGCCGCAGAAATTTCTTTTCCATCCGTGTCTGTCACCCGTGGAATGCTCTCCCAGAATCGGTCGTCTCTGCACCGACATTAACAATATTTAAAAGACGGTTGGACGATGCACTCATCCACTTACACATTGTTACTTAACACTATGTCTCCATCCTACACTTGGAGTTTACCCTGGAATTATTTGTTGTTAACTGTGAGTGTTGTGAATCTAAGTGGATCACAGGACTGCAGCGAGGCAAACGATACATCCTTTTTTCGTATTTAAAGTGTTAACTATTTTACTATCCTTTTCATCATAATTATTATGTTGATATCCCCACCAACTATCTAACGGGGCTTGTAAAGCAACGCTTCTTAACCCGTATAAATTCATTGTTCATTGTTCATAGGTTAGCTGCAGGTAAAAAACACCTTAGCTATTTTGCCGCAATACAAAAGACAAGAGAAGGAACATAGTGGCACGCCGGCTGCGTCCCGAGTAACGGATGGACATCGTTCCGGAGAGCTAACAGCTGCCTACCGTGCCGTAAAAAGAGAGTTATATTATGTCTAACGAGTGAGCTCGTGATTGGACGGGGATGCTAAGCAGGAGGGGGATGGACAAAGGAACTCACAACACAAAAGCCATTGGGGCCGTCTCCAAGCCATATCAGCAAGTGTGTCCAACCAAACGTGTTCACCGTCCTCAGGACCCCAGCCAGGCATTCGAGATGCACCAACCGACGGCAACTTCAAATTGAGGGTTTTCATCTCTCTTGACCAAGTCATCGCAGGCGTCCCATCCTCCTCTTCCGACCGTACCCACAACGCGCAAGCAATGCACGTCGCGCAAGTCGGCGTGCTGGCATGCGCAACACGTGGCCCAACCATCGGAGCCTGGTGCATGATATAATGGGGCTGAGCGGTTCACTCGCTCTTCCTGTACCAAATACGCGACGCCGAACACACCCATTGCTCACGCGGTGTTCTCACCGGACATGAGCTAAGCTACGAAGACAGCGATGATGGAATATGACGAGCCTCTTTAGGTCTGTCGATCTGATGGGTCAGGTGGCACAACCATTTGGGAGAGTTGAACAGTCGCCTACGTTATAAACTCTGCTCTTCACGGCGAGAGTAATGTCGCATCTGCGTCACAGGTGGCGGTGATTGGCAAAACCACCTCGAGCTTTTGCTATACGGTTCATAACCTCATATGCAATCCCATGAGTGCTAATATAGCTGCCCAGTTACTTCAATTCCTGAACGACTTCTAGCAGATCACCACAAAGCGTTAACGCAGGGTTGGGTCCCTGCCAATCATGGAGTACTTTGCATTTCGATGGAGCAAAGACGAGTCCAAAATGATTGACAGCCAATGCTAATCGGTACAGTGATGCTTGGCATGTTTGGGAGCTGTCACAGATTAGGGCAATATTGTCCGCATACTCTAAGACGCCGCTCACAAGGACGTAGGACACATTCTAGGTCGTGTCCAGCGAATGCTGTTTTCATGACTTCCTCAATAGCGATGTTAAAGAGGAAAGGTGACAGCGGGCAACCTTGTCTCACACCGCTGGTGATACTGAAGGGTGGCGATAGTTTGCCATACACCCTCACTCTGCTCGAACTATGCGAGTACAGCTCTTGACTATGTTTACATATTTACCCGGTACACCTTTCCTCAGCAGACAGTCCCAAAGGGCACGTCGATCGACTGAGTCGAAGGCACCTTTTATGTCAAGAAACACGACAACGATGGGTCGCCAATACACATGGCGGTGTTCCAACATTTGACGGAATCTGAAGATGTGGTCGATGCCGCCCCGACCTCGACGAAATCCGGCTTGCTCTTCATGAATTTGGCTTTCACGATTGCCAGTCAGTCTGTGGAGAATGACAGAGGCCAGCAATTTAGAGGAAATCGAAACCACACTGATCCCTCTATGATTTCCGCATTTCAATCGGGAGTTTCCCTTGAAAATTGGGACAATGACGGAGCGGTTCCAGTCTGTCGGGACAGTCTCCTGCCCCCAATGTTTCACTAGCAATTCGTGTAGATTATCTATTAGAGCAGGTCCCCCGACCTTGAAGAGGGCTGGGGGAATTCGTTCTTCCCCTGCGGCCATATACAATTTCAACAGCCTGATCTCACGTTCGACTTCTACGCGTGAGGGCGGATCCAAGGAGACGACCCAGGGAGAAGGCTGCTCAATGCCCGAAAAAGAAACCGATAAATCATGTTGGTTAAATTGCCTTGCAAATTGTTCAGCCCAAAGCTTCAAGCCTTTTGACAGGCTGTGGATCGGCTGCCCACTTTCGTCCCATATGGTCTGGCTAACACCAGGTCACCTGATACCTGTTTCCTGTATCAGACTGAATAACTTACAATGATTGACAACGGTAGCGGCGGTTTCCATCTCAGAGGCACGATGAGACCACCAGGTTTCGCGGTCTTCCTTCAGGCTAGCACGTAATTTGCCCTGAGATTTTTGCGAGTCTCATTGTATTCGCTTCTAGCCGGAATACGTGGGTGAGCATCCATAAGCTCCAGAGACTGGGTAGAGACCCAATTTCCGGTTTGGCAATTTGCTTTGCCACATGAAGACATACCTGCTAACAGTAACGTTTGACGAATATGCGAACAGTGATTTTCGGCAGTGTTTAGTGGGCGCTTACTCAGCCCAGAAGCCAGTGCACTTTGATACACATTCAGAACACCTGGCTCCGCCAGCTGGCTGGTGTCCATCCGTTCACATCGACCTTGCGGACGTCCACCGAAACGCACCTGGAGGTCGGCACAGATAAGTGCGTGGTCAGAGTCCACGCTCGTGTTCCAAATCGAGCGACAGTTTTGGACACATCCTCTCCGGCGGTAACTGATCGCGATATGATCGATTTGCGTCCATGGATGACCCGAGGCTGGTGGCCGCCAAGTCACGCTTCTGCGGGTGCTGTGTCGAAAGGTTGTTCTCACGAGAAAAAGGCGAGCATCTTCCACAGCTGTAGCAATCGCTCACGGTTTTGATTACGGGAGCCTACACCAGGTTGGCCGCCCAGATGGAGCTCATCAGAGGACAATTTTCCGATTAGATCGCCAGCCAACACCACAGTATCCGTGCTTCTTCTGCAACGAAGGAGCTAGTGTGGTTGTTGATAAAAATCATCTTTTACCGAATCAGTGCTACAGTTTTTAGGGGGGCGTAGGCTGCAATGACAAACAGGCACCGTTTGTCCCTACGGAATGAACCAGCTAATCTAACGGCGCACATTCTACTGTTGACTGGGATCCAATCGAACAGGGTAGCGTCAGCCCGGGGACTCAAAACAATGCCGACGCCAGCTTGACCGGCATGTGAAGCTACATCATCGCCAGACAGGCGCAATGAGAATGTGCCGCCAGTATCTCATGTGGGGGATCGCGGGGTAACCAGTAGCTCGAAACTTGAAGGCCGATTTCTGATAAAAAGCAAATATCCATCGACAGGGTCTATAGTGTGCGGGCAAGTGCTGTCTGTTAGCCAATCTGTAGCAAAGTGCGCACGTTGAGGCATGCCAGTCTTAGCGAGACACGATGACTCCAAAGGGAAACAGATGAACCGACGTTGTCCGCTTAGTTGAACATGGACTTGTCGACTGGATTGGAGCGACGCTCTGCGACTGTGTGTGAGTTAAAAGTAGAAGACAAGAGACTATGGAAGTAAGATGGGGGAGGGCCAAGAATTGGAGGATTGAAAATGGGGAGGATAAAATTAAAGTTGGAGTGGGACGATAACAAGGGAAAAGCGCAAGAAGGGGGATCAGAAGACGAGAAGGCCTGAGCAGTAGCATCCAAACCCCTATCCATCCCACTCGATGCAGCAGATAGGGCGCCGTTTATTATCCTCTGCGACGACCAGAGCATCAAGAAATTGTTTGATGAAGGGTTCTTCATATTGCGTTGGCAGAATACTGTCAGGTTGCCCAGGCCCAGACAGGAGAACGATTAGGGTTCTCAACCAAAGCCTTTGGTTCAAAATCTTACCGCCAGGCAGCGGGTTTTGGCATTGGACTAGTCAGCTGTCATAACTTCCAGTTTAAGTTAACACTCGCCATTTCAACGTCCCAGAATGTGCAACCAAGTCATGCGCAACTAGTTTGATCAAATTTAAACAATTGTCCGGATAGTGAATAGACCCTTGCCCACCAAATATTGTGGTGAAAACGAAGGTGGAGCGGGTGGAATATGTGTTACCACAACAGCGTGCAACTGACAAATCACAAACCCGTACAGATATGGACCATGTTTCTTTCCCTCGACGCAACTCGGATGAGGATTTGTGTGACGGTCCCTATCAGGTGCCGCCGACCTTGAGCTTCGAAACAATCCCCCATATTTCCATCCCGTAGCTCAGCAACGCTATATCCGATTCTGGCCAGCTAGCAGTCGTTCGAAAGCTTGCGATTCGCACTCTCGTGCCTGCATCACTCGATCTACGTTCACACCTGTAGGTTTCAGTAGCAGTGTATTTGGCGGATTCATCACGTTCTCGACAAATACCTGCGTTATTCTGGGACCAGGCTCGTTACCAGATACCGCTCTTGATCGGCTGTCGGCTCGATCCGCAAGGCTCGCACACCCTTGTCTCGTCGCATTCATTGCACCTGTTGATACTTCCCTACTAGCCCGTTTTCGTTGTCTTTCCGTTTCACGGGCAGTTGTTGGCATCCGCCTCTCTGCAATATCCGAGTCATTGTTTTCACTGTTTATTCGAAGCTGACCTCTCTCGGATTCTTGGGCAATACGAAATTCGTGTTACGTTCATGCTCAACCATTTGGAGTTCCACAACAGTACCTGGACCTTCCAGACTTTATCATGCGCAGCTAACTCTACGATTGGAGGAAGATACTAGCATATTTGCCAAAAACGAAGTCCGAAATGGAGGCTGCAGTGACGTCTACGGAAGTGCGCGCAGTTGGTCCAAAAAACGCCGCCTTTTGTGATATCAGCTCAACCATCTGCAGTTGGGATTTTGCAATTTGCATTTACGGTTGCTTTAGGAGGACTGTACCTACTCGAATGCAATGCACATAATTGTTCAACACCACTGTCGACAGCAAATTTTATGCGAGACAATGCGATTGCTTCCACGCATTAACGCTAATGAGAATGCAAACTAAGAAAAACTAGATTCAGTGTGCAAAGTTTGCTTTGAAGTATCCGCTGTGTGGTTGGACTGCGACACGCCATCTCTATTCAGACCTCTGTCCTCTTTGAAGTAGACTTCCGTCATTTCGATCACAAGGACCGTATCCGAATTGGAGGTGGTTCGGTGTTGCTCCTCCCAAGACCGAACCACCTCCAAGGTTCAGTGTTTTTTTTCATATAGTAACGACACTGTTATACAGAATGAGGTGTAAATGTAAAACTTACAAAGAACAAAACCACTATGCACCGAAATCTAAGGAACCAAGCAGATGCGTACCAAAAAAGGCAATTGATGGCTTATGCTTCGGGGTAGAATTATGACCTGCACTCGGAAACAACCATCGTAAACTAACAATGGGGTTAACGGAATGGCAGTGAATGCACAAAACAAAACGAAACGTTGCAAATGTGTACGATTGCGTAGGCATATGTAAATATTATCGCTGCACCAACGATAAGCTGGATTGCCGATCAATCTGCTCTTGATATAACCTAGGGGGATCGGGATATGCCTGTTCCAGTCAATGATTCGGCGATGGTGTTCTAAGACGTGGTGGGTTTTGCCTGATAAGTGGTCTACCTATAAAAATCCAAAAACCTTTGCTTGACAACACTGACGTAGTGGACCTGTGTGACCACTAAAGAAACTCACTGCCACGTGCTTCACGCTGGTGAGCATTTTCTCCCAGTACTGTGAGGCTGAAGTTGTGTGAGGGATTGGGAACCCAGTCTCGTGAATAAGTAGACGAAATACGTATGAACTGAGTACCCAACCAACGGTTCCAAAAGGACGTGCATCTCTGAATTCGCTCCGCTGACTTGCGGTTGAGTTACTCAACAAAGGCTCGAGAGGTGTCCCGTGAGACAACTCTCCATTTCGGCTTGGGCAATTGGGTAGTATCTCGCCTGCCGACAGAACCATGGATTCCCTACTAATACGTTGCTTTCCTCTGCTATTGTGCTCTTCACTGCGCACGCACTTCCAATACTCGCCAACATTACTTTCATCAACAATTACTTTGAATCTGCTTCCTATAGCAGTTTCGCCGACATCCAAAATGTCCGACTAATAACACTCCTTCAACCTCCATCTTCGTGCCGGCTGGCAGATTTCAACGTTCTAACTTTCTTGCAGATCAGAAAACAGGCTGACCAAGTGTGCACCCTACAGTTCCTGGTTATCTTTGAAATTTACCTCAGACTCCACTACAGTACTCCAGCACCGTGGTTAAGTTGACGTTCCCGCTGATCTCAGGATGGAAGAATGCCTGTCTGTCTGGTGACATAGAGGCAGGTGCATCTGACTTACATTGTGCTAACCTGGCACTGAGCGACAAACCTGAGATAGTGCTGCTCCATTAGTCACCGACTAATAGCCGTTTGTATGCTGTTCGGCTTCAAGGCTCATGGAGGATCAACAGACATCGTGTGAAAAATGCTGTTTATTTGTGCTCGCTGCCTATGCTCCAACCGCCTGAAGCTGTGCATTAGTTAATAAGGACTTTTATCTCGGACCTCATCCGCTTTTCAGTAAAGCCGAAGAAACTAAGTTGCCATCTTAACCGGAGACTTCAATGCACCTGACGACCGCCTGCTGACATTCGAACGTCATATTGGTGGCAGTCATGCCCTTGATGAGGGTCGCTCTGATAACGGAGACGAATGTCTCATAGTAAATGAGGACAACGGCCTCTTTCTCTCGATGTTGAGCTTCAGGCATCAGAGCAGGCGCGACGTCACATGACGTCCCCTACGCCAATGCAAATGTGGTTGTAAATTGATCACACAGCAATACGCTTCAGATGGCTGGGAGTTGCACGGGACTGCCGATCGATTTGGTCGACCTATAACGGCTTATATCACGCTCTGATCTGACCCCGTATTTAAATAAATAAATAAATGGTGTATTGCTTCACGTCGCGAGACACAGACCGATTACGTGGTCTGATCCTGTTGTACGGCATAATCACTTAGTGAAGAAACTTTTCTAAGTGTAACAATGTTTCGCCTGAAGTGTTGGGAGTTTGCTATGATTTAAAAGTAGTGCCAGTACGAGCTGACAGTAAGAGTAATTGCAAGAATCATCAGCAGTTCAAGTCAAGTAATGCGGTGCATGTGATGACTTAACACATGGCGGTAAAACGCCAGGGTGCTGGCTTCCACTCTAGTTGTTGTCGATTCTGAACTTCTTCCGGCCTGGGGAACAAAAGATAAAGAAAAAACTCGGATGGAAGCGATGAAAAGGTAGCTAAGAGATGACATAGACCAAAATCATTAAGGCGCCTACATCACATTTAGGTGCGGTCAGACGCTCTCGCTTCCCTGTCTGGAAGCGCAGGGATCACAAGACCAAATGAACGGAAACCTTCATGGACATGGCAACGAACCGTGCAATCTGACGAACTTGTGAGATTCTATAACGTTTAACTCTACCGTGGCCCTAGCATGATCAGTTGATTTTAGGCATGGTGGACAATGGTATTTGATTCAAATTGACATCGGTTGGCACCGTTCCTCTAGTCGCAGCATGCAAGATATATCTCCGCATCGCTACTATACCATTGATTCTGAATCTCAATTGTAAATGCCTGATAAACTTCAGCGAAAAGGAACTTTTGCGGTTTTCCTTTCGACATACCGGACTGTCTCATGTGTGAAAAGTCATGCGACTCATATAGGATAATCAACCGATAGTGCGGCGCTCGTCTACTCAATTTCGCTGAGGCTTCGGCAATTAGGAGTTTGAAAGGCACTGTATGTAAGCAGATTGTGTTCGCCGCCGGTCTCGCAGTGCATTGGTGAGCTTGGTGGCTGCGCTCCTATAGACGGAATGTCGGCTAGCATCAGAGGAATTTTGACCGCCATTGTTTCTCCAATGACGTACTTCCTTGATTATCTCTGTATGCAACCTAGCCATTCTAATACTTGCGTGTAAACCCTTGATAAGAATACGCCAAATAGCTGAATTCGAATTATCCTATTCCAATTGTTGTTCTTTTTTCAATTTTGCAAGCAATCACTAACAGTTATGCCAAGCGTTGCCCATCATTACCCGGTGGCTAAAAGTGTAGAGGTTTCGGCCAACACTTCAATGTCCCGGGTTCGATGCAACTATGTCTACCTGATGTAATTAAATATGATCGAAACGCGTCGTGGTGTGTGTAATGTTTTCGAGGCGAGTAACATCCAAATTACATCTGTTTCTGCTACGGCCCCATTGATAGAATTGACTAAGGTTCACTTGTATGGGAACCGCGGTCCATGAAAATATGTTTCCGACGAATTCGTGCATGGTCCCAGGCCTGTGCATTACATAAATTCGCCGAGAGTGGACAAATGTCCAGGCATAAGATTGAAACAGTAATAAAATAGAACGCAAAGAATTGGTCAGAATCACTCGCGAATGTGTGAGTACACGTTATTAGTGTGATATATTTTGCGACATTGCGACCCGCGTTTACGTGTTGTATACTTTGATGGATCTTCTCATTGTATACACACATAAGTCGGACTAACAAGTTTGATGAGTCCCAGTGCCGAAATGTATTTCGTGGAGGCTGGGAATATATGACCTCGGTAGTTAATGATTATCCGTTGATGCACGATATTTAATGCCGTAAGGAAATCCCGTGCGCACTGAGTGGGCTATGTCTTCCACATGAGCCCTACACCGTATTCGTCAATTTTTAATCGGTAGCTACAGGTTATTCTGTAGGTGTCGCATAATGTAACTTCCATTACGTTTGCTGTGGAGTTCTTAATGACGATTAAATCTGACTTGATGTAGGTTGATGCAATTATGAGGCGGGACTCCGGGATAGTTTGGGCTCGTTTGCGTCGAAAAGTGTTGCCCAATTGCTTCAAAATAACTCTGGGCCTCTGACATCAAGCATCGCGGTTTACTGCACAAGACTGCAGTACCAGCGAAAGTGTTTTGCTTCGTCCGCAAGCACCCCGGCAGTGAAGATCGGTTGGGTTTGGGGGTAGTCATCTCCTGGATCATCAAAATTTCTTCCACGGCACTGTAAAAAGTCGGTCCTTCAGGGACAAAACGTATATTCTGCAAACAACAGGACCAGGCGAAAACGGAGACAGAGGTCGAGTGACACATATGGTATATACAGCTAGTTGGATCCATAATTAACGACCTTTGTGGATGCATGATATTTTTCCTTTGATTCAGTCAAACAAACTCACTCCAATGCATCCAACTGTTTGCCAATCAGCGTGCATGCGAGAAACTTGTGAACGTCCAAACGGCTGCCGCCTTTGCTTTCGGCAACCTAACGGCTTCCTTGCTGGGCTGGCACCGCACGTTCGTTCGATGGTATACTCCCATCACAGGCACTACCTCCCAAAGTTGTGTTTCTATGATGCAGAGCCTTTGGAAAATTCTCTCGGAGTTACTTATCTAGTTGCAAGACGCCTGCGTCGTAAATACTCGCCCCCTCCAAGCACGGGTCCGTCTACAGATTGTAGCTGTGAGTTCTTCCATGCTTCCTTCGCTTCACTTTTGTCAAAGACCACTTGATTCCCATTGATTACGGATTTCATGGCAACGCGCTGAATGCCAGACGCTGAAGCTTCCCGTACTGCGCAGCTGGTAATTGGGTGGGTAAGTGAAAGCGGACGTTGTAGACAGCCCTTGGGAAGCAATGGAATCATACTAGAAATGCACGGATCCTCTAGACCACAATCCTCAAGCGATGTGCTTGCGAAAGCAACGCTAATGCCCTTGGAGAGTCGCAGCCATGTTCTTATACTTGCCCGGACCAGCATATCCGTCGACTTGAGGGTCTGCCGGTGCACCACCGTCAATGAGTTTGCGCGCCGCAATCCAATCACACAATGAGTAGTTTGAAATCATTCTGCAAACATGATACACTAAATTCCCGAGACAAATTGATTTCACCTGCCTACTTTGTGAATGCACACACCTAACATTCACCATAATTCACAGAAAACTTTTCTTAAAATAAAAGAACATTAGCCTTTTAAAGTTCCAGAGTGCGTTTCAGTCTTAAACATGCTATTACGTTTTGCAGAGCAAAACAAAAGCACATTCTTTCGATGGTTCTTGGGAGACGATTTCCAAGGATACTTTTGTAGCTTAGGCATTAAGGAAGTCGGTTCGACGATCACAAGCCCTTCGGATTAATTCTGTGAGCTTTGGGGTATTGGGCATCATGTTTTTACCGTAAGATACCTATCTACATACAATAACAGAGACAAGAAAAAAAGGGAGAGAATTTTTCAGTGTCAAAAACTAAACACCATCTTGTTACAGACATAAGAATTTGGTATAGTGAAACACCAAGGAATCACGTTACTTAACCTGCTGAATCTAACTGATTTCGTTTATTAATAAGCCCGCCCAGATAACAACCTCAACAAGACGACTCACTGATAGCACGCCTCTTCGCTATAGCACCCTTTGCTATATGTCCCGCATTTGGACATATGATACTAACTCTTTCCAGGGTCTCCAGCTTTACGGCCGTCATTATTTCATTCTGTTTAAGAAGTCCATGTCACACTCCAGTTTCACATGCTTCCGTTCTCATTGTTGTCACTTAAATTTAATCTTGTACATATCTCCTACACCATAATTCTTGTATTTGAATTTCTTTTCACTGAGGAAGTACAATCGATAAAATTTATTTCGAAGGTTCCAGTGACTTGTTTCCAGCGGGATCAAAGAAAAGCAAGTCCGGAACTGGATAACGGTATTATTTACAGGTGAATTAGTGATGCTATGCAATAAATACCTCAACGATGATGTTGCCGAACTAAGAACAGCAACAATGACAGTCGTTTCGGCCCGAGTCAACAAGTCCAGCTTCAGAGCGCCCGGTGTACGATATCACGGCACTAAGGTGCACTGTGTGTTTATATTACAGATAAAGCGGTGGGATTGGTGGATCGCGCAGTTGGGAATGAGGGCTGGGTAAGTTCAAAGGGGGGAGCCTTCACTCACTCAGTAACAGATGCGCCGATACAGAGGAAGGAATGGCCAGACAGCCATAATCAGTGGGGAGCGAAGATTTTCAGTCCGAGTCGGTGCAGTAGATGGCGCTGACAGACAATTATAAAAAATGTCCAACACTTGTGTATGGGGTAAGTTGGAATAGTGGGCATGCGAGGTAACAAGTGGTCCGAGGTAGCGTTTTACGGAACGGTAAAGGAGACAGAGTTTCACGACGAAATGGGGATGGGTAGTAAAAAGGTTTGATAGGGGAAGTAAATATGGAGGGGAATTTTGATCGCGACCTCAATATGCTGTCCACAGTAAGCACGCTTTCTTTAGAATGTCAGTACAATCCGGGAATCTAGAATTTGTCTGCTCTTTGTTCGTCGTGATTCATCTCGAGTTCTCCAGAGGGAAGGTCCAGGTCGCAGGTCAATTCTATCTCATCTTTCTCCAACAAACCACTCTAGTACTAACTGGTTCAAGTACCTGGTAGACGTTATAAATAAACGTATGTGAAAGATTAGTTGACTTTTGTCGGTTTTATTATTGTCCTTGGGGACTGAACGAATGGGTTCAGATATTAATATTTATATGTGATCATGGTCATGCAATATTTACTTATACCGTTGGCCGGTGGCCGAGTGGTCTGCATGCCTGGTTTGCAATCATAAGGTCACCGGTTCGAATTCACGTAGTGACAAGCGTCCTCGCGATATATTCAACCCAGGCGCGACTGGTTGTTGTCGCGCTGCAGTGAAGTGCCTTTACGGCGTAGAGCTGACATATAATTTACTGACCTGGACCGTTAATCTGTGAATGAAAACAAAACTTACAATTACAAAATCCCCCTACTCATTAGTAATATAAAATGGAGCCACTCCTATTTTCAATTGCTGTGGATATGGCTTCTAGTGAGAAGAATTCATGACCTTCGGAGGTTAGCCACTGTCATCTGCTAAGGTGGTAACCTGCGTGACAGTGCAAGATTGATCGTTCTATATCCCAGTTAGCTTGCAAATTTTGTAGATCAGCCGATGTTTTCTATGGCTCAGTGGCTTAAGCTGCTGGCTAGTTGGCATCTGCCGCTAGCGGTCATGGGTTCGATCCCCAGTAGGGGACCGAGGGAATGCGCACCACTGATGAGCCTCAATGTGCGAAACGCGACTGGTGCTTTTCCAGACTAGGCTGTTGTATGTAGCTTGTGAGCAGCTGGGACAAAAACATTACAAAACTTACTGCCGAGGCTCTTGATAACCCTTATTTGTCTACCTTTATGCGATTAACTTCGCAATGTTCAATGTTTTCATTGTAAGTCGCACCACGAATATAGAGATTCGTTGTTTTCTTAGCGATATCTAAATGATTCCATTCCAACACCCGCTGTTAGATACGTTCTTTCCTATAGGGTGTAACAAGCCTAGGTGTCCCATCACATACCAATTTGAGAGATTCGCCAATCACAGGGGTCATCCACCGTGTTATTCCCTTCATACCCCATTGACCCGGAGACACAATATACCGACCATTCTATGCGACTGTTGGGTTGTTGAATCCATTAAAAGAGCTGAGTTGCTTTCATCCTGCGCTTTGCAGAGACCCGGTTGCACTAGGATTGAGGTATGTACATATTGCACTTTAGTTATATTTCGTTTGATTATACTGTAGATAAACGTCTCGGCTTCCTTGCTTGATTGGACTCCAGAGCTTTTACGTGTTACTCGAGCCCCCAAGCGCGTCTGTCCTTTACATAAATAGCTTATCGCCACCGTAGAGTAAACAACCACATCTGCCAACGGTTGAGTAATTGGATGTTATGCAAACTATTTCTGATAAATTGGTTAAAACAGTTTGAGCACTTTTCCGAAAGCCGAATGGAAGACAGGACGCAGCGGGATTTACCAGATGTATTGTTCCTGTGATCGAGTTAAAGCGGTTACCAGAGAATGTGTGAAGCAGACGGCATCTACAGCACACACTAACAATAAGACATCAGTTCTACTGTACCTCTTATTTGTGCATCATTCCACCTGGGAACCATACTGATGGCATGTGCTTCCATATTCTTGTCTCTGTCTCTAGCTATTGTTGATGCCCACACTTCTGACTAAATTTATGACTGCCATTTACGTTCATGTTTAAACGTTAACTAACTACCTACAGTCGTATTGGTTACTTATAACCGTACGTACGATCTTCCAACACTAGAGGAACAAGGCTGTTACTCTTACATTTAATCTATCCTACTGCACGTTCGAAGTGTTATTGCTCATGAGGGTTATTGTTTCTCCCATCCAATTTGTGGTAGTGCATATACAAGTGTGAACAAATGCCCGCTCGCAACACTGCAATTTGAACCAGGGATCTTTGATATGTCAACTGATATCTCATGTTGAATAACTAAGTGGAAGCCATTTAGAAACACTTGTAAGCGCCAAGCTTCAGCTTGACAGACTGATCGCATTTTCACTCGCGTGACACCATTATCTGCTGGCTAGATGTCTAACTGGGGCTCGCCGAAATTACAAGTCGCACTAACATCTGTTTGTGTCTCGCTACCTTCTCACTTGACAGATGGGTCTTATTACATTTCTTCTCGTGTGACACCGTGACTTATTGCGGGTTGCAATATGAGGTCAATATATTCCATCTCAAATGCCTCTATACGCCCCCTTGTATTGCTGCCGCCTTCATGTAAGCGCACTGAGATTCAGACAAGTCATCAAGGTTGATTCCGGAACAGCGGCAACACGATGTGACATGCGAATCGAAATGCTTGGGTACAGGTAACATTCTAGGCACTGATGAATTGGTCGAGATATGCTAGCGGTCAGAGCGAATGACCATGGGGAAATAAATAGGAACACACGACGGACTGCCTGGTGGTTCCACATGCCTGTTAATTCTCGCTTACCTCGGACAAGAGACGATCATAAACGGCTCTGATTACCTTCCGACACGGATAGCCTGCAGTTAATATAGGAGACGGCATTCACAGCACACACCAACGATAAGTCATCACTGTTCCACTATGCTTCTACTTATTCGTTAAAGTGAGCATAGCTATAATTCCCGTTCTTTCACCGCGGACTTAGCTGAGCTTATAAAAATCAGTGGACTTTATCGCATCACTTCCCTGCTAACTTGTAACGCTGCTTACTTCAACTCCGTCATCTTTTCTGTCATCATTATTCTATCGCTAATGCAGGTATCGCTTGGGTACAGTTGCTAGCTAGAAAAGATTAACTACTGACTTGGTGCAATGCAGTAGCATTATTGCACCTGTCTAAGAGGCACCTACTAGAAGTTGTATTAGACATGGCCAATCTTCTGGGTAGACTTAGAAGAAGGTAATGCCAGCGATAATGGTACGTCAATGTCTTAGTATGTTACATCGGAAAGGAATCGGCGCATAGCGACAATTGTTTATTTTAGGAGCACCTAATGGCTGCACCCGAGACATACGATGCAGATCGTTACCAAATAGCTTATGGCCACAGCAGGATACACAGCGGTATGTACAAACAGATGGGTACTTGAATGACAGCCATGCTACGTCTTAGACATTTGCAAAACAGTGCGCACACTGTTTCAAAAGCCGTATGTTTTTACAGTGAGCAGCGGGATTTAGTTGATGTCGACTGTCGGTAGTTGTGTCTCTCCAATGAGGCCGTAAGCAGTGAAAATATGGTATTGACACTTGTCAATGCTTAAGACTGTGCAACAACCGTACCTCAGGCAGCAGTGGGTCGGACCGATCGGCGACACGTAGTGTCCAAAGTGAACATCCCATCGCATCCGCATGCTGTGTGATCTCCCCAACAGCTAGACAAACCAAACCGCGCATATTGGAAACGAACCTTAAGCACAGACTATTTTACTGTACAACTTGTTCATTAATCATTCTACCTGGTAACCGTACTGATGGCAATTGCGTCCCTATTCCTATATCGGTTTCGTCCAAATGTGGATGCCCAACATTTAAAGCCGTCAACACTAAATGTTAAAGAAAACACCAACAATTCGTCTTGGATACTTATTCTCATGTCTGTGCAATTTGCTGTTAGCCTTACCTTCAAACGATACCCATACATGTTTTTAGTACCATTGTTCATATCTAATGTGTCTCTATCCAGTTTGTGGTAGTTCATATTTAATCCTGGAAAACCGCATGTGCAGACGTTGCATTCGAATTACCATTGGACACGGATGACTCCAATGCATGTATATATGTATATCGAATGAATTCGAAGAGGATACTCATACCGCTATGTAAAGTCAACTTAGTGCAGGAATGCGGCATTAGAGCAAACCGAAAAAGAACCTTATCAGGGCATAAAGATGGCGTGTTTACGACAAACTAATTTTGATTTCAGGTGTTGCGAACCCAAGGCAAATTTGATCGATGCGAATCCCGTGGACTGATCAAAACGACGGTTGCCCAGGTGAAGGAGAAGGCACTATTGCACGCGGAATAGAAGCACGATGCATACGCTCTCATTCGATTTACTAATCTAGGCCAATAAGGAGGCGTATGTGGTAAGTTTGCCTGCGTGCTGAGTAATCTTACATTTCAGAAGTAGATGTTGTTTGAGCGTCCCTGTGTGGCTGCGTCTGATGCGGATGTTGACAAGGTACCTACCTGTCTGTTAACCTCCACCTCGATTGCTGGCTCCAGGAGACAGTTAGTCGTTGCTGGAGGGAACGGGGTGCATCATTATCGTGACGGTGCTAGGTTCAAAGAGTGGTTCCATCCTGTGTGGAACGAGCTACGGGCCAGCCACCGCCTTGTGTACATCTGGTGTGCATGATTTCCCAATTAGGCCGGAATGCTTCTGTTCTGCTTGTTGAAGGAGTGTGGGCCGGCTCCATTTATGAAACGTGGCTCCCATCCACATGCCTCCCGGTCTTATTCCTTCGGGTTTACACCGGATACAGGGTGTGTGGGTGGAACCGCGGGTGGAACTGTGGGTGGTGCAGCGCAAGCCACCCATGGTCCCTTTGTAGGCGCAGGCGTCCTGTGGATGTCCCCATGGAGGCCACAGTGACAGGCAAATCCGGTTACGGATGCCGCCACACCATACCATTGTTATGTATGTAGTTGTGTAGTTTGTGCTTGTAAGTGTATTGCTGTCTTTTTGACTGGTTGATATCGTCAGGAATGTGTGAATAAACGGATGATGTCCGTGGGTTGGATAGTATTATCCGGATATCCACGGGGCAGTGACTATTGTTTTGTGAAGAGTCACATCCGCCACGTCACAGTGTTGTTAAACAGATATATGTGGTCTTTTATAGGGAGAACGCTTGCCAGGCAAAAACCCACTACGCCCTGGAACACTGCCGCCGTACTATTTACCGGAACGGATTAAAGCTGAACCACCCAGCTGGCACCCCGAGAAGTTTGTTTGGCTAGTCAGTCCAGTGATGTTAAGAACATATCTCTTATCCATGCCCAGGCGGAATAGATTTCGCCCGGCAAATTCCCTATATGGAAGCTAATCAACGGAAATCATGTTCGTCACAATATTACACCAGGTTTTCCGTTTTTATTCAGAAGAACTTGTATCAAGTATATCATTTGATTCTATTGCTCATTAGACAATGGATCACAACCCAACGATCGCTTGCCGAAGCGAGGTTATTGTCGCCACAGTTATTCGTTTTTGTTTTATCTGCGCATGAGCGTCACATTGCTCTTTGATCTCTGTCATCCTCCATCCATTTCCGGTAACCTAATCCATAGCTCAGTAGTCTCAACAGCCGATTGGCAACAGTAACGTTTCGGCTTCGAGCCATAGGAGGATCAGATGGACTGCTCATTGCTGATGATTCCCGGAAGGATGAAACGGTCGTTCAGTGCTTTTCCGGGCACTTACTGGCTCTCTGAGTGAGTCTAGATGTGACGAACTTCTTCCTACATCGTTCAGCTCCTCTTACTACTCCACTGTAATCAGTACGCAGACCAAACTGCCTATAATGCTATAAGTCGATTGACTGTTCACATTTGGTAAGTTCATCGATTGTTGAGGCGTTAACCTGTCCTGTACACGAAAGTAAATCGCAAAGCAGGCTATAGTGAGTGGAATACTACCGTATCTACTAACTTGGCCACAATGGTCATTACCGTCTTCCGTAGTTCGGTGGTTTCAACCACACACTGGCAACAGACTATTTGCTTGTTCAAGCCCCACAGGAGTCACCTGTAATGCGCACTGCTAATGGTTCCCGAAAGCATGAAACGCCCTTACACTGCTTTCACTGGCGTGTGCTGGTTGTCTAATTGAGTCAGTAGGTGCTGAATTTCTACATATACCGTTGTTCCCACATGTTTTTATGCTTCAACGGAAAGTGGGAAATTAGTGGAGAAGACGATGCAAAGAGCAGATATCTACGGGTGGAAAACCTTTCACATGTTTCAAATGTATTGATCAGCATCGAGATGCACATAAAGGCTGGAATCAGAAAATTGTGCCGATAAGTAATTAAGTACGAGTGCTTGAGTCAGATAAACTTCTTTCAGAATTGTCGGACCCACGGGTAAATGCAACAAATGGTGTAGCCAGTTTTGGTGGAACTGTGATTTTAGCCAAAGTTATGCGACACATGCGGTGGAGCTCTACATCCGGAGACAGATAATACAGATAGAGATTGCTAGGGCACATTTGTGACCATAATTAGGGCAATGCTGTAAAGCAGTTGCCATTGTCCTAAACTTGAACTTCGAGTGTTCGTATTTACACTGGTTAATCAATTTGTGTCTTTGATAAGTCCATTTTCCAATTAAACTAGGGTTGAGACACTTAAACGCCCAATATATGTACTAACGGTGATAGGCCAAACCTTCGGAGTTACTGGATTAACTCACTTACTAGTAGGCTGAATGTTCTGAGCACAGTCATTGAAATCGTTAAACTTGAAGATATACTGGAAAAACACTCGAAGTATCTTTTGAAAACTTGTGACAGCTGAAGTAGTTTCAAACTACATAAAGTTTGATTCTACAGCCAAATGCGCTTTGACAAAACTCATCAAAGCACAAATCTTCTCGTACGTCTTGATGCCCAAGTGGAAGAAGACTTCGCTACTAAACTGCGTCATCATTCTCATGAAGATTTTAAGTGGGGGGCTCCAGTCATATCGGATCCCAAACCAGGTAATTCCAAACCATATTGCGACGACTGAAAGTTGACCACTAACCAGTACCGTATATACATCAATCTTCACTGAGCATAAGCGTGTCACCCATCAGGTAATAAAAATCAACCAGACCCAAATTCAGCTAGGCATATTGACAAGCAGTGTTTAAGGAACCGTTTGAGGAGCTAACTGCAATCACAGTACATGCTGAAATACAACACACTTGTTTATCCTTTGAAATCAAATAGCACAAGAGGTAGTTTTCAGAGGAGTGTGATGGTCTTTAAAGTATATAAATTTCCTTTGAATCCACCTGATGGATATTCACATTTCTTTGTGGTTTGACTTAGATGATCATCGAACTCTCTCTGTTGCACTTGAACGATTGGTAAAAGACAGACTTAAACTAAAGACGCCTCATGTGCACGCTATCATGGATGTAGGCTTAAAAACATTGGTTTGCATTTTCTCAATGACAGCATGAAGCTTACTCTAGAAAGCACTCAGCCGAAGAACATGGTCGAGCCACGTTCGTTTTGAATATGCCATCTGATAAGTCCACTATTTTATCTGTACAAAATGCGTTGATGCATGGAAGCCTGCCAGTGTGTCATGGCTTTCTTAGCAAGGAGACCTACATTAAAGCCAGTACTAATTCGCTATGATCCTAGGAAGCAAAACGTCCTTCAGTATGACGCATGTCTTTATGGTGTTGATTCCATCATTTGGCCCAGCAAGAATAAAGGAATTCTGCCCCTCCCCCATGGCGGTTGAACTACGCCCTGTGCCATCAGAGAAAAGTAGCGACTGAAAGCTAGATAAGAAGGTCACTTCTATAACACTGGGTGAAAGAAGCGCCAGTGTATTTCTGCAAGACCTTGATGAATTTCACAATCGCAGTCCATTGATATCACGGCTGGTTGAAGTCACACGGATTGGACAAACGTACGTGCCCAGAATCCGATGACAGGCGGTACTTATGCGCACAGTTACGAAATTAAATGTATCCCTAGTGCCAACGGTCGTGCAGTCCATAACATGAGTTGTCGTCCGGTCATGAAGCTGTTACCTGAATACGATCTTTCTTGTTTACTTGTTCACTGGATGTAACATCTGGATACAGCGCTTCCACAAAACACTGTAATCAGTCAGTGATCAGATCGAGAGTCAGTTCTTTCAAGAGTCGAAAAGTTCTAAGCGGCAGGACTGCATTCTGTATAATTCAACGACTGACAGCCCACTACAGCACACAGAAAGCGCTGAGGCTATTCGACAGCTGTTTTGGGGTTCCTGGTTTGTCTCTTCCAGAGATTCACGATCGGCTTATGCACAAACGCCATGATGCCTACCCAAATTCGTGAGAATGAGAGCGTCAGCAATGATGCCATGTCGGTGGCAGTTGAATACCTCGAAAAAGACCTGTTGAAATGTCGTAATAGGTGTCGGGTTTGCAGGCGTGGTAATATGTTCCATGAGGTACATCGGTGGCATTAACCTGACAAACAACGTTAACGCATCCACCCCAGTTTCTTCGGTCAAATCAAGCCTTTATTCCCGTTCTAGACGAATTAAGTTTTTCTCAGCTGCATAAGTGATATCCGAAACCATTACTGCCAAAAATATATAACTAAGGCCACATTTGACATTCTGGGACTGCACAAACAATCAGCTTCTCCCCTTTTGTAAGTGCAGAATTCAATCAATTTGGCATTAACAGAACTCCACATGTCGAGCCAGCAGTTCATTAATCTGCATCAAACTTCTTATCGGAGCGGCTAAACCAGACCGTGAAATGACTGTTGTTGAAACAGCGGGCAGGGATCATAAAAACAAAGCTGGACTGTTTCATTTTGGCGTAGTGTTTCACGCACACGGTTAATATGGGTAAGTCTGCTGAGTGGCTGGCTGTCTGCAAGAAACTACCAATAAAGCCACATCTGTACCTTCCAAGCCGATTTGTCAGGATAGAAAGGGAATAAAAGCAGTCAGTAATTACGATGGAGCTAAGGAAAGATGCCATCATCCAAATTGTGGTTTGAATGTATGTCTATATATATATATATATATATATATATATTATATATATATATATATATATATATATATATATATATATATATATATATATATACATGCGCATGACGGCTCACCGTCTCCTGCGCTGTGCGTTGTTTGCGAAGCCGGGGGTGTAGATGGATGCAGAGGAGAGATGGCCAAGCGATGATTTGGTTAAGAGGCGCTTACTTCGAATTTGGCCTTGGTGGGAGCCTCTCGACTCCCTGGTTGGGGGCCGATGGCGATGAGCACGTTTCGTGGGATGCACTTGTTGATTTCGCTAGGAGCAGTCTTCTATGGCGTTTGTCTTGAGCTTTCGTCGCACCTCTATCTGCGATCCCAATTATTAGGCATAATATGCGTTCTTGGCGGCGCAATAGCTGGCTGTTAGCTCTCCAGAACGATATTCATCCGTTACTGATGATTCAGCCGGCGTGCCTGTTTCACATATTTCTTTTTGTATTGCGGCACAATAGCTGGGGTGTTTTCCACCTGCAGCCAACGTATAATGACAATGATGAGGATGTCTCTCACAGCGCTATTACAACGTCACTTAGTTGCTGTATATGAAATGCTTTGCAAATCGTTTTGGGCTCCTCACTGCACTCCTGCAGTTGACGTTAACGCCACATGAATGTTTTGCCATCTTAGCACAGCAGCAGCATATCAGTCGTTTGAACTGATACTTTGCTGCCAAAAACCACTATGACCTACGGACCGAAGAACAATAAAAGGAAGAGACGTGGGACCTAATGTACAACCTAGATGCCTTGAGCGAACATTCAAGGTCAAGGCGCCCACATCTTGTCAACAACATAACATCACAAATAGTCGACTGTCGTGCTAAGGTAAAGCGGCGCCGGCGAGACATTCCTTGCAGCTTTCACTGCATGCAAAAACCAGCTATTACCCGCAGACAACTTAGTATCAGACACAATTTACAAAGGCAATCCGACTAACAGGCGCGCAATTAATGCCAGCTGCAAGCGGTATCCCTTAACAATCTCAAGACTGACCACCTGAACTCTAATCTGGAAGGCGAAACAGATTAGCACCACCCAGTTTGGGCATCATTGACGTGGATTTCAGCTACCAAAACAACTTTCGACCACGTCTAGCTTTGGGTCTTCTCACATCCAGTCCGTGGCCTAGTGGATCACAACTCTTCCTTGTAATCCGATGGCGCGGGTTCACACTTGCGTAGGGGAGCGGGCGACCTTCGCAGTATCCATGCGCGACTGTTGATGGTTGCGCGTCAGCGAAGCTTCTGTACTGCTTACCGGCGTGCTGTTAATCCCTTCTTCCTTTTTCTGCAGCCGGCAAACAGAACTAAGCTTGCCTCGGTAAGCATGCTTACTCCAACGCAACTTATTTAATGTTATAGGAAGAATTTCGTCACATCTAGACTCACTCAGACAGCCGTCACACGCCTGGAAAAGCACTGTACGCGCGTTTCAGCCTTGCGGGAATCGTCAGCAGTGCGCAGTACATCGGACCTTGGTAGGGCTCAAACCCGCAACTCGAATGTTGTCAGCCCGTGCTTGAGACCACTGGGCTACGGGGTACGGCAACGACCATCGTAAATAATTACTAGATGTGATCTAGCGCCGCTCAGTGACCTCACCCACGGACTGGCAACAGTCGAGTTGCGAGTTAGAGCCCTACAAGGGTCCGATGGAATGCGCACTGCTGACGCGTCCCGAAAGGCTGAAACGCACGTACAGTGCTTTTCCGGGTGTATGACGACTGTCTGACTTCGTCTAGATGTGACAAAATTCCTCCTATACCCTTCAACTCCCCCTATTACTTAATTTTATTTGTCGTTCTAGGGAACTAACTTGATTAACACCGCCTAGTACTCGGCTGAACGCATCACTATTACTTATACACTGCTGCTATCTCCCACTAGCAATACTGCATAAGTAGCGTGGATTAAGCTTTCGAGACGCTTCAGAGCGAAATGATCGTGTCTTTGTGACCATGTATACACTGAAACCACCCTTTGTCGCCACAAACATATTGGGTCCAAGGAGTCATTAATAGGTTTTGCAACGAGTGAATCTACTTCCATGGTTATGTACGGCTGCTGATGCGGTTGTCATGGTAGATGCACTGATCAACCATCTCCACTTCCGCCTTATTAAGGGGTCATCAAGTGGCTGTTGGTGCTACGACAGAAGCTAGCCTCTTAAAGGTGTGAATCGCATGGGAACAATCTACAGGTTATACATGGCTGACAGACACCACAACCTCGTTAAACAGCAGGACAAGATTGTCCGCGTAATAAAGATATACAGATGTTCTATTGGGCAGCATCATAACACCTGCATCGTGTGATTCCGCAAGGAAAGGCCATGATGGAGTCCACTACAAAGTTGAGCAATAATGATAACTTTTGGAAACCACAAAAAGATCGCCTATTTTCTGAAAGAGAAGACAATTCACCACCGAACTTGATGCGACCTGTAGTGTTCAAGAACAGGACAAATAACAGGTTAACCTTTTTCGGAAGGTATGGATCGATCCACTGAGCTAGGAAACACAGCTATTCTGTTTCTGCGGTACGTGTGGGTTTGCTCCATCATCTGCAGCAGATACCGACTGGCCGACTCTAGTCGCAGTTTTGTGCGAAACCAGTGGCGAGCCAATCCACTGTTAACAACTTTGACTTGTGCGTTGGAGTGAGCTCTTCAGGCAGCAGATCTGCTGGCCTGCAACACCTACGATCTCTCATTGGAGAATTCGCAGTGTTCCCTGGTGGGTAGACGCTTTACCAACGTCTAAGAATGACGTTTCTCCTTAGCTTCGTCTCTTAAATCCTTGTAAAGCTACCGGTCCGGACTAACTCCTTCCGGCTCTTTTCAAAGTTAAAGGTCCATCAGTTGTTTTGGAGTCAACTTTCCTCTGAGGGGTTTGGTCCATCGAAGCAATCCCGTCTGATTGGAGTCTAGCGGATATCATGTCTGCTTTCAAAGAAGGTACCTGGACAGACTGCGACAACAACGGGTAGATTAGTCTCATCTGCGTTACATCTAAATTGCTCACTACCCCGTTTTTATGGAGACTTAGCCTGATACGAAAGAGCAAGCTGGGCTCCGCTCTGGCCGCTGTAGTATCGATCACAACTTTGCCCTCCGCAAAATACTCGAGCTTCGTCAAACGTACGACCGACCGGCAATTGTTGTCTTCTTAGACATGCCAGATGATTTTGATTTAGTAAACCAAGCTGTTCTCCCAAGCTGTCTATTGTTAAGTACGTCAACATTCCTCAAGCTATCTACTCTCGAACCTCGAGCCGAGTGCTGCTGTACTGCGAACGTTCGCCCCCTTTAGTTTCACCAGTGACATGAGACAGGGCTGCCCAGCATCCCCAGCACCCTGAAGAGAATTCTGAAGTACTGGTAATCCAGCTACGCTTGGCTATTTCCGAGGGACCGACTGCGGGATATGGAGTATGCAGAGGATATTGCCGTAATTTGCGATTTCTCACAGGCCGCGTAAAATGTGCTGTGTAGGTTGGAGGTGTCTGCCAATTTGGGATGACCGCTCCATCTAAGTGTAAGGTCTTCGTACGGGACTGCCTAGGTACCGCTCCTAACCTTACGCTTTGAAGTCATTCTCAGAAGTGGCAGACCAGTTCGTTTGCCTCGGAAACTGCATCAGCGATAGCGGGTTGACGGATGAGGTCTTTTTGCTCGTCTCTAGGGCTCCGGGTGTGTTTGCTAATCTTCGCCATATCTTGCGTCTACGCGACCTGAGTCTCTCCTTCAAAGACCGTGTATGCGACGTCACGGTGAGAGCGGTCCCGCTATACCGTTGCGAGACGGCATTTTCGTGCGAGGGAGGTTTCTATGCCGTCTGTCTTCGATCGCCGCTATTTTCTGAGTATTGCTGATGTACGATGGCGAAATCACAATAGTAATGCGGATTTTAGTTGAAGAATTGTCAGATCAGACAGATTGGATTGGCTGCAAAGCCGCATAATTTACTGCATAGGCTTTGGTGGTTTGGTCAACTGCTTCCCATGTCTACTGAGCGTTTGTCTCACCGTGTAAACTGCGCGCATAGAAATCGACTGGAAGAGAAGACAAGGTTGCCAGCGAAGGACTTGAAGCAATAGTATGAAGCCGCTAACCGCAAAATAAGACCTGGAGGAGTGCTCTCGATTCCCTGGCTAGGGGCGCAAAGAACACAAACGTGCACGGTTGAAAACCCTTTCGAATATGGTACAATGGCGAAAGCGTGAAACTCTACACCCATGACTGCAGCTTTACATTTCTTTTGTACCCACTCTATTCCTTCACCATTGTATTATATTTGTCCATGTTTTGACACGCACCTGTTGTATTGTTGGTCAAGCGTGATATATATATATATATATATATATATATATATATTTATATATTTGGTTGGCAGCATCCGGTTTCGGATTTGCCTGTCACTGTGGCCAGCCAAAGGACGCTTGTGCCTACAGAGGGACCATGGGTGGCTTACGCTGCATCAACCACAGTTCCATCCACACATCCCATATTCAGTGTAAACCCGAAGGATTAATACCGGGAGGCATGTGGATGCGAGCCAAGTTTCATCAACGAAGCCGGCCCACATTCTTTCACAGGCAAACACAAGCACACTGTATTTGGGGAATCAAGCGCACACAGGCGGTGGCTGGACCGTAGTCCGCTCCACAGTGAGTGTATGAAACCCCATTTCAAACCTAGCATGACCAAGAGGACCGTGCACCCCGTCTCCTCCAACAACGGTTAACTGTCTCCTGGAGCCAGTATCAACGAGGTAGTGGGTAATAGACAGGTTGGCATCTTGTCAACATGCAAATCAAGCGCAGCCACATCGGTGTTATTAAGCAACAGCCAATCACCTGAAACGACAAGATGAACTAAAATATATCGAACAATGCATACAGATTCAGTGGCATAACCCTTCGCTAAATTAGCATATGAAGTAGGTTGGTTAGCAACAAATCCGCGATAAGCACAAAATGTTCACAGGTTACTTAAAAATGATACAAACGCAACAAAGTCACCGCCGCAGTCCTGGTTATTTGTAACCCGACAAAAAACGACCTAATGAAGTTGCCATTTCCTTGGCTCGGATAAATACGACGCACCATAGTTTCCTTAACACGCGATCATACGCCAACTGTCAATTGAATTATCTGAACTACATCTCTGGATCTATCAATTCCGGCAATGCGGCAGTAATTCTACTTAAGGGTGTACACCAAGCATTCGACCAGTTGCCTCACAAGCAGATGTTACAAATGTTAGCGGCATTTGAAATCCGTGACCCCTTACAAGTGGTCACCACCAGGTGAACATCATTCTCCTCCACGCTCCATCATTAGTAGGGCCATAAAAAGGAACGTGCTCGGTCCTTCACTGCAACTGCTCTACATCAGTGATATCACCACATCTGTAAAACTTGGTCGGCCAAATGGAAACATTCAAAGGCGATATCGAACTCGTTTATATGTCTCAGCGTGACGAATTAGAAGTAACACTTCTACCCATACATGATCACGTATATTCCCTTGGGACATTGTACCAACTTTCGGCTAAAAACTCTGCAATTATGTCATACGGTTGGCCTATCTCCAAAAGAGCTTTCGTACTGAACGCCGAGCACGTTCCAGTTCAGCTATTCTCGCTTGATTTCCTGAACTCGTGATCAGCTATTCATGTGCCTTCAACTCACTGAAAAGACCTAATACCGAGTGGCATGCGTCAGAGAGTTTGCGGTTAATATATCCAACAGCATGCATACAGCCCATGATGGATTTGAGCAGTTTAAGCTACTCACCCGTGCAATCTACGAGTACTGCAATATAATACAATGTAAGATGAGAACACGCGAAAGGACTGCTGTGAAACACTTGCAGAGATCGTTTACTAACTATCTGATTGGCAGACACCGACATGAATTATCGAAAGCGTTGCAACGAACTTGAACTCGAAGCATAAACTGTCGCTGCTTTACGGTCTGCTACATAAAAAGACCTATTGCGATCTGACTACAATCGAACTGCATGATAGCTCAAATTGAGAGATTTCGCAACGAAGATTTTACACTGATTATACCAAAAGCCAGAACAAGCATGCATTAGAATTTCGCTCTGGTCAGATATGCCTACATATGAACCAAACTGCTAATCACACCCAGGTCAGGTGAAAATTTGGCAGTAGTAGTTAACAAATTCTTGAGTTACCTTGACATGCATGCAATAATGACTGCATTTACATGGGAAATATCCCTCAATGAGCTATTTCAAGAGCGGCCCCAAAAGGTCTGAACATCAACGTTTTCAAACCTTTAGTCGTGCAGTGCAGGGATGGGAGTGAGTTACACCGAAACCTTCCACTTCGATTACGGTGTCAGGGATCGGTATGATACTGGCTGACTTCAAAGCTAACAGTGGACACGATTGATATTCTGTGTCCCAATGCAAGATAGACAGTGGTTGCTCCAATACCCGACACTCTACCTCGTGCCTAGCCCCGAACATCTACCCAAGTGTTATTACATGAATCACCTGCCCCAATATTTCACATATGCACATCGCCCATGTAAGAATACTGAATACTCAATACTGAAAATAGAGAGCGAAAAATAAACATCTGTATTGCTCCATCGTAGGTGGGTTGGCACATACGCGGAATCACGTCGCTGATTCCTGCGTGTGGCAGCATATTGCAGATGCACTACATCTGATCCGGGTGCGATGCGCTCCCTATACCTGTAGTTCGCAAAGTGGACATAGAGGAATCTCTTAAATTCCGACACCGATTTCGCCTCGACTAGCGTCTCCAGCAACTTGTTCCAATATTTCACCACTCGACGCTCGAAGCATGGAGGGTAAGCGATGTACTTTTAATCCGGTACCTCTAGTTTGTACCGGTGTCCGCGTATGCTGCTTCGTGTAGGAAATTGAAGCAGCGGCCTCAACATAGGGAAGTGGCCTAGGTGCAATATACGCTGCGTCATTATTAGATCAATTTGAAGCCGACGATGTGACAGGGGATACAGCTCTAGTCTCCTTCATCGGTCCTCGTACGGTATACCCCGTAAACTGGGGATGAGCCGGGTAGTTAGATGCTAGCCCTGTTCCAGTCTCTGCACCTCACCTGTTGTGATCGGGCAATAGGCGTGTGAGCCGTACACAAGCACCGGTGGAAATCTCTTCAGACCAAGTGTAAAAGCTGCTTCTAAGTGCCAAAAGCAGGCGTAGTCCGATTGCGTACAGTCTGTTCGCGTTGTTGACAGACTACAGATGACAGCATGAGAGTGCACCTAGATCCTTTACGGAACTGGTGGGATGCAGCGGTTGGTCGGTCAGGGTGTACGCATGCCCATTACTACCCTTCCCCTGGCCCATAAAGGAGCACTTGACCGAGTTGACCGGTAGATCCACTTCTGCAGACGACCGTGATAGGCGGTTGAGGTCCTGCTGAAAGACGTCACAGTCGCCGGTAGAATGAATAATCCTCCAAATCATCAGGTCATCTGCAAAAATTCGCAATGCGACCGAAGAAATTGTGGTAGTTCGTTGATGTGGATCAGGAATAAAATGGGCCTCAGCACTGTGCCTTGGGGTACACTGCTAGTGGAGGGGTACCAGTCCTTTAGGTGGTCATCCGCATGTACCCACCATCTTCTCCCAATCCCGAAGTCACTGATGCAATGGTGCAGTCCGGCACCAACATCACACATCCTCAGCTTGTGGAGCACGACCTCATGTTCACTTTATCGTAAGCGTTACTGAAATCAATGCAAATAACATCCACCGAGTTCCCCCGGTTCTACGCCTGCAACCAATCCTGTCGCGTCAACAGCAATTCGATGATCCATGAGGAGCCCTTCCTGAAGCAGGGCTATGCCAGCTTTAGGAGATCTTTCGGCTCTAACCACCGGAGAAGGCGCTTTTGCACAATTTTCTCGAGCACCTACACCAGGCACAGTCCTTCGGATCACTGGTAACATATGCATTGCACTTATCATCAGTAATTGTTGTTATAACCGTTCCGAATGCATGTTCATGTGGACCAACGTAGTGTAGCCGCTGAATTCTCTAAAACACATAGCCTGTAATTTTCGGGTTTCGGAGTACCCACTCTGTGTCTTAAATTGTGACACCCAACATCTATTGTGGCCACGGTTGACTTTGAAGTTCGCTTCTACCAGTTCGATCACTGGGACCGTCACCGAAGTGGAGGGTTTCGGTGTGGCTTTCTCCCATCCCTGCACTGCACGACCAACATTTTCTTCCTGGTATGCACTCATCAGGTAGTGATAGCCGTGCTAGGTGGGTTTCTCGGCGCATAGTGCTTGACAGCTATTTCCATGCTCACTAGGTCATTGAGCTCCGCAAGCAACTCTTGGTGAGTCCAAACCAGGACGAAACCATCGGTCGTGGGATAGAAGAATTGGATACAGCCACGCCGAAACCCTTCACATAGCCTGTGCTCCTGAAGTTGACAAGGTATTGTAGGCGTCCCATCTTGTCATTTTCATCTAGGGGGAAGCTCTTTGCAAGTAAGATATTTTGCGCATGTAATTGAAAGTTCTCCTCTCAAGCTGGTGTGTAAATACGATAAACGTAAGACATTCCATTATCCCACTTTACTCCCCGAATGTGCGACCGAACTATTCATCAATGATTTTGTCGTCGCTGTTTCATTTGGCACCAATTCTGTACCTGTAACACGCTGCACAACAACACCGTAGGGCTAAATGACACGCTTGGGTTCTGGCCCAGCTAGTAACAAACAGAGCAGAATAGGCTGACGCAATCCACTGTATAGCTTGGTACAAGGTGCGCACCTCCAAAATTAAGGATAAAGTTGCATGATAGAGCCTATCGCTGTTGGCCTGCAGTTCATAGGTTAGCAACTTGAGATGTTCCCTCGGTTCACTAATAACTGATAATTGATGAACTGTCTCTGAAGTTTCAGTTACAGCGCAGCTTAACAACGGCATCATGAAGCTGATATATTAAGGTAGCTGCTTGTTGGCCAACAGCAAGTTGCGTGTATCCTGCGTGTAGAACAATGCCGTGAATGTCGAGATTGGGAGACATTAGAGAGCCGGACCATCTACTTGATCCTCCGTAGCGATGCCCGCATTTGGTGGGATCGACAGATACCCAACAGTGGATAGCTAAACACAGATTTGCTGCAGCCGAACGAACCCACTAATAGAACTCGAATTGCATAGACCGACTAAATCATACATTTTATATGCCCCATTGTATGGTTCACAAGATTTTACACCCGGAATTGCCACAGGCGAGGTAAAAAGTACTGATGCAACTAAGCGAATATTTTGCCGGTGTAGTGCTTACCATTGTTATGGTTAGCCCTGTACCGCTGCGAATTAGGATTCCGGGCCAGCTGGTGCAGTGATCATTAACTTACATGAGGCCGGTGCGCAACGTGTAACTGCCACCTCCGGTTAGCTACCCAGTTCGCTTGAGATGGACATTTTGTTGCGATTCGATTTTCGCTTTTCGTTTCACTGTCGCCGTTATCTGATCCTAGGTTTTTCACCGCATATGTGTTGGCCAATTGGACCAACTGCTCTACAGTAATCACCGCTGGGCCCTCAGCGTTATTAGCACGCCTGTGAAACAGATATCACGATGTTGTGGCATTTCGATGCACAAATTCGGTGACATTATTAAATCAAACCGTTTCAAATTCTTTAACAAATTCGTATCCAAAATTTCAAGTAACGGTAGTCACTATCCCTTAGGACGTTGTCCGAATGTCTGTACGCAAGCCTATGGTACGTCAGCTATCATTTATGTATTTCTTCTTATGTAGCTCGAAATTTATTCAACAAAGAAGTGGTGAATAAACTAATTAAATTCTTTTGAGGTTTCAGCATTTTGCTAAAAACTGCTGTTGCATACCTATCCCGTTGTGATATCCTATTTCACTTATTTTCAAAATCCAGAGCGGGAGCTGCACCTGAGTGTTCACCCTACGGAGGTATAAAGTACACATTCTATACGTGCTTAGCTAAAATGCTACGGAAAAAATTCTGTGAAGAAAAAAGTCTAACAAACTGATGAGTGGAGACCTGTTGAGTGAAAATGCAAGCAATTACTTTCATGGTAAAAGATAAATCAGGTTATTGTGAAATGAAGTGCGCACTCAGCGTGCGATCTCTCTGTTACTCAGTACAATATCCGTAATCGATCAGCATTTGTGCATAACTTCTGAGGCCAAATCGTTGCATGTTACCAAGTAATCGACTGAAAGATCCTGATAAAATAGTCAACGGTCACGCATGGACTGTTTTCCATGTTCTGGGCTTAGTGGCTTGCCACGATGGGACTCTCTGGCAGCAATTTAGCACCGGTTCCTAAAGAGTTGGTTTAAATCGTTAGTTGATTAGAGCCGGGTCTACAGAATGTGAATTTGGAAATCGCCAGCGAGTGGAAAAAGATACACGTTACTTTCGGATCGGACTTCAATTCATTATGTGCATCTAAAATTACCTACGGCGTGTAAAATGCGCAATCACTGTAGCCACTCCTTGAGTTAATTAGCGACTTCGATTGGTGCAGTCTCATGACATCACAAAACAGGGGATGTTGGTGGCTGTGGAATATTCCATCACATCCGATGTGTCGTTCATTCGACGCAATATCATTCCAGATAACTTGAGTTTAATGCCTCAATTGGATCGCGCTGAGATTCTGTGATCATGCTTTCACAATGAGCAAGCATTAGTTCTGTTGTGCAGGAAGCACCGTTTTCCATTGTAAAGAATGAATTTCCTCGATTACTGGACAGGTGATGATGACCAGTTCGGGATTGAGAAGCGACTGCTTGTTGATAAACTGTTGGTCATTTGCTTGGAACTATGCATTAGGGCTATCGTGAACGCCCCCAATGCTATAGGGCACACCGCTTTAATGCACTTGCTGTATGCATAAGACGCATCCTGGACTTGAGTTGCAACGTTTTGTTTACTGGAAGTTTGTCTATACCACAATGTTTCGTATACGCTGTATCTCCAAAGGGAAACAGGCGACGATTGGGGGATTTATGTGTAAGGATATAAGCTAACCAGGTCACTATGACATAGTATCACACTCTTACTCTGGGTAGAGATACCCAGAAAAGTTTCTCCAGAAACACATGAAACCGCAAGTACCAAAGGTGAAATCTGCTTTTGCAGTGAAGGGCTTAATATACTCAATATTACCGTTTAAGGGTGAAGCGATTGAGCAGCGAACCACTCGAAGGATTACCCTAGCCACTGCCAAAACACAATTTGCGGTCGACTAACGCTTAAGCTTCACCTCCACACCAGTTGTGCGCCAGTAGCTCAAGGACATTACGCCCTGATCTCAAAGTTCCCTTCGTGTGTACAAATTGCCTTGCTCGTGCCGAGCAACGTATATTGGAAAACTTCAAGACGACGGTCCGTAACAGGTCGAGAGCATTATCCGGTTTGGCTGTACAGTAGTGTGAGGAGGAATGTGACGAGTGCAGTGTTGTCTCATTTAGTGGATTCGAAATACAAACTGAACTCAAATGTTTCATTCCAACCGAGCTATCGTGTACCGGGACGCCATACACCAGCTGTCAGATGCCGTATGCTGTCGACATCAGAGACAATCGCAATTCGGGCTCCAAAACCCGAAGTTCTGTGCACAGAAGAATTTTGTACAGATCTTAAGTCTACCCTGGCCACAGATTAACACAGGGAATCAGACGTATCAGGCCATTCCATCCGACTCCACACAAGTCGGGCTAATCCCATAGCATTATCGATGACGAATTTCGAATTATTGACGTCTATTACTTACGTTTTCAGTTTTGATCTGCATAATTGTGCTTGTAATAGCCTGATGATGATCCAACGAAAACAAGCTGCTTCGCTACCTACATAATGTTTTCACGGGATATTATTTGCATGATCGTACCTGTTTTAAGCAGTATACACCATGAGGATTGCTCATCAAGTCGCCTGGAGTCATTACGTTACGATTAGACTGTTTCTGCCTTAGAGGATTACTCTCAAGGCTCATTCGTTAGACAAGTCTTTCCGCAACTAGATTACTTTTAGCTTATCCATTTACCCTAAATGTTTGGGTTTTCGTTATCAGAACAAAGCATGAGAAATGTGTCCGTTCACAGCCAGTTTGCGGGCTAACGTTCTCTGGAGCATTGTCATAATCAACACAGACTAAGTGCATTTCGTTTTCAAAGGAAACATGTTTGTTTACGGCGATTTCTTCAGACACTGCAGAGGATGTGTTTGGGCTGGAAAATACATCATTGTTTTCTTCAGTGGAGGTAACAAAATATTACCAATCACTAAATTAATTTCTTAATAAACCCACACGGTCGTGATTCTGGCATAGCTGAACCAGAGGCAAAGAATGCCTGAATATCCAGGCAAGATTATGATGCAACAGTACAACTAAATAACGGCAGTACTGTTTAAGTAAATATTTCGCAGTTCGAGAGAGTTCGGTTGGGCACACCAAGTCCTTGATTGTCCGAGTTAGTAAACCGGTGTGCCGAGCGCTCCAGACTGGAGATATGATTTCACGATAGAAGTGGACGTCGTGTCGCATGATGCACTGTAATAAAACACCTAGGCTTATCATGGGTACAAACAGCCAGGAATAAGAATAATGTCAGGGGAAAATGTTGAGCCGGCCAGTGTGTTGGTGTTCCGTCACGAAGCACAATGAATTCATACGACTTAAGAAGCATCGCTTGACCATCCACATTGGTTGGTCCAGTGTAGTCATTGTAGAACTGTAAAATAGATATCCATTAGTAAAACCAGTTACTAGTTTTACTGGTATAAGGATGACTTATGGTTTTACATGCGTTTGACGCAGTAGTTCTGCTCTCCTTGAAGTTTCACAGTAAGTGTAGGCGAAGAATAACGGTCCCAGTGCTTTTCTAGGGGTGGGACAGAGCGATAATGCTAACTAACAAAATATTTGAGTGTCCCAGTGCGTACTTCAAGCGACATAAAAATATGGGTCTTGTCAGTGTGGAACCACTCGATACCCGGAGCGCATTCTAGGGATATCATACACGAAAACAAAATAAATTTCAGTCAAATATCATGTGGTTGTATTGTTCTGAAAGGCTCAGAGTATAGTCTCTCCGATAGATGTTAAGGTTGACCCGCATAGATAGCGATAAACATGAGTGGGATCGAACTTGACCAAGGAGGCCATGATTCGGCCGCTTGGGAATCAGCGGTACTGTAAATTATTAGCAATTATACACATTAACTAAAGATGAGAAACACATCGTAAGTAATGTGCAACCAATTTAACTTGATAATTAGAACCTGAGATACTAAACATTCTAGGATACAAAGTAACTGCTCCGCAAAATATAATGTTTCACGATAGTGGACGTGGTTGGAGTGGGGAGATGAGACGGAATAGGATGGACAAGAAACTTACAACAGAAAAGTAAATGAAGTCCGCTCTTTGCCACATAAATTGTGTAACCAATCAGAAGTGTTCACTTGCCTGAAGTCGCCGACCCCATGTATATGTGCATAAACTAATCGAAATTAGTGAAAATTCCTAGGTAAGCCGCGGAGATGTAAAATCCTGTGAAGAGAATGCAAGATATAAGGTACTAGATTAAGAAAACACAGAATCAGCATTTGACAAGCAGTTAATGATTAAAATATTACATGATTTGCACTTATCATATGAAAACTCCAACATAAACCGTAGTTGTGTTTATCCGACCAGTGCGATGGTACTACCATTTGCTTGTGATAATTCATCGATATAATCAAATCTAGATTAATTTCTTAGGGTCAGTGTTAACTGGTAGCTATTGTTATTCCAATGGACTCTAGCACACACGTGGCACACCACAGAAGATGTTGACAACGAGCAAATCAGAAACTTGAAACCGGCCATAAGGAATGCGAGCAATGATTTAATACTTGGTACGATCATTGCCACGGTCAGAGCATCAAGCATATACTTGAAGAGGAATCCATTGTCTTGTATCGCGTGGGCAGAAGATTGTTAGGTTGCCAAGGCCTAGAAAGGAGAATGATCGGTTTGCAACCAAAACCTTTCGTTCAAAAACCTAACCGCAAAGCAGCGGAGTTTCAGCACTGGGCTACAGTGAGTCGGTTTTATGGAGTGAGGAGGCACCATCTCTCCATTCCCTAACGTGAGGGGCTGGGAGATTGCAATCGTCTGGCGTCTGACATCTGGTTGATCTGTTATGGGTGGCTCTGAAAATGTGAAAGGCTACATCCGGCATAATTCACTGGATCGCTGTAGCACGCAAACCATCGCACAATATTAAGGCCCAGTCTCGGAGTGATGGTACCGTCCGCTGAATACCATCAAGCGGTTGAGCCCCGCTTCTTATGGAAGCCTATGCTTTTCGAAGACGTACTTGAAAGCCTGACGTTTTGGCTGCTCTGAAGTAATGATGCCGCTTTTGCCTATGTTTGCTAGGCCCAGATTGCCTATTCGGCATGAGGATGAGCGTAATCGCTAAAAGTCTGTCAGGAAATAATTATATGTGTCCGGAAGACCGCCACCACAGCCCGACGTGTTGGTTGCCAGAACTCAATGCATTTCACGTTGCTTAAAACAAGCAAAGTCATCCTGAATCAGTAGGCCTAGGTCATATTCCACAGAAGACTGCTGAGTTATATAACTCCGAGCCGGTGGGAGTAAGTACTTTGGTGTTGTGTGGTGAGAACCTTGCATTTGCTCAAATTGAAATACGGTGCATATTTTTAGCTAGAAAATGCTGCAACAGAACTTGATGGCCATCCGTTGAGATAACCACAGAAAGCAAGCAACGTGAAGCGCCAGTATTTACGCGATTATTGCTGTATACCAAAAATAAACATCGTCCAATATTTGAGCAGATTCATCATTGGATAGTGACAAAGTAAAGGTTAAGGGTGCAGCGAATTCAAGCGCCCATTGCGTCATGGCTCGTAGCTGCAAACTTTCTCTTCTTTGCTTCCACTATATAGCGCTTCTATTACAAGCCTTGTTGCGGAAGTGTAGCGCCCCAAAAGCTAACTACTATCATTTAGGTAAAGTGCATTTCTCACCAATTAATATTTCTCGTTTGAATCACCCTTACATTTAGGCCATCTTGCCCTACATCCGGTTTGCCACTTTTACATTCGGGGAGTTACGATACTGAAATTTGTTCCTGGTAGCTTCATCCGTCCGCATCTTTTGTAGCCTATCGAATATAGTCCACAGTGTCTGACTACAATTGCCTTCGGATGTCCGCGCTCGATCAAGCGCACTGTCTCGGACTAGTACAGATTTCTCTTTGGAAATTCTGCACACAGTTCTGGCAGGTCTACAACCATATCGTCGTTGGTGAAAATTGTCTACAAGTTTTGGGATATTAAGGAAATCTGATTCAGTTTCGGACGTCGCTTCCACCAGCAATTGATATTGATGTTCACATTAACCCGGACTACCCCGTAAATTAAGTGTTTTGTGAGTGATTTCCATACGCGCTGATACCAACCAAGTGGTAAACGACTGATCGCATTCCTTATGGCCAATCTCCAACTCTCGATTTGCTCGTTGGCAAAAGCTTCAGAGACATGCCACGTCCATGTGCAAGAGTCCAGTTAACCAGCAAGAGCGGGCACTTCACCTTGACATTTAGAAATTAATCTAGAGTTGACGGTATGGATGACTAATCAAATGAAAATCGAAATACCGACGTACTAGTCGGCTAAACATCACTTCGGTCGCCGTTGGATGCTTTGCTTTTCTGAATACATTTCATATACTAGTTTATTCATTAACAGCTTGTCAACTGCTGATTCCGAAGCTTCGGTTGATTTTGGCACAACAGTTCTGGAAATCCCCTCACAAGCTTTTGTCTTCGTTAACTGCTTACCTAGCAACTGATGAGAATTCTTAAAGGTTTATGCACATATATTTTTGTTTGAGTTTATCCGTCTTACTGTTTGTTAAAGCATATCATGCAGCAGACCCAGCGTTAGAAACATTCACACAAGTATCGCTAGAATTCACTTCGACATACTTTAAAATCCTTGTCAGTACAGTTCATTTCCTGGCGTGTGATGACTGCCTGAGTGGGTCAAGATGCGAGGACTTTCTACCTATAACATTCAACCTACCTGCTACTCCAATGTGATCAAGACGCAGACCAACCTGCTTATAATGCTATAAGTTAAGTGGCGGAGTAACTTTGTCCGTTGCCTGGCGAGGTGACTACCCACTCTTCTGCACGGCAGTAACGTGCAAGTCATTTGACAGCGAGCGGCGCTATATCATATCTAACAAATTATTCCCAATGGTCCTTACCGTCCCCCGTAGCTCAGTCATCTAAACTACGGACTGTCAGCAGTCGAGTTGCGGGTTAGAGCCCTACAAGGGTCCGATGGAATGAGCATTACTGACGATTCCCGAAGGGATGAAACGCGCGTAGCGTACTTTTCCAGGTGTGTGATGGCAGTAGGTGTGAGCTATATGTAATGAATTTCTACCTATAACATTCAACTCACATTACTTCTCTTCTATTTATATGTGTTGCACTTAGCCTGATGATGAGTCATCGCAAATGAGCTTTATGTTATACTGAGCTTTCACTATCGGAACCGGGATTATTCACCAACTGAAAATCCGGAACATCGGAGCTCCGATATGGAACCTTGTGGCATACCGTATTCCACGTGTATTGGAGTTAATACTGAATCGCGTAATTTCACTTCCAGACTCGTGTGCAAAATGAAGTTGCTGATACACTATGGAAGGGGACTACCAAAGTCGTACCCTCGATGGTTGGTTAGAAGGGTGCGACCGGGCAACCGATCGCATTCCTTACGGACGTAGAGATACACAACAACTCCCAATTCAACAACCCAATTCAACAACTCCCATTCAACACAGAAAAATGCAGAGTATTACACTTACGTCACCAATCAGCATTTTTCTGTAAACTGGGTGACCATGTGCTTCACACAACTGCTGAGGAAAAGGATTTAGGAGTCTTGATTCAGTCCGACCTTGGTTGTTCAGCCCAGGCAAAGGAAGCATCGAACGCGAGCATTCGAAATTTGGGCCTTCTCAGGCGCACATTTGGACGCTTCGATCCATCCGTTTTTCACCAACTTCTAGGTGCATATATACGACCACACGTGGAGTATGCAATACAAGTCTGGCAGCCGTGGCTGAGGAAAGACCTCTCTGATTTAGAGAAACCTCAACGACGCGCAACGAAGAACGTGAAAGGTTTAGGCCAGTTACGCTACGAAGATAGACTGAGATCGCTCGGGATATTTAGTGGTCAATATCGAAGACTACGGGGAGATTTGATTTTGGCTTATCAGATTCTGACAGACCCCAATCACACCTGCCGCCATCTGCTGGAGCTCAGTAACAACGACAATCTGAGAGGCCATCATCTGAAGCTGGCAGTGCAGTACAGCAGTTTGGAATGTCGACGGAATTTCTTTTCCGTGTGTGTTCGCCAAGCCTGGAATGCTCTCCCAGAATCTGTAGTCAGTGCACCCAACCTGATCGAGTTCAAAAATCGAATTGATAGTGCACTCACTTCATTGCACTATCTCCCATAGTACAGTCTAATTTTGGGAGATGTAAAATCCATAATTAAAAATAATTTTCCCCCACTCAAATTTCAACAGTAGATTTATATTTTAACGCTTCAAACTCAAACACGTTGCCCCATGCGAATTTCAAGGGGCGGTGACTCTTTTAACCAAATACTCTCCATATCTCATGATCCCCTCCGGAGTTATAGTGGATTATTATTTTGACACTTCAAACTCGGTGAGTCCACAAGCTTGTAGTGACTCGTTGTTAAACGATTTTACTGAATTGGTTTCCATTGAATTTTTCACACTTCTATGATTTTCGCACTGATCACCCTACGGGATTTGTCAAGCTTTAGCATTTAGACCCGCATAAATCCATTGTTCCATTGTTCCAACAACAAATTCTATACCAACATTCCCTGTTTCGATCGAACCGTCCCCTGCTAACAGTAGATGGCTAGTGCAGGCTGAGTTCTGGCGGAAGCTGTGTTGCTCTTACGCGATGAAATCAAGTTAATCAAGGTGATACATGAGTAGGATGGACAGATGGACGGTGAAGGGATGCATGTTGGTCAATGTTAGAAGGAGAAAGTGGAGCAACGTACCGGTTTGGTAGCTCCGCATTGAAGTAACTCTTAGATCGACGGCTTATGCTGCCACATAAAGTGGTTATGTTTCACTTGTTGTCGTAATATCGGCCTACTGAATCTTCGTTTCTGACGCGGAATTGGATCCGTGTCCTTAACCGGTCGGGCTCATATGCCACCTACTAACCTTGAAAGAAACCAGATTAATTGCTTTCAAAAGCAGTATCAGGCATTTGCTTGACTATTGCTGTGTTACTTTCAGTAACTTGCGAAAGGATGACTTGAGAGCCATTCAAAACGGCCAGTGCACCTTTTCGATGCGCAAATTTGGCTATTCAACCGCTCTTTCATACAGCGACAGGGGCAAGCAGTGGAATCATGAACCCATATGGTTACGAATAATGCAATTAAATCTGTGCCTCCTCCACAAACTCACGTGGCAGAAAGCATATGGAACCTATCAATTGCACTTTCGGGATAATACCATTCATGAACTGCGAGATAGTGTATATCTGTACGATTTACATAAGTGAAAGACCAGCCTAAGAAGAAATTTCTACCTTCTGAGGTATGGCTGCAAATGGAATAAGCTGCCAAAAGAGATTGGATGTATTGAACATTGTTGCATGTTCAAGAAAATGATAAAGGTCTATCTGTCAACGGACAGAGTGAAATATGTCCTAAAATTTCAACTTGCTGATGAAGAAGGGCCGGATCATGTATGATACCGGAGAACATCGATTCGAAATGTATCTAACCAATGCACCAGAGAAAACATGCTCATGTAGGATGAGCTGTTACAAACCGCTTCTTATGCTATTCTTTAATGCTACCTCCTATGCGGCTTTACTCATTTCAAACTTAATTCATAAAAACTGTCTTTTGTTTAAAACCGAGAGCAAAATTATTTACTTGTGTGGGGTCGGAATGTAGGTTCGTAATTTGCCCCACAAATTGGTTAATTCGTAATATTGTTCTGCGATCATCTTCGCTACATTTGTTCTGTGCTGGTAACCATTTCCCCTCCTTTTCTAGAGCTAGCAATCCAGAAACATATACTGCAATTCAGTGATGGCAATAAAGGATTTGCTATGTAAATTTGCCGATGGACAACTCGTAAAGTTATCCGTCACCGGCTGTCACGCCACACAATTTGATCGTATGATCGGCTCGATCCACTTTTACGCTGATGTAACAAACGTCTGCCTATTTTTACATTAACGATATAGTACCTCTTTCATATAATTCCTCTTTTTCTACATTCTCCCTTATTTCCTTGTTGTTCACGACTGGGCTGATCTCCTGTGGTGACGGATTAGTGCTTCCAGATTATAAAGGACTTTACCTATGCAAGGCACATTGCCACAAATTGATTGGTGTATAAAAATGTGCCATAATTGACTGATCCGCATAATGGGCTGGGCTGAGGCTTCATCGCTCATAATACATGTATAAAAGCAGACCTAAAAGGAACGCAACATATGCTAAACAGGTGATGGCTCATATGCTACTATGCCACACCGGCACGCGACCAAATATAGCATGGAAGTGCGGGCGAAACATTTCGAGGGAATACCTTGCATGGAAGCAGGTCCCCTGGGGACGGTTCCACGAGTGGTCGTATTACTTTAATTGGACATTCGTTTAAATCTGCATATGTTACTGTTCCTGGTTTTTAAAAATACCTTTAACACCTTAATGCTGCCAATTACTTTATTTCCTGTTTTGGATCCATTGTAAGGCGCGTGAACAAATTGATTATTTCTGCGATCCTGTTGCACACACTGGTCAGACCACATAGTTGGACTGCACCTTGAATCGCCGAGGAATATCCCATTTATTTATTTGTTTATTGTGCGTGGGCATTTGCAGGACCAAGGTGGATGTCGGGTCCCGAAATCCACTAAGTCGTTGAGCTTACGGCCTCCGTTTTATCTATCATGGGCTCCCTTCTCAGTCACAATTGTAACCTAAGAGATCATGAGGTCAAACTATGTACGAGTTGATTGTCAAATAAACCTTTTCTCCTTTCTGCTATTCAGAACATGAAACGCCCTTCCAGCCCATTTGTCTCAGGGCCTCAATATTAACGCTTTCCAAAAAGAGCCGTACAGACACATTATCCCACGTGCCTTGCATGATATATGACCCGTTTCAGTAGGATGATGACACAACACTAGTTCAATTATGAGTTCACGGTACTTTCCACAACCTTGGGGTGAAAAATCTTCCAACCCCCGGGAATTGTCAAGCAATCACGCTTCTAACCGCCGCAAAACATTGTTCACTGCATCAATCGCAATCATTGAGCTATCATTGTCTGATGTATTGTTTCGTGTCTACCCTGAGCACCTGTTATCTCTGATCAACGTATCATTGAATTAGGAACTACTCATTGTTAAACATTCCGGAAAACACTTCTCGTCAAGTTGTTCATTGGCTCGGGTAAAGACTAGCCGACCGGTTAGCTAAGACTGCTCCAGTATCGTTGGCACGAATGTACGAAGTAACAATCCATAGATGCTTGATTTGCCTATCGGAAAATTGCTCTAACTTTCCACTTAATTGATGGCATACCGTTTAAAGACACACATCCAGCAAAACGTTTTTCATCCGCATCACTATGTGTATCGATGTCAACCCGGTTGTCCAGCTGCGGGGTTAGCGGCTTGGTTTTGAGTGAACTCGGGTGGGAGTTAGGAGAGCAAACATCCATGACCCAGCTTTCATGCCATTCCCCCGCGTAGATCGGATTAGATGACGGTGGATGTGAATTCCGGAGACTATGAGATGATTGGGCAGCTCCGATCAAGTTTAGTTACGTCCGATGGACTGATGGATTTCTGCAGTAGAATGAAAGTACACTCCTGAGATATCCTGTGAAATCCGCTCAAACTAAAGTTAAGCTCTGTTAGTTTTGAAGCCTTAAGTAGGGTGCCCTTCACCGGAGTGTTTCTCAAAATAAGGTCCGCGGACCCCTTCGGGGTCCGTTAAACATTTTTCTGGACTTGGTTATTAGATATCATAGGTTGAGGATATACATGCGGTGAAAATTTGGTTGTGACCGTGTACATTAGTCTGCATCAGTCGATGCCGTTGAGATGTTGGACACATCACAGTGCTTGAACGTGCTTGGTAGCCAATGCATTGACATGAACTCAGCTCAGGAGGCAGACTGTTGATTTGAGGAGAACCCGGTACACACAGTGTTAACACTGGGTCGAGTGCAGTGGGAACTGCGCGGGAAATGTTGGCCGCCCATTCACTGGGGACAACTCAGTGGTGATCTGCGAAGATGAGTGGACGTTTGGCGGCCGTTTCCATCGCGAGAGCTCCACTGTGAACTGCGCATTTTAGATCTCTGCCTAGCGACCGTGTTTATCGGGCCCGACAGTGTACTGACGCCGGTGAACTGAAGGTGAGTTTGGCAGGGCTGTTGAAGTCCTGCAGAAGTATTCACACCGGGAGGCCATGGGTAGAGACTTGGTGGGCTGTTCTACGTCCGTGCAACCTCAAATGCCCCAGCTGTGTTTATCCGAGGGGGGAGAGTAGAAGGTTAGCCTTAAGATATGGACCCATTTGTGCGGTCATATGGAGTGTTGCTATGCTTTGAAATTGACACACCGAAAAGGGAGGCTTATACGCTCGATTCAACGCGCGCAAGCTCAGAAGACAGGCGTTTGTATTTCTATTTAATGTGTGTGTTCGTTTGATTTTGCGAATTGGAGCCAAGTATCACAGAAACGTTACAAAAGGATGGCTGTTTTCTTTACTTTATTTTATACTTCATTTAAAGTCCAAGTAATCATAGCATACAAAATCCAAGTGTGTTCTGGAATCTTGTGCTGAAATATTTATTTCCTTTCTAGCATTTGTATCTATAACACAAACATGGACCGTTGACTGAAGACTGGAACACTGTTGAAAACGTCAAATTAACCTGTTTCGTCCAATTCAGATATAGGAATGCTTGCACCATCTAATGTGGTTACAGAGAATACGGAAAATTATACTTTCTTTGCTCCTCTACTACCTGGGTTGATGCAGCGTAAATCAGTGCCAACCTAAGCCGCTCCACTATCAGTTAAGTGGCGTCCTTGCAACGATGATAATCTTTGTTTTGGATTTATGGAAAAAAGTTCATCTGAACAGTGCCTGCTAAAATGTGGAGGTATTTCCAAACATGCGTTCGAGCTGTGGTGAGATCAACATGATTAACCTGTGCCCAGGCGACTCCTAAGTCTAAGTGCAGTTCAATCGACCAGACCGCTCACTTGTCGGTCGCGCACCTGCACACGCAACTCTGTAACATGGATGATTTTTAACGTCAGGCCAACCATACACTTTCGAACATCACACATCTCACATCTGGGACACGCGTTTGGGAGCATGAAGCCTTTCAACATGCGACGAATGAGCAATTCCTGTATCTGAATTGGACGAAACAGGTTAATTTGACGTTTTCAACAGTGTTCCAGTCTTCAGTCAACGGTCCATGTTTGTGTTATAGATACAAATGCAAACATGGAAATAAATATTTCAGCACAAGAGTCCAGAACACACTTTGATTTTGATTGCTATGATTACTTGGACTGTGAATGAAGTATAAAGTAAAGAAAACAGCCATCCTTTTGTAACGTTGCTGTGATACTTGGCTCCAATTCGCAAAATCAAACGAACACACTCGTTAAATAGAAATACACACGCCTGCCTTCTGAGCTTGCGCGCGTTGAATCGAGCCTATAAGCCTCCCTTTCCGGTGTGTCAATTTCAAAGCATAGCAACACTCCATATGACCGCACAAATGCGTCATATCTTAAGGAATACTTCTCCTCTCCCCCCCCCCCGAGAAACAAAGCCTGGGGCATTTGAGGTTGCACGGAGGTAGAACAGCCCATCTAACCTCTACCCATGACATCAAGGTGTGAATACTACTGCAGAACATCAACAGCCCTGCCAAACTCACCTGCAGTTCAGCGGCGTCAGTACACTATCGGGCACGATAAACACGGTCGCTAGGCAGAGACCTGAAATTCGCAGTTCACAGTGGAGCTCTCTCGATGGAAACTGCCGCCAAAGGTCCACTCATCTGCGCAGAGCACAACTGAGTTGTCCCCAGTGAATAGGCGGTCAACATATCCCGCGCAGTTCCCACTGCACTCGCCCCAGTGTAACCACTGTGTGTACCGGGTTCTCCTCAAATCAATAGTCTGCCCCCTGAGCTGAGTTCATGCCAACGCGTTGGCTACCAAGCACGTTCAAACACTGTGATGTGTCCAACATTTCAACGGCATCGACTAATGTAGACTAATGTACACGGTCACAAACAAATGTTCACCGCATGTATATCCTCAACCTATGATATCTAATAATGACGTCCAGAAAAATGTTTAACGGACCCCGAAGGGGTCCGCGACCACACTTTGAGAAACTCTCCGGTGAAGGGCACCCTAATTAAGGCTTCAAAACTAACAGACCTTAGCTTTAGTTTGAGCGAATTTCACAGGATATCTCAGGAGTGTACTTTTCTTCTACTGCAGAAATCCACCAGTCCATTGGATGCAACTGAACTTCATCGAAACGGCCCAATCATCTCATAGTCTCCGGAATTCATATCCACCGTCATTAAGTCCGATCTACGGCCGGGAATGGCATGCAACCTGGGTCATGGATATTTGCTCTCCTAACTCCCACCCGAGTTCACTCAAAACCAAGTCGCTAACCCAGCAACTGGACAACCGGGTTGACATCGGTACACATATTGATGCGGAAGAAAAGCCAATTGCTGAATGTGTGACTTTAAACGGTATGCCATCAATTAATTAGAAAGTTTGAGCAATTATCCAAAAGGCGGATCATGCAACTCTGGATTGATACTTCGTACGTTTGTGCCAACGATATTGGAGCAGTCTTAGCTAACCGATCGCCTAGTCTTTATCCGAGCCAATGAACAACTCGACGAGAAGTGTTTTCCGGAATGTTTAACAATAAGTAGTTCCTAATTCAATGATACTTTGATCAGGGAAGACAGGTGCTCAGAGTCGACACAAAACAATACATCAGATAGTGATAGCTCAGTGGTTGCGATTGATGCAGTGAACAATGGTTTGCGACGGTTCGAAGCGTGATTGCTTGACAATTCCCGGAGGATGTAAGATTTTTCACCCCAAGGTTGTGGAAAGTACTGTGAACTCATAATTTAACTGGTGTTGTTACATCATCTTAGTGAAACGGGCCATATATCATGTAAGGCACGTGGGATAATGTTTCTCTAATGCTCCTTTTGGAAAGCGTTAATATTGAGGCCCTGAGACAAATGGGCTGGAAGGGCGTTGCATGTTCTGAATACCAGCATTGAGCAAATGTTTATTTGACAATCAACTCGAACGTAGTTTGTGCCCATGACCTCTTAGGTTATAATTGTGACTGAGGAGGGAGCCCATGGTAGATAAAACAGACGCCGTAAGCTCAACGACTTACTGGATTTCGGGACCCAACATCCACCTTGGTCCTGCGAATGCCCACGCATAATAAATAAATAAATAAATGTTATATTCTTCGGCGATTCGAGGTGCAGTCCAACTATGTGGTCTGATCATTGTGTACAACAAGATCGCAAAAATAATCAATTTGTTCACGCCTTTTACAATGGATGCAAATCAGATTTTGAGGTGAGTGGCAGGATTAAGATATTTAATATATTAGAAAACCAGGAACAATAACATATGCGGGTTTAAACAGATGTCCAGTGAAATTAATACGGCCACTCATGGAACCATCCCCAGGGGACCTGCTTCCATGCAAGTATTCCCTCGAAATGTTTCGCCTGCACTTCCATGCTATATCTGGCCGCGTGCCGGTGTGCCGTAGTAGCATATCAGCCATCATCTATTTATCGTATGTTGTGTTTTTTTTCGGGCTGCTTTTATACATGTGTTATGAGCGATGAAGCTTCAGCCCAGTCCGTCATGCGGATCATATAACTATGGCACTTTTTATACGCCAATCAATTTGTGGCAATGTGCCTTGCATAGTTAAAGTCTTTTATAATCTGGAAACTATAACCCGTCACCACAGGAGGTCAGCCCAATCGTAGCCAATAATGAAATAACGAAGAATGTAGAAAAATAAGAATTATGTGAAAGAGGCACTTTATCGTTAATGTAAAAAGTAGGCAGGTATGTTTTGTTACATCCGCGTAAAAATGGGTCGAGCCGATCATAGGATCAAATTGTTTGACGTGACAGCCGGTGACGGATAACTTGACGAGTTGTCCATAGACAAATGTTACATAGAGAATCCGATTTTGCCATCACTGAATTGCAGTATATGTTTCTGGATTGTTAACTCCAGAAATGAGGGGAAATTGTTAGCAGTGCAGAACAAATGTAGTGAAGGTGATCGCAGAACTTTATTACGAATTAATCAATTGGTGGGGAGCTTTACGAAAATACTTTCCGACCGCACACCAGTAAAGCATTTTGCTCTCGGTTTTAAACAGCAGACAGTTGTTATGAATTAAGTTTGAAAGGAGTAAAACCGCATAGGAGGTAGCATTGAAGAATAGCATAAGAAGCGGTTTGTAACAGCTCATCTTAGTTGCTCATGTTTCTCTGGTGTATTTGTATATTGTTTCCAGTCGATATTCTCCGGTATCATGCATGATCCGGCACTTCTTCATACAGCTTTTCAGCAGCAAGTTGAATTTTTAGGATCCATTTCACTCTGTCCGTTGACAGATAAACCTTTATCGTTTTCTTGAACATGCAACAATGTTCAATGCATCCAATCTCTTTTGGCACCTTATTCCATGTGGAGCCATACATATGAAGGTAGAAAATTCTCCTTAGGCTGGTCTTGCATTTAGGTAAATAGAATATACATACACTATCTCGCAGTTCATAAGTGGTATTATCCCGAAAGTGTAATTGATAGGTTCCATATGCTTTCTGCCACGCGAGTTTGTGGAGGAAGCACAGATTTGATAGCATTCTTCGTAACCACAGAGGTTCATGATTCAACTGCTTGCGCCTGTCTTTGTATGAAAGAGCGGTTGGATAGCCAAGTAGACGCTGCGTAAAGGCGCGCTGGCCGTTTTGAATGGCTCTCAAGTCATCCTTTCGCAAGTTACTGAAAGTAACACAGCAATAGTCAAATAAAGGCCCGATACTGATTTTGAAATCAATTAGTCTGGTTTCTTTCAAGGTTAGTAGGTGGTATATGAGCCCGACCGACTAATGACACGGATCCGATTCGGCGTCAGAGACGAACATTCATTAGGCCGATATTACGACAAGAAGTGAAACATAACCATATCCTAAGTTTCTCGTCACTTGATGTAGCAGTATAAGCCGTCGATCTAAGAGTTAATTCAATGCCAAGCTATCAAACCGGTATGTTGCGCCACTTCCTCCTTCTAACATTGACCAACATGCATCCTTTCACCGGTCATCTATCTAGCATACTCATGTATCACCTTGATTAAGTTGACGTCATCGTGCAAGAGCAACACAGCTTCCGACAGAACTCAGCGTGCACTACCCATCTACTGTTAGCACGGGTTGGTTCGACGGAAACATTGAATGATGGTGTAGAATTTGATGTTGTCTATTTCGATGTCTGTAAGGAATGCGATCGGTTGCCCTGTCGCACCCTTCTAACCAACCATCGGGGGTACGGCATTGGTAGTCCCCTTCCATAGAGTATCAGGGACTTCATTTTGCACACGCGTCTGGAAGTGAAATTAGGCGATTCAGTGTTAACTCCAATACACGTGGAATACGGTATGCCACAAGGTTCCATATAGGAGCTCCGATGTTCCAGGTTTTCAGCTGGCGAATAATTCCGCTTTCAATAGTGAAAGCTCAGTATAACATAAAGCTCATTTTCGATGATTCATCATCAGGCTATGTGCAATACATATAAATAGAAGAGAAGTAGGGTGAGTTGTTTGTTATAGGTAGAAATTCATTACATATAGCTCACACCTACTGCCATCACACGCCCGGAGAAGCACTCTCCGCGCGTTTTATCCTTTCGGGAATCGTCAGTAGTGCTCATTCCATCGGACCCTTGCAGAGCTCTAACCCGCAACTCGACTGCTGCCAGTCCGTGGTCTAGATCACTGAGCTACGGAGGACGGCAACGACCACTGGGAATAAATTACTAGATATGATATAGCGCCGCTCGCTATCCAATGACTTGCACGTTACTGCCGTGCAGAGGAGTGGGTAGGCGCCTCACCAGGCGACGGACAAAGTTACTCTGCCACTTAACTTTTGGCCTTATAAGCAGTTTGGTCTGCGTATTGATCACAGTGGAGTAGTAGGGGGTTGAATGTTGTAGGTAGAAATTCCTCGTATGTTGACCCACTCAGGCAGTCATCATACGCCAGGAAATGCACTGTACTAACAAGGATTTTAAAGTAGATCGAAGTGAATTCTAGCAGTACTTGTGTGAATGTTTCTAACATTGGGTCTGCTGCATGAAAGGCTTCAACAAAGAGTAAGTGGGATAACCTCAAACAAAAATATATGTGGATGACCTTTTAAGAATTCTCGAATGTTTCTAGGTAAGCAGTTAATGAAGACTAACGCTTGTGAGGGGATTTCCAGAATTGTTGTACCAAAATCAACCGAAGCTTCGGAATCAGCAATTGACAAGCTTCTAATGAATAAACTAGTACATGAAATGTATGCAGAAAAGAAAAGCACCCAACGGCGACCGAAGTGATGTTTAGCCGACCAGTACGTTGGTATTTCGATTTGCAGTTGGTTAGTCATCCATACCGTCAACTCTAGATTGCTTTCTAAAGGTCACGGTGAAGTGCACGCTCTTGCTAGTTAACTGAACTCTTGCACATGAACGTGGCATACCTCTGAAGCTTTTGCCAACGAGCAAATCAAGAGTTGGAGATTGGCCATAAAAAATGCGATCAGTCGTTTACTACTTGGTTGGTATCAGCACGTTTGGAAATCACTCACAAAACACTTAACTTACGGGGTTATCCGGGATAATGTGAGCATCAATCTCAATTCCTGGTGGAAGCGACGTCCGAAGCTGGATCAGACTCCCTTAATATCCCGAAACTTGTAGACCAATTTTCACCAACAACGATATGGTTGTAGTACCTGCCAGAACAGTGTGCAGAATTGCCAAAGAAACATCTGTACTAGTCCGAGACAGTGCGCTTGATCGAGCGCGGATATCCGAAGGGAATTGGAGTCGGACACGGTGGGCTAAATTCGATAGGCAACAAAAGATGCTGCCGAATGAAGCTATCAGGAGCAAATTTCAGTATTGTAACTCACCAAACCTAGAAGTGAGAAAGCGGATGTAGGGCAAGATGGCCAAAGTGTAAGGGTGGTTCGAAAGAGAAATAGTAATTGGTCAGAAATGCACTTTACATAAACGAGAGTAATTAGCTTTTGGGTCGCTACACTTCCGCAACAAGGCTTGTAATAGAAGCGCTAGAAAATGGACGCAAAGAAGAGAAAGTTTGCAGCGACGAGCCTTGACGCAATGGGCGCTTGAATTCACCGCTTCTTAGACATTTCCTTTGTGACTATCCCATGATGAATCTGTTCAAATTTTACACGATGTTTATTTTTGGTATACAACAATAATCGAGCAGATACCGGCGCTTCACATTTCTTGCCTTCTGTGGTGATATCAAGGCATGGCCATCAAGTTCTGTTGCAGCTTCACCTAGCTAAAAATATGTACCGTATTTCAAGTTGAGCAAATGTAAGCTTCTCTCCACATAACACCAAAGTACTTACTCCCACCGGCTCGGAGTTAAACGACTCAGCAGTCTTCTGTTGGCTATGACCTAGGCCTACTGATTCAGGATGATATTGCTTGTTTTAAGCAACCTGATAAGGGAGTGACTTCTGGCAACCAACACGTCGGGCTGTGGTGGTGAGCTTCCGGACACATATGCATCATTATTTTCTGACAGACGTTTAGCGATTACGCTCATCCTCATGCCGATTAGACAATCTGGGCCTAGGAAACATAGTCAAAAGCGGCATCATTACTTCAGAGCAGCCAAAACGTCGGGCTTTCAAGTACGTCTTCGAAAAGCATAGGCTTCCCAAAGAAGCGAGGCCCAACCGCTTGATGATATTCAGCGGACGGTACCATCATTCATAGACTGGGCTTTAATTTGGTGCGATGGCTTGCGTGTTACAACGATCCAGTGAATTATGCCGGATGTAGCCTTTCACACTTTCAGAGCCACCTGTACCAGGTCAGCCAGATTTCAGAGGCCAGACCATCGCAGTCTCCCAGCCCCTCAGGTTAGGGGGTGGAGTGATGGTGCCTCCACACTCCATAAAACCGACTCACTGTAGCCCCGTGTTGAAACTCCGCTGCTTTGCGGTTAAGTTTTTTGAACGAGAGGTTTTGGTTGCAAACCGTAATCATTCTCCTTTCTAGGCCTGGGAAACCTGACAATCTTCTGCCCACGCGATACAACACAAGGTCTTCCTCTTCAAGTATTCGCTTGATGCTCTGACCGTGGCAGTGATCGGACCAAGTATTAAATCATTGATCGCATTCCTTATGGCCGGTTTCAAGTTTCTGATTTGCTCGTTGTCAACGTCTTCTGTGGTGTGCCACGTATGTGTGCAAGAGTCAATTTGACTAACAATAGCTAACAGTTAACATTGACCCTAAGAAATTAGTCTAGATATGTTTATATCGATGAATTATCACAAGCAAATGGTAGTACCATCGCACTGGTCGGATAAACACCACTACGGTTTCTGTTGTAGTTTTCATATGATAAATGCATAGCATGTATTATATTTTAATCTTTAGCAGCTTGTCAAATGCTGATTCTGTGTTTTCTTAATCTAGTACATTATATCTTGCATTCCCTTCACAGGACTTGTCATCTCCGCGGCTTACCTAGGAATTTTAACTAACTTCGGTTAGTTTATGCACATATACATGGGATCGACGACTTCAGGTAAGTGAACACTTCTGATTGGTTACACAATTTATGTAGCAAAGAGCGGACTTCATTTACTTTTCTGTTGTAAGTTTATTGTCCATTCTCTTCCGTCTCATCTCCCCACTCCAACCACGTCCACTATCGGTAGCCATTATATTTTGCGAAGCAGTTATTTTGTATTCCAGAATATTTAATATCTCATTTTCTACCTATCAAGTTGAATTGGTAGCACATTACCTACAATGTGTTTCTCATCTTTAGTTAATGTGTATAAATGCTAATAATTTACAGTACCGCTGATTCCCAGGCGGCCGAATAATGGTCTACTTGGTCCAGTTCGATCCCACTCAAGTTTAATGCGATTTACCGCGAGTCATCGTTAACATCTATCGGAGAGGCTATACACTGAACCTTTCAGAACAATATAGCCACATGGTATAAGACTGAAATTTCTTTTGTTTTCGTGTGTCATCCCTGGAATGCGCTCCGGGTTTCGATTGGTTCCACACCGACAAGAACTATATTGTTATGTCGCTTAAAGGACGCACAGGGACACTCAAAGATTTGGTTGGTTAGCATTATCGCTCTGTCCCATTCCTAGAAAAACACTGGAATTATTGTCCCTCGCCTACACTTACTGTGAAACTTCAAGGAGAGCAGAACTACTGCGTCAAATGCACCTAAAACCATAAGTCATCCGTTTTCCAGTAAAACTAGTAACTTGTCTTACTAATGGATATCTATTTTACAGTTCTACAATGACTACACTGGACCACCCACTGTGGATGGTAAAGCGATGCTTCTTAAGTCGTATGAATTCATTGTGCTTCGTGACGGAACACCAACGCACATTTGCCCCTGACCTGGCTATTTGTACCCATGACAAGCCTAATTGGTTCATTACATTGCATCATGCGACACAACGTCCATCATTTCTACCGTGAAATCGTATCTCCAGTCTAATGCGCTCCGCACACAATTTACTACCTCGGACAATCGAGGACTTGGTGCACCCAACGGAACTCTCTCGAACTGCAAATATTTACTTTACCATTACTGCCGTTATTTATTTGTACTGTTGCATCATAATCTTGCCTGGATATTCAGGCACTGTGTGCCTCTGGTTCAGCTTTTCCAGCATCAAGACCGTGTGGGCTTATTAAGAAATTAATTTAGTGATTGGGAATATTTTGTTGCCTCCAAGGAAGCAAAAATGGTGTATTTTCCCGCCCAAACACATCCTCTGCAGCGTCTGACGAAATCTCCGTAAACAAACATGTTTCCTTTGAAAAGGAAATGCATTTAGTCTCTGTTGATTATGACAATGCTCCAGAGAACGTTAGCCCGCAAATTGGCTGTGGAGGGACACATTTCTCATGCTTTGATCTGATAACCAAAACCCAAATATTTAGGGTAAATGCATAACCCAAAAGTAATCTAGTTGCGGAAAGACTTGTCTGACGAATGAGCCTTGAAAGTAATCCTCTAAGGCAGAAACAGTCTAATCGTAACGTAATGACTCCGGAAGCCTTGATGAGCAATCTTCATGGTGTATACTGCTTAAAACAGGTAAGTCATCATCATCATCATCATACACGTTAGCTGGAGGTGGGGAACACCTCAGCTACTGTGCCGCAATACATAAAAAACAGGAGAGACTAAAAGCAACTGGTGCAAGCCGACTGAGCTGCTGGTAACGGATAGGCATCGTTCCGGTAAGCTACCAGCCGGCTACTGTGCGTCAGAAAAACTATTATGCGAAATTATATAAAGCTAAATAATGAGCTCGTGGTCGGAGGGGGAGTCTAAGAGGGATGGGGTGGGACAAAGAAACTCACAGCACGAACGCCACTGAGGTCGGCTCCTAGCCATATCAGCAGTTGTGTCTAACCAAACAGGTACGACTTAGGAAATAATACCGAGTGAAAGCATTAAGTAGGTAGCAAAGCAGCTTGTTTTCAGTAGATCATCATCAGGCTAGTACAAGCACAATTATGCAGATCAAATCTGAACACGTAAGTTATAAGCGTCAATAAATCGAAATTCGTCATCGATAATGCTATGTGATTAACCCGACTTGTGTGGAGTCGGGTGGAATGGCTAGATAAGTCTGATTCCGTGTGTTAATCTGTAGCCCGGGTAGACTTATGGTCTGCACAAAATGCTTCTGTGCACAGAACTCCGGTTTTTGAAGCCGAATTGCGATTGCCTCTGATGTCGACAGCATGCGGCATCTGGCAGCTGGTGTATGGCGTCCTGGTAAACAGTAGCTCGATTGGAAGGAATCTTTTGCGTTTATTTTGTATTCGGAATCCACTAAACGAGACAACACTGCACTCGTCACATTCTTCCTCACATCACTGTACAGCCAAACCGGACAATGCTCTCGACCTGTTACGGACAGTCGTCTGGTCATTTTACAATATACGTTGCTTGACACGAGCTAAGTAAATTGTTCACACGAAGGGAATTTTGAGATCGGGGTATCATATCCTTGAGCTGCTGGCTCACAATTGTTGTGGAGGTGAAGCTTAGGTATTAGTCGGCCGCAAAAATTACGTTTTGGCAGTGGCTAGGGTAAGCCTTCGAGTGGTTCGCTGCGCTATCGCTTCACCCTTAAACAGTAACATTATCTTAAGCACTCCACTGCAGAAGCAGATTGCACCTAAGGTACTTGCGGTTTCATGTGTTTCTGGATAAATTTTTCTGGGTATCTCTACCCAGAGTAAGAGTGTGAGATTATGTCATAGTGACCTGGTTTGCTTGTATCTTCACACATAAATCTCCAATCATCGACTCTTTCGCATTGTAGATTCAGCGTATGCGAAGCACTGTGGTACAGACAAACTTATAGTAAACAAAACTTTGCAACTCAAGTCCAGGATGCGTTTTATGCATACAGCAAGTGCATTAAGCGGTGTGCCCTATAGCATTGGGGGCGTTCCCGGTAGCCCTAATGCATAGTTCCAAACAAATGACCGAAACTTTATCAAAAAGCAGTCGCTTCTCAATCCCGAACTGGTCATCTCCACCTGCATCGTAATCGAGCAAATTCATTCTTTACAATGGAAAATGCTGCTTCCTGCACAACAGACCTAATGCTTGCTCAATGTGAAAGCATGATCACAGGACCTCAGCGCGATCCCATTGAGGCATTAAACTCAAGTTATCTGGAATGATACGGCATCGAATGAACGACACAGCGGATGTGATGGAATATTTCACCGCCACCGAAATCACCTGTTTTGTGATGTGGTGAGACTGCACTAATCGAAGTCGATGGTTAACCCGAGTGGTTACAGTGACTGCGCATTTTGCATGACGTAGGTAATTTTAGATGCACATCATGAATTGAAGGCTGATTCGAAAGGAACATGTATCTTTTTCCACTCGCTGGCGATTTCCAAATTCACATTCTGTAGACCCGGCTCTAATCAACTAAGGATTTAAACCAACTCTTTAGGAACCAGTGCTATCTTGTTGCCAGTGTCACATTGTGGCAAGCCACTAAGCCCAGAACATGGAAAACAGTCCATGCGTGACCTTCGACTCTTTTATCAGGATCTTTCGGTCGATAAATTGGTAACATGCAACGATTTGGCCTCAGAAGTTATGCACAAATGTTGATCGATTACTGATATTGTACTAAGTAACAGAGAGATCGCACGCTGGATGCGCACTTCATTTCACAATAACCTGAGTTATCGTTTGCCATGAAAGTAATTGCGGGCATTTTCACTCAACAGGTCTCCAGTCATCAGTTTGTTAGACTTTCTTCGTCACATAACTTTTCCGTAGCAGTTTAGCCAAGCACGTACAAAATGTGTTCTTTTTACCCCGTAGGGTGAAAACTCAGGTGCAGCTCCCGCTCTGGATGTTGATAATAAGTGAAATAGGATATCACCACAGGATAGGTATGCAACAGCAGTTGTTAACAAAATGCTGAAACGTCGACATAATTTAATTAGTTTATTGACCAATTCTTTGTTGAATACGTTTCGAGCTACATAAAACGAGATAAATGAGTGATAACTGACGTAACATAGACCTGTGTACGGACATTCGGACAACGTCCTATGGGGTGGTGACTAACGTTACTTGAAATTTTGGATGCAACTTTGTTGCAGGATTTGAAACGGTTTGATTTAATAATGTCAACGAATTTGTGCATTGAAATGCCACAACATCGCGATATCTGTTTCACCGGCGTGCTAATCACTCTGAGGGCCCAGCGGTGATTACTGTAGAGCAGTTGGTCCAATGGGCTAACACATATGCAGTGAAAAACCTAGGATCAGATAACGGCGGGATGTGCTTAAACTGTATATGTGCATCGACAGAGAAACCAAAAGAGAAAGTCGAATGGCAACAAAATGTCCACCCCGAGCGAACTGGGTACCTAACCGGAGGTGGCAGTTACACGTCGCGCACCGGCCTCATGTAAGTTACTGATCACTGCACCAGCTGGTCCGGAATCCCAATCCACAGCGGTACGGGGCTAACCAGAACATGATAAACACTACACCGTTAAAATATTCGCTCAGTTGCTTCAGTACTTTTTACCTCACCTGTGGCAACTCCGGGAGTAAAATCGTGTGAAGTATACAATGGGGCATATAAAATGTATGATTTAGTAGGTCTACGCGATTCGAGTTCTATTAGCGGGTCCGCTCGGCTGCAGCAAATCTGTGTTCAGCTATCCACTGCTGAGTATCTGTCGATCCCAGCAAATGCCGGCATCGCTACGGAGGCTCAATTGGATGGTCCGGCTCTCTACTGTCTCCAAATCTCGATATTCAAGGCGTTGTTCCACACGCAGCATCCATGCAACTTGCTGTTGGCCAACAAGCAGCTACCTTAATATATCTGCTTTATCTGAAGACGTTCGCGATGCTGTTGTTAAGCTGCGCTGTAACAGAAACTTCAGAGTCTGTTCATCAGTTATCAGGGAACATCTCAAGTTGCTAGCCTATGAACTGCAGGCCAACAGCGATAGGCTCTCTCATGCAACTTTATCCTTAATTTTGGAGGTGCGCACCTTGTACCAAACTATGCAGTGGTTTGCGTCAGCCTATTCTGCTCTGTTTGTTACTAGCTGGGCCAGCACCCAAGCGTGTCATTTCGCCCTACGGTGTTATTGTGCAGGGTTGTTACAGGTACAGAATTGGTGCCAAACAAAACAGCGACGACAAAATCATTGATGAATAGTTCGGTCGCACATTAGGGGAGTAAAGTAGGATAAAGGAACGTTTTATGTTTATCGTATTTACACACCAGCTTGAGGCGAGGCCTTCCAGTTACATGCGCAAAATATCTTACTTGCAAAGAGCTTCCCGCTAGATGCAAATGACAAGGTGGGAAGCCTACAATACCTTGTTAACTTCAGGAGCACAGGTTATGTGAAGGGTTTCGACGTGGCTCTATCCCATTCTTGTATCCCACGGCCGATGATTTTGTCCTGCTTTGGACTCATCAAGAGTTGCTTGCGGAGCTCAATGACTTAGTGATCATGGAAATAGCTGTCAAGCACAAAGTGCCGAGTAACCCACTTAGCACGGCTATCACTACCTCAGGGCTACCTGTGCAGACAGCGGTCGATTTCTGTAGGACCATCTAACCTTGGCGGAATTTGGATAACTGAGCGCTCTTAAAACCGGTTGGTTTTTATCAAGCGTTGCATCTGAAACTGTGGCCTGGTTGTACCCGTGTGATTATTGTGCACTTTAGTTTGGTCGTATAAGCCCTAAAATCCTAGTCTGTTTCCTTGGTGGTTTGCCGATAACTGTTTGATTCGTCCCGATCACTGTACCAGAAACGGTGAACTCTGTCCCCTCAAACGTCAAAGCCAACCGTGGCCACAATAGATGTTGCGTGTCACAATTTAAGACACAGAGTAGATATTCTGAAACCGGAAAATTACTGGCTGTGTGTGTTAGAGAATCCAGTGGCTACACTACGTTGGTCCACATGAACATGCATTCGGAACGGTGATAACAACAGTTACTGGTGATAAATGCAATGCGTAGGTTTCCAATGATCCGAAGAACTGTGTCTGGGGAAACTGCTCGAGGAAATTGTGAAGAAGGATCTTCTCCAGTTGTTAGAGTCGAAAGATCTCCTAAAGCGGGCACGGCATGGAATCATGAACGGCTGCTCATGGATCACCAACTTTCTGTGGACGCGGCAGGATTGATTGTAGGCGTAGAACCGGGGGAACTCGGTGGATATTAGCTAAATTGATTTCAGTAAAGCTCACGAGAAAGTGAACATGAAGTCGTGCTTCACAAGCTGAGGATGTGTGGTGTTGGTGGCGAACTGCACCAGTGCATCAATGACTTCCGTATTGGTAGAAGATGGCGGGTACAAGTGGATGACCACCTAACGGACTGGTACACCTCCACTAGCAGTGTACCCCAATGCACAGTGCTGAGGCCCATTTCATTCCTTATCCACATCAACGAACTACCTCAGTTTCTTCGGTCGCCCTGCGTATAATTTGCAGATGGCCTGAAGATTTGGAGGATTATTCATTCTCCCGGTGACTGTGACGTCCTTCAGCAGGACCTCAACTGCCCATCACGGTCGTCTGCAGAAGTTGACCTTTCGGTCAACTCGGTCAAGTCCTCGTTTATGGGCCAGGGGAAGGGTAGTAACAGGTATGCGTACACCCTGACCGACCACCCGCTGCATCTCACCAGTTCCTTAAAGAATCTAGTCGTACTCTCATGCTGTCATCTGTAGTCTGTCAACAACGCGAACAGACTGTACGCAACCTGACTACGCCTGCTTTTGGCACTTAGGAGCAGCTTTTACACTTGTTCTGAAGAGATTGCCACCAGTGCTTGTTTACGGCTCACCCGCCTATTGCCCGATCACAACAGATGTGGTGCAGAGACTGGAAAAGGGCTAGCATCCAACTACCCGGCTCATCCCCAGTTTACGGGGTATACCGTACGAGGACCGATGAAGGAGACTAGAGCTGTATCCCCTGTCACATCGTCGGCTTCAAATTGATCTAATAATGACGCAGCGTATATTGCACCTAGGCCACTTCCCTATGTTGAAGCCGCTGGTTCAAGTTCGCACACGAAGCAGCATACGCGGACACCGGTACAAACTGGAGGTACCGGATTAAATGTACATCGCTCCCGCTCTATGTTTCGAGGGTCGCGTGGTACAATATTGGAACAAGTTGCTGGAGATGCTAGTTGAGGCGAAATCGGTGTCGGAATTTAAGAGATTCCTGCATGCCAACTTTGCGAACTGCAGGTATAGGGAGCGCATCGCACCCGGATCAGATGTAGTGCATCTGCAATCTGCTGTCAGGCGCAGGAATCAGCGACGTGATTACGCGCATATGCCCAACCCACCTAGGATGGAGCAATACAGATTTTTATCTTTTGGCTCTCTATTTTCAATATTCAGTAATTAGTATTCTTAAATGGGCGATGTGCATATGTGAAATATTGGAGCAAGTGATTCATGTAATAACACATGAGTAGATGTTCGGGGCTAAGCACGAGGTAGAGTGTAGGGTATTGGAGCAACCACTGTCTATCTTGCATTGGGACACGTAATATCAATCGTGTCCACTGTTAGCTTTGAAGTCAGCCAGTGCCATACCGATGCCTGGGACCGCATTCGAAGTGGACGGTTTCGGTGTCACACTCCCATCCACACACTCCACGGTCAAAGGTTTGGAAACATGGAGTTTAGACGTTTTGGGGCCGCTCTTGGCATAACTCATCGAGGGATCTTTCCCATGTAAATGCAGTCATTATTGCATGCAAGTCAAGGTAACTTGAGAACTTGTTAACTACTACTGCCAAATTCTGACCTGACCTGGATGTGATTAGCATTTCGCTTCATATGTAGGGATTTCTGACCAGAGCGAAATTCTAATGCATACTTGTTCTGGCCTTTGGTATAATCAGCGTAAAATCTTCGTTTCGAAAGCTCTCAATTTGAGCTATGATGCAGTTCGATTGTAGTCAGATCGCAATAGGCCTTTTTATGTAGCAGACCGCAAAGCATCCACAGTGTATGCTACGAGTTCAGGTTCGTTGCAACACTTTCGATAATTCATGTCGGTGTCTGCCAATCAGATAGTTAGTAAAAGATCTCTGCAAGTGTTTCACAGCAATTCTGTCTCGCTTTCTCATCATACCGTGTATTATATTGCAGTACTCGAAGATTGTACGGGTGAGTAGCTTAAACTGCTCAACTCTGTCATGGGCTGTATGCATTCTGTTGGATATATTAACCACAAACTCTCTGACTCGTGCCACTAGTACAGTGTTTTTTCTGAGGAAGTGAAGGTACATGACTACCTGATTACGAGATTAGGAAATCAAGCGAGAACAGCTCTATTGGGACGTGCTCGGCGTTCAGTACGATAGCTCCTTCGGAGATAGGCCAACCGTATGACATAATTGCCGAGTGTTTAGCCGAAAGTTGGTTGGTACAATGACCCAAGGGAATATACGTGATCATGTATGGGTAGCAATGTTACTTCTAAGTCGTCACACTGAGACATATAAACGAGTTCGATTTCGCCTTCGGATGTTCCCATCTGGCCGACTAATTTTACAGATGTGGTGATATCACCGATGTAGAGCAGTAGCGGTGAAGGTCGGAGCACGCTACATTTTATGGCCATACTAATGATGCAGCGTGGAGAAGAACGATAGTCACCTGGTGGTGACCACTTGTAAGAGGTCCCGGATTTCAAATGCCGCTAGTATTCGTAACATCTGCTTGTGAGGCACCTGGTCGAATGCTTGGTGTACACCCTTAAGTAGACTTACTGCCGCATTGCCGGAATTGATAGCTCCTGAGATGCAGTTCAGATAATGCACCTGACAGTTGGCGTATGATTGCTTCTTAAGGTAACTACAGTGCGTCGTATTTTTCCGACTCAAGGAAATGGAAACTTCATTACCTCGTTCTTTGTGGGGTTACAAATAATCAGGACTGCGGCGGATTGACCGGTGTTTCGCAATAAGTTACTGGGGAGCTCCCTTGTTCCGAGTTACTATAAAGGATGTTTTCGATATCTCCTCCCAGGAAACACATTTATAACAAGGTTTAAATAAACTAACTATGCTGCTGAAAGCGGTATTAAGGTTAATATAGAAAGTGATTTAAACAACTCAACTCAAGCAATAGCAACATCGCTCCACTCAAGGCAGGTCCTGTGACAGCAAACAGTTGATTTACAACTTGTTGTAAATGTATTGCCTGACCAGCGTTATCGAAAATAGTGCGCCTGTTCGCAAGTTGGTTTTCTGATTTTGCCATGGGCATAAGTTAGGAGTTAAAGGATGTTTTCCATTGAGCAGGTATGTTATGTAGTCATTTCCCCTCAGAAATTTTATGGGAGCAATAACGAACAACATTTTTACGGGACAACTTGAATTCAGCTTATTACGTGTCATCCCATTCAGCCGCTTATGGGCGATATATATATATATATATATATATATATATATATATCCAACGATTGGGAGAATATGTTCGTCAGACGCATTTGTATGTTAATTTCTCCTAGTTTAATGGGGTGGATGATGGAATGCCATCGGATCTCAGCTTGGAAGATTGCGTGACTTTGATGCTAACTTGTGGATATCTTTGAGCTAAATGTTCATTATATTACGATGTTTGTTAATACAAACTATGTGTACGCAATTCCGAGGTTATTTTCGGGAAGCATGTTGTTGACGAAAAAGTAAGTGAATGATTCTCTAGATCATGTAGCAGATGTAGGCCGTAACGGCGCTTTGCTGCCGCTCGACCACCACCAGTCGCGCGCGGGCTGAGTATACCTCGAGGACGCCCAAACCTACACGGATTCGAATCGGTGACCTATTGGTTGCAAACCAAACGCGCGGACAACTTGGCCACCGGCCGGTATGTCAGTGTGTCTTAACATGTGTTACTTCGTTTTTCAGTCGTAGCAGTACAGTCAGGAACAAGGTTTTGCCATGGCGTCGCCATTATCTCCTGTACTGGCGAACTTGTATATGGAAGGCGTTGAGAACAGGGCGTTAACAAACACCAGGAACTCACGGAATGTTTGGTGGCGCTATGTAGACAAGACGTTTGTACTGGTTAAACTGGATAATATGGACGATTTGCTTGATCAGTTAAAATCCATTGATGAGAGCTTACACTTTATTAATGAGTTGGCCTCTGGTAGCGGGACAATACCATTTCTTGTCTGCCTGGTTCACAGAAATGGGGGAAATTTAAAGATGCCTATATATCGCAAGCCAACAGATACTGCCGTTGTACTCCACTACACTTCTGGTCATCTGGAACAGGTTTGCGCTGGGACAGCCTCAGCGCTGTTCTACAAGGCACAAACTCTGTGCACGATGGAGGAGGACAAATAGGCTGCGCGGAAAGTGGCAATGAGCAAACTATTAGAAAATGGTTACCCACGGAGGCTAGTCAAACGCCATGTTAAACCGACAGTCTAGACCCACAACGGAGTGGATATGGACAGTAGGAATTCCGTACAAGGAAGGCACTTCTGTGGGTAATAAACATGGAAAATATAACGGTGATCTCCCGGCGAGGTCAAACGCTAAATTCAGTGTTGGCGCACCTGAAGGACCCCCTTCCCAAGTATAGAACGATTAACTGTATTTATAAACTTAAATGTAAGGACTGTACAGGTGTGTACATAGGCCAAACAGCGAGAGTTATGCACACGTATCTCAGAGAACAGGAGGCGCATTTCAAGACTACAGACAAATATGTTTGAATACAAGGCAATATTAAGATACTCGGTTGTGGCTGTACATGCATCAGACACGGGGCACCAGATCGACTTAGTAACGTAGTCATTAGTAGGGGTATGCGATCAAGGCCCCAACGGTTGATTGCCAAGCCTTTGGAAATTATACAATTTTACAGCTGTGTGAATAGAATGGAGGGAGTAGAACTCACTACTGTCCGGCGAGTGATCTTAAGCCGGCGAGCCTGACGAGTGTCGGTGCATGGGTCAGATTGAAAAGTGCAACTCTACTCCCACTGTTACCAGTTTGGGCTTATTCGTCAATGCCATGACGCACAAAGGAACACCTGGACTACTCCCACTGTGATTGAACCACCTAAGATGACATCACGAGCTGTGATTGTAATGACACCTTGGCTCAAGTCTTGGGTAACGCGGTTATCGTCGCTGTTCGCTATAAAATGCCACTCCAACTACACACTGATTCACCTGGTCTGACGGAGCTCTTGTATCGAGAGCGTAACGTTAGTGAACCACTATACCAACCGATTTTTAGCAAACCTCTTTGAACTCAAGAATCTGGTAATTTGCATGCCCAGGCATTCCATAAGTGCAGTGAAATAGATATTTGACTAGTTGATTGAATGGCCATTACAAAATGTTACGATCACTTGTTGCTTTGGATGCAAAGGGTTAGCTATGCCTGTTCTTAGCCAAATGCATCCATTACACTTTCAAATTCCTCCTTATAGATATACCGTTGCTCCACGTATATCTCAAGCTGGTCCTTAATGCTATCTAGTTGCTTCCAACCGGCGCCAAGGCCCGTAAATTCTACTGCTCAGTAAGTGAGGAATGCCGAATCAGCCAATAGGTTCCCAATCTGGGTACACATCCGTTATACTATCGGATGATTTGGGATTAGTTACTCAACAAATAGTAGGCATTTTCTCAAAAGTGTTTGGACCTGTTGGACGTAATTTGCAAGTTTTAACGACCGTTCTGAGAGATCTATTCAGGAGAATGTTTTCTTCAAGGAGGAACCTGAAGGCGTTCTAGAAGCAATTGGCCAAGAAACCGCATAGGTTACTGCATATCAGCATGTTTCATGCTAAGCTGGAGATGGCACTTTGTGGTCACCGAGAAGACATCCAATGCGATAAACCGGGCCGAGAAAATTTAGGGTATTTCAGGATTGGTATTTTGTTGATCAGATATTGCCCTGTATAATATTGTGTAGTATACCTATTTTTATTGTATATTGCAAGAAGAAACGCAAACGGTAAGCTTAAAGCGAACAACTGTTTTCGATCTATTCACCGTCAGAAACTCATCATATCACAGCATCGCAAAAAGATTAGCGTCTATTTTGGATCCTAATAAGAAGATGATAGCCCCTCAACAAATTACGGGCACTTTCCAAATTAAAATGTTTCGGAAAACTGGTAGCTTGGGTTGATAATTCAGTTGCTCATTTGTTCGCCGAACTGGAAAATTTGTTTGCACACGTTTCACCGCCATGCGAGGCGGCATCATCAGTGCGTCGAGTTGTGGAGTGTAATCTCGCTGATTGATTTGTCGATCCGTGATCGGCATGCAGGTGACTTTTCGGAAGTGACGGATTCGATCTGTGTCCCGTGATCTCTACCCATTTCCCCGTGACGGTGAAACGATCGCAAACAAATTTTCCAGCTGGGCGAACAAATGAGTACCTGAACTTTCCAAGTTGTTGAAAACCTTAAAAGCATGAACATCATAGGTTATCGAATGTTTCCTCTAGACCTCGTATCGCAGTTCACGAATGTCCCACCGCTGGAAACAGTCAACTTGCTTTGTACTTACTTTGAGCAGCACAATATAAAGGTCGAGATATCAACTGTCTACTTGAAACAGATATTACTCAGATGCACTTATAACATCCAATTCAAATTCAACAATAAATTCTAAAGAAGTAGATGGCATAGCGATGGGATCATCTCCCGGACTACTATTATCTGAGTAAATATATATATATATATATATATATATGGGAATGTTAACAGATGGCCCATTAAAATTGGTCATCTTGGGCCTACTTTTCTACCGATGTGATGTTGACGATATATTATATATAAGTTAGCAGACGAACAACTTGTAGGCATATCCCAAAGCCTCTTTCACAGCTGAAGAAGAAATTGACAACCAAATGAACTTCTTGGGTGCACACAAAGCGACGAGAAGACGGATCAATCGAGATAAGATAATATAGAAAGCCGTATTGGACAGGCAAATACACACACTTCTGAAGTTTTGTGCCAATTAGCCGTAAAATAGCACTAGCACATCCTCTGGCAAATCATTCATGGAAGATCTGTAGTGAGGACACAATCGAAGAGGCAATGAAGCGAATCAGGCAAACGCCTGTCGAAAACCGTTATCCAAAACAACCAGCAGTACAAACGGTAGAGAAGAAGCAGCTATTTATCCAGCTTCCCTTTAAGGGTGACTTACCGGCTGAGATATGCACACGACGACTGATACAGACTTGCAGAAACCTCTTTGCTGCAGCTCAACTAAGTGTCGCTTTTACAAGCAGTGCACTCATTGTACCTAGATTCGAAGACAAGATGTCGGATCAAAGCAAATCAATGTTAATCTACCGGTTCATCTGTTCCTGTGGGGCTAAGTACATTGGGCGCACAACCTGGCACTTGGAAAACCGAATCAAATAACATTTACCAACGTCGCTCATCACCCAACAGGACGAAACTAACTTGAGTGCAATAACTAACCATCTGATCTACACTGGTCATCTAATTGATAAGCGAAAGTTTATTTGAGATCCTCTATTGAGTGCCATCGCAGCTACACCATCGGTCAGGGGCTCGGCCGCGTGCAACCGCTGAAGCATTATGCATCAGGTTGACAAAAAGCTAATTTATGCATTCAGAAGAAGCATGTCCAAGCATTACAATTATTCTGGCCAGCCACTAACAAAGATGGATCGGATCTCACACAGTGGTGTCACATGCCTTCAGTCAGTTGACCACATGATAAGTTATGTTAGCCACTTAAAATTTTTGTTCATTCTAAATAAGACAATAAGAAGACTGGTATTGCGAGATGGTACCATTTCGTGTTATCTGTTCACTCGCAAACCAGCAACAGATAGAGGAATCACGTGACAGAAAAAATCGAAGATTTGAAACTGGTCACAAGGGGAAAAATTACGTAGACACAACAATGACAGATTAGCATCCTGATCTTAGGGTCATGAGCCCCAAGGAAGCTTCAGGGAGGCTGTTAAGTGTTTTTGTACGCATAAGATAGGGCGATGCCGGTTAAGTGCCACCGCTTCGGCAAACCTCAACACTTTGGGGTTGTCATTACGATAGATAACTGTAAATGTTGACCTGGGGTCAACCTGATGGCCTGATTCTAGTAGATGTCTGGCGATCGATGAGGCCGCCAGCTTAGATACCTTTTATCGTTCGCCTGCTTGTTGTGTCGATAGTTTGGCAATCCATTTTGGGATATGCTCTCCAATACGCTTGCCCAAGGCTCGATCTGGTCTGCCAATGTAACTACTACCGCAGTTACAAACGAATTGGTAAATGCAATGGGTTGTGGCGGAGCTCGGTTGAGTAGGCTTCACTGGAGGCATAGGTAACTTCCTGGTCTCCCAAATGGGGCAGAATTTGGCTGCGTTGAATGTCCGTCGAATCGCTGTATGCACACGACTTTCGAGTTGGGCGGCCACGATATCACCTTTGAAAGGTAATTGAAGGTAGACAGACAATTTGGGCACAGTAAGTACCCTCGGCCTGTTTTCCTTCAGTTGACTGTGGAAACGAATAAACGCTTCTGGATATCCGTTGGCTCGTAGCGTCTTTGTGATAAACAGCAATTCCGATTCCAAACAGTCGTCAGTGCATATTCTGCGGGCTCGATTAAACAGCGTCTTGACTAAGCACCGCTTGTATTGTATAGGGACGAAGCTGTTGAAGTGTTCATACAATCCTGTCCATGTAGCTTTCCTGTGAACAGAACGCTCATCTATCTGTTGTTAGTTTGCGAGTGAACAGATAACACGAAATAGTACCATCTCGCAATACCAGTCTTCTTATTGTCTTATTTAGAATGATAAAGGGAACTCAGTGCTTTAAATTTTTGTTCAATCAATAATTGCTCTCTGTTTCCCGAATGAACTCCTCTTCTCAATGTATATTTCTTTACCGAGCCTGATGATGAATAAATTGAAAACAATCGTTCACTTTAAGCGTACCGCTTGCGTTTCTTCTTGTAATATACAATTGCTCTGTTTCGCGTGCACATTTAGTGGCAATTCAGCACTTTTAATTTGTCTTCAGTCGTTCATAACGAATTGGTGATCATCTTGACAAAGCAGATAAGAAAGGAAATCATAGGTCAACGAAGCAGGTATTATCGCTTAATTATTTTAATGGACTCCTGACGTAGCGACGTAGACATAGAGGAAAATGATGCGGTGGTGGCTTGATTTGCTCGATGCATTGAGACCGGTGGCGAGAAGGTAACAGAAATTTCTGGACTAATTTTATGCTAGACGCAGAAGTATGGGATTCAGATGGATGTATGTCGCGGCCAAGCATTTGACAATGCTGCTGTTATGGTGATTTGAATATCGCGTTTCAGATACGCAAATACGAAGACAATACAAAAGCCACCCTTGTGCCAGAGATAAAACTTTTCTGAATCTGGCTTGCATGTTCAACTTCTGTTACATGTTCGACACAATGGATCGGTTATTCTCGTTCTTTTCTAGGTGCACAAATCACTGGAACGTCTCGATTCACGCGACCGGTCTAAACATCAATCGGACTGCGATAACTAGCTGGAGTAGAGGAGTAGACACTGTCAGAGTTTTGGTGAGGAAATACTCGGAAATTGTCACTGCGCTGGAACATCTAACAAAAGAATGGGAAACTGCAACCACAACATCAGATGCACCAATAATTTTCATCTCAATGCCATCCTTTCATTTATCTCGCTCCCGAGACTTTGGGGATCTGTTATCTCTAAAAACAAAAAGCTGGAACTGCAGTAATGTTTGCGGCGTACAGTGTTAAAAGTTGCTTCCATCAGAATTGAGAGAAGTTAGTGGACAGTGCAATGAATGTATGCGAAAAGCTCTGCTCTGAAGTGGAGATGAGCACAGAGTGTTGAATCCGCAAACATAAATAACAAACGGATGGTGAAGAATTGTCTGCTACATTGATGGGATTGGTTGCTAAGTTGCAACGGGAAATATCTGTCAAAGACACGTTGACTGATGAAATGTATGGTAAAGTGCAACAAATTCATAACCTTGCAAAAATATATACTTTCTTTCTGATCATACCATGCCATGGTATGCGTCGTTCTATTGATAATAAATCATACATATATATATGCTTAAGTATATGTGTGATTGTCCGATTTAGCGAAGTTGTGGAACTCGTAGATAAAGGGGAGTAGTTCACAGAAGAAAGCAAATTCCAGTATTTTTGGCACGAACAAGAAAGACAAAAAGAAATAGACTTTATAAGCATTAGAGCATCAAAAATAAACGTCACCTCGGAGAACCCGCGACAAACTTTGCGAGCCATTAGCACTGCCAGCTGCGAGCGCTTTTCCACAAAACCCAAGTTCATATAGAACTATCATCGATTCTCAATGAAAAGGACAAAGCTCACGGAATTGGTAGTCCTATCAGTAGAGAGTTTAATTGCCGAGCGAATAAACTTTGATAGTGTCCTGGAAAACTTTTGCGCAAATAAAGTACGAAGGTTAAGGAATTTGAAACAATTAGTTCCCTTGAGCATTTTAAACAACACGGTTAGAAGACGAAAGCTTTCGTCTTCTCACCGCGTTGTTTAAAAATACGAAGTGTTTGTAAATTTAGTACGCGACCATTGTAACAGTAAAATACTGCATTTACTTCACTACTCAAAAACCAGACCCGGGTGGATTGCTCCCTGGAACGAAATATTGAAGTGTTGTTCAAAATGGTGAGGGTTTCCGAAATCACAACTGCAACGGGTGAAAATTTACGACCTTTGCAGTTGCCAGAAATAGTTACACTGCCACTGGTTTCGCTCCCGTGCAAGGGGCCATCGCCATTGTGGGGATGCGCAGTAAGCAATCTCGTTAACTTAATTGTTCATGCGTTAGCAATCGGCAAGTTATATTTTGTAATTGTCATCTTTGCTTTGTGAGCCCCGCGTTATCTTTGCCCATTTCACCCGGTAGCTGAACCGATCGGTCGACTTGTTCGCTGCCTATCCTGTTTCAACTTCTACCTTTTGATCACCTAGAGCTCATTCTTTCTGAGGTGTTGGCTCGGGTAAAGACAGAAAAAAGGAGGAAATTCCTGTATGCATAGTTTATCTTCAATAATGCGATCAAATTGCGTATTGGCATTAACCCATTGCTTTAACAATTTAGAAATGTAGATATTCAGGAGATCGAAAGGAAGAGTTCGAAAGTAGATACGCGACGAGCAACTCGAGAGACCACTTTAGCCACCGGGGGATATGAGCAAGGATCACAGGGCGCAAAGCGAAGGTATTACTTTCACATCTCACCTGGTCGTCGATTATGTATGGACGGTTCAATCAACGAGGTTTCACACAGCGCATCAGCGCACGGACGATGCCACCTCACATGGTGGCGAAAGATATGCGACTTTTAAGCGAGCTGGGTGTTCCAACCAACAGCTGAAAATTATTGTTATCCGAACATTTTCCATGTTAATAATTCTGTGGCTTCAAAAAGCACAGCGTCTTACCAGAAGTCTAACTCTAATTCCTTTATCCCATCGGACACATAGCAATTGTGCGGGTGTGTTAGATGTTTCACTGCACATAAGGAACTCCCAATACAGTCCACGCAACAGAAACTCGTACCCCTAAGTGATTCAGGTACATATCGCGGGCAAAACTAAATAAACGTTAATTCTCTTCGAACATACAAATCCGCCTGAATCCCCGAAATTCTGCAATACTCACTCCGAACCAGTTCTGCTGTCAGCTCAACTGTGTCGGTTCACTGAACACAGCTTCACTGAAGCAACTCTTATGAGTTATATTACGAGGGCGTGAAGTATCCTCGAAATGCTTTGACAGTGAATGGATAGTCTCGCAACTAAGCTGAGGATCAAGTAAGAGCCACCTTCCGTTACCAGTCTAAAGCACGGATCTGTGGCCGGACACAAAGCATTGTTTATACCTGTCTTGCATTTGCTGCCCCAAAATGTCGCTGCTGTCTCCTTGATGCAGGACAGCCGATCTCCGAAGGAAGCACCGTGTTATTACATTGTTCTGGTTCGCAGTCAGCATGTGTCGTCATACCTCCGAGGTAGCAACCAAGTAATTTGAGTCAGACTTGACTAAGGGAACACGGACCAGCTGACTGTGAATAATTTGACACGTAGTCTTTACCCTTGTTAATCCGTAAAGCTGTTGCATGCTTTGGTTCCTGGTGCGGATTAATCCACACGAAGATTATGGTACCTGCGTCTTCCTACATTGGGACTATTACAACATACTCAGAGTCACAAAATAGGGGCATCATACAAATGTGGTGTGCGGCTGGTCTGTATTCACCCATACTTGAAACGAAACGCGGACTCCGAGCGACAAAGCGCGAGTATCATCCCAGTTGCGTAGTGTAAAGGCAATATTTCACACTTTTGCAAATACATGCACCTGTGGACAGCATCCTACCCGAGCGAGAACCCAAATTTAGATGGCGGATCTCTAGCTGGGACTTGTAAGCGTGTTATCGTAACAGCATATAACTACGTAAAGCTCGGGAGATCATCGGGATTCAGTCGTGAAGCTCAATACCCAACTTCAGTCTCAGAGCAGTGTCTAGTATTATTCGAGTTCTCAATTCACAGTTTAGTTTTCAAGAACTAAGATCACGGCGCGTTTGGCGACCGAATGCAAACAAGCCGTTATTCCAAGCAGCGGGTGAATATGCAGATGTGCTCATACTTAGAGCGTCCAGCTCGTGTCAATGGAGCCTGTGGTTTCGCGTCTCCGCTTAGGTATTTCGGCCTAAAAGATTCAGACTAGAACAAAAACGGTCACGGAGCAAAACACCGTTTGAGGACAGCAAGTAAAAAGCGCTTTCTGTTCGGGTAGTTCAAACTGTGTGCACATTTCCCTCACTATTAGGTCAGCTTGCGGGTCTATTTCAAATGTTTGGTGGTAAAAAGAACTAATCCTACGTTGTACTTTCAACAGACAGCTATTATTCGAGCTACAATACCATCGACAAATAGATGGAGTTGCTATAGGGTCGCCTTTGGGACCACCACTTGCAGAACTTTTCTTGTCAAAGTGCAACGCTCTCCAATTAAACACGTTAGTGGTTCGCTTGTATCATATCACAGGTACATGGATGATACCTTCCTTGTTTTGACTCCAAAGCCACTCAAATTCACATATTGGATCAGTACAACAACGAGCATCCGTCGCGAAAATTCATCTGCGAGATCGCGAACAATGGTAAACATGCTTTTTTTCACTTGCGGTGGCGATGAGATGATCGTTGTCTTGAAAGAAGGGCGTTCCGGAAGACAACTTGGGTTGGCCAGTACACGCGCTTTCATAGTTTCTTTCTACGAAGTAAAAAATATCCAGTGTGTACACTGTACTAACCAGTCACAAAAATCTTCAACCCAGAAACGTTAGACGAAGAGAAGGATTTCATTTAGAGAACGCTAGAAGCCAACGGCTTCCCGGCTGCTTTCATCAAGATGAATTCTGTTATCCGCGATCACCCTAAATGTATGATAATTGTCAGCACGAAGGATGTAGTTCTTTCAGTTCCTTTCAAGAGAGATATCCCCTTCGAGCTACTTTACAGTATGGTGTCAACCTTAGTGAACCAAACCTATCCGGCAGCCCGAGTCCACATTCCTGTTGGAACAACCCCTCTCAATATGCAACGCCTCAAAGATAGGCTTCCGGTTGTGTCCAAATCCTTTGTTGTATACCAACTCACCTGCATCTGTTGTGCTGAGTATGTTGGACATATAACCAGAAGTCTATCGAAAGGATTGCTGAACACTGTCCCGCATCATTGCAGTTCGGTACAATAATGCCCAGAGCTCCAACTTGGAACGCCTACTTAACATCGAACATCAAGTAAGAGCTAAGGACTCTTTTAAATTTTGCTACGCAGCACCGAGGCGGACCCAAAAAGTCTCAAAAGGCATTTGCTACCTATGGCTGAAGCCATTGCAATCAGACGGCTGCAGTCAGAACTGTGTAAGCAGAAGACGCTAGTGCAAGCCATTATCTTGTCATGGGCTTCGCCTAGTCAAGTGATCTTGAGGCAATTGACTCGTTGAATTTTGTCTGATACGAACTCCTCTACACTTTTCTTAGCCGAGCATCTAGTACCTTGCACCTACTGGCTAGAACTAGCACAATGCACATTTGATTGTTAGCGTCATAAGTGTACATGCCTGATGAGAATTATCGAAAAGAAACTTCTTCGTGTCAAATGTCTTCTAAGGTTTAAGTGGGCATAACCTAAACTTTCTTGAATTGAAAGACCTCTTTACATCCACAAACCACGGTCTTGTAAGACACTGCTCAGGCGTTACCAACCTGTTGGTGTCCAAGCATGATAGCTGTATTCAATGAATGGAAGTACACCAGTAGAAGTCATAAAGACTATTTCCAGTAAAGCGTTGTTTAAAATGAACCACTAGTTTCTCCTGCACTGACTAAAAATATGTAGTGTTGGTTTATCGGTTATCCTTTTATTGGATGGGGGGGGACACAGGAGGATGACCATCTAGCCATTTTTATCTCTCTTTTAGTGGCGCATCCAAAAGTACATCATTGGGGTGCATTTTGTTCTTGCTCTCCGCCAACGAAGTAGGTAGTCTTCTACGCTCGGTGCATTCTTTGCTCGCGGATGATCTGAAGAGTAACTGGTGTCATCAAAGACAGTGATATACCTCAAGCTGGCTTCGACCGTCTGTCCAGGTGGTCTGCGGTTGTCAACCTACTTCTCAATCTAGTCAAGTAGTTGTTATGGAGAATGAACAATAGTTTATAAGAGTGAAAACTAATGATTTAAATGATAGGTGTATCCTTAGTTTACGCGACTACCATTTTTACTACATTGCTGTGCAACAGTATTTTGAAATGGGAATGGGATGTGTGCACACAAGATAATATAAGGGGCGGTAATAGTTGACGTACTCTATGGAAACAATGAAGCCAAACGACAAATCACCCTCTTGTGCCGCTTCCATGGACCGATATGATACGTGAATTCACTATTCATACAGATGGATGTTCCACATTAGCAGTGCCTAATTAATGAAGTACAAAATGTGTAAATGATCACATCGATTGGTGGTGTTACGTTGACGCCTCATCATAAAGTGGTTTACGACGTAATGTAAATATATGAAGGTATCATTGAAAAGTCCTTTTAACACAGTATGTGTGGGGGAAGAAACAACATATTTGGGGGGAGCGTTCCAAAGTTTGGCATACAAGAAATGAAAATAAATTCCGGCAGCAATCCAAACGGCTATACTTCGTGGCCAGCTCCCGCTAGTGACCTCACAGTGCTGCACCGTGAATCAGCTTCAGAGGGTGAGCAAAAGCATGGTTTGGATTCCTCAGGATCAAATATGTCATTATTAAATTGACGCGCAAGCGTTGATATTGTCCATTGTAGACTGCACGCGTTTTCGGGCTGAGTTTGTTTGCCTGTCGTTGTGACATTTCAATTGCGGTGAGGTTGTGATTGTGCCAAAGCTGCCAGATATCGATGGCATATTCCGAATGCGACGTACTGAACGCGTTAAACATCTGAGAGAAGACTAAGGTGTCAAGACTCCCGAATGCTCTCCGTAAAAACTGTAATGTTAATTGGCCTTTTTGGATGCTTTCCTAACCTGATGTGAACAGCCAATATCCTCTTGTACTATCACGCCTAAGTCACCTTCAGTGTAAGTGCGTTGTAAAAATTGATCACCCAGCTTGTACTCTCAAGTGCATTGACGGCGTACGCTCAGTGAAGGGTGACGGATCTAGGCTGCCTCTTGCTCTGAGGTCTGAAGATAAATAAATAAATTTTATTCTAGACAATGTGAGGCACACATTTACAGGCACGTTCAGGTTAAGATAACAAAGTGTGGTCAAAAAGGTAGAAAAATATTTGTTTTATAAAACAGTGAATGTAGGTGTATGGGTGGATATACCTATGTACTCGTGTACGTATGTAGCTGTGTAGCTTGTGCTTATAAGTGTGCCGATGCATTTCGCACTGTATGCTAGCTTCAGCAATGCGATAGACGATTGTTTTTCGTGGGCTGGATAGCATTATCCGGATATAAACAAGGCAGTGATTTTAGTTTGTGGCGAGTCACATCCGCTACTTCGCAGTAGTGATAAGCAGATATTTGTGGCTTTTTATGGGGAGAACGCTTGCCAGGCGAAAACCCAACACGTCCTGGAACACTGCCGCCGAATTATTTGCCGGAAAGGGTTAAAGCCGAACCACCCAGCTGACACCTCGAGGAGGTTGTTCGGCTACCCAGCCGACTACACCGTAACGGAATCAGTTATGCTTTGACGCACAAACGCAGCTTCTGAATTTGGTCTGAAGAGATTGCCACTCGTGTTTTCTCATCAGTGATAAGGCGAATTTCGAGTGCGGCCGGCTCGCGTCCTGCCCGATCACCTATGGTGAGGTACAGAGACTGTAACGTCTTCAACTTGTATGTGGCAGGCTTAGCCCAAGTCTACGGTGCATATCGTACGAAAACCGATGCAGAGGACTGGGGCTATACATTTTGTCATATCGTCCGTTTCAAGTGGACCTCATACTGACGCAATGGTTATTGTATATGGTTAACTGTCCTATGCTGAGGCCTCTTCTGCACTAAACGGCACTAACTGGTGCCCGTAGTAGCTTGTTGTATCGGATCTGAAACGGATGGCTCGCCATTGTCGATTAGTGAAATATGGGAATATTCTGCCCTAGTTGATGTGAAATCGGATTCGCCATTCAAGAAACTCCTAGATACCCACTTTGATTTTAATGACTGGTTTCATGCTCAGGTTATCGCGTAATATAGAGATAAAACCGGCTGGGGCTCTAACCAAAGAACGCAGAGGTTGCTAGCACGCATCTTTACTACTATGACATCAAAAACGGGTCACCTAAAAGCGGTAAGGGAAGCACCATTAAAATTTCAACCAACCGACGAGCGTTTGTTGTTAGCTACTGCGGATACAACCCGGTGGCTGAAATAACCGGCGTTTACTTCATTGTGCACATCCGTACAGCTGGAGAAAGCATGTCGAGTTCAACGAATGATTGGTGGTTACTATGAAACATTGAAAATAAATAAGCAACATAATTTTAAGCGCAATTTTCAGGCCTCTGCAGCGGAGGTGACCATACTTTGTGATAGTAGTACGATTAACATAGTGGTCACAGATATGTTAATGACTGGAAACCTTATTACTATAGGAAACGAGCGGATGTATGAAGAACAAGGATACGCAGTATGCATCACACAATGATACAAGTAAAAAGTCAGGTCAACTAGGTATACATAAAGTTTCATCAAGAAAAATTACGGCAGATATTGGCAAATTTCTTTACGTCTGGATTACATGCAGTAAGATGAGCTGAATTAATCAATTGGGCCCCGGCAGAGCTCTCAAGCACAATAATAAAATTTTTTACTGTAAACTATGCCTGGTTTCAGTACGCTGGACTCGACGGTTGTGCCACTTAGCATAAATTAATGGTACATATTCCACTGTAAAGTATAAAAACTAACATCGCTCCCTTCAATTGATATTCCAGTGTTAATCCAGATATTCCTAGCAAAACTGCTATTCTTACTTCTTAAGCCGCTAATATCTAGCAGCCTTCGTGCTCAAGATATGTCTATTGCCCTTATTTAAACCCAACAGTAGAAACGCATCCTAAATTATGTTCCGTATATGTGCTCCTTGGTAAAGACAGCTTTGAAACCAGCGGTTGAAATGACTCGGTTACGTCCGGCCAGAACCATACCAGAGGAATATCCTTGGATGGAGAGTTATCAGACGTTGGAAGCAATGGGAGCTAAAACCTGTCAACGCGTGCATTGGGCTAAAACGGTGATTGGTTTAATTTTAAATATACCAACGCTGAAATGTCTGTGGTGAGGAAATCTGCAAGTTTACGGAGCAAAGAGAGAGTTGCAGAGCAACTATTTTTGAACGACTTACGGAAAACTGATGATATCTGCTCTCAACACCATCTGCCATGACCGACACTTTTCTCCGATCGATTGTCCAACTGTAAAGAGTCAAAAGTTCGAGCCGAATTCAAGATACCACAAGCACTGGCAAATACATTCATCACCAGACCGTTGAGCTCCGCATGGAAGGCTTGTCTAAACAGTTTGGAATCCAATAGTGTGCTTCGACTGTGTCGTGCAGTATTGGAACTTATTATCTGTCATCTGCCGTGTTCGTGCAGAGTACCGTCTTGCTGGTGGGTTGCTGGACATCCGTCATTTCGTTGCGGGAACTCTGTTTGAGAAAGGCTGTGCGTTGTTTGCACACAGCACGGATGAGTTGCAGCGCATGACTTCGGCTCGTGCTTCGACAACGACCAAGTTCCATCTCACCATCAACAGGCAAAGCTGCTTATCCTTATCAGTCTTCAACAGGAATGGAATCATTGGGCCTTCCGAAAATCCAGGTTGCTGATAAAGTATTGGAGACAGCACCGAAATTCCATTGGATTGAGGTCATCACATCAACCGACCAAGAGATGACGAGCGAGCTGTGCACCCACGTATCGAAGGCGGTTGTTGCGTTTGGCAAACTGGAGAAACCTGTGTGGCTGAATCACCAGCTTACTTTTGGGATGAAGCTGTATATATACTGGGCGATGGTTTTATTCGTGCTTCTATACGGCAGTGGAATTTGGACACCTTATCAGAAAGACGTCCGTTATCTAGGGCGCTTCCACTAGCAGTGGCTGCGTCGGATTCTACGCATCGGGTGGGGCAAAAGTGTTACAGACGCGAAAGTGCTGCGCCTCAGCGGCAGGAACGCATTGGACCACATACTTTTGGTGGGCTAACTGGTGTTGCTGGGACTCATCAGCCGCACTGATACGACGCGCCTACCCAAACAGCAGTTTTATTGATAAATTAGTGCATGGAAACAGCACAAGGGAACACTGAATCTACTTTACAAGACACGATCAAGTTGAGTTTATCTCGAGCTAAATTTGAGTTCGTGTGTTGGTAATCAAAGGCACTTTAGCGGCGCCAATGGCATAAGATTATCAAAGCAGCGGTTGTCCAGCGGCATGAGGAATCACCACTACAATAGGAAGAGAAAGTCGATTGAGGAAGCGACAGACGTTGACGGTGTCGAACCAACGGATTCAAGTGGTACTGTTACACATGCGTTGGTGAGTGTGAAGGCTATTCACATGCATGCACATATTGTATACATGAAATATATCATGCTCTTAAAACCTGTAGAAATACAACTTTGGTTAAGTTGGACAACGACACACCTCCAGCTTTTCGTGCTCTGATTGGCCTTCTGAGCATGTTATCCTGCGTTTCGATATGTGAAAAATTCTGTCCTCTTTCGCTTGCAAACTAGGCCTTAAATAGAACAATGAGAAGACGCACGTTGCGATATGGCCCCATTTCGTGCCTCTTGTTCACTTGCTAACTAACAAACTATCAAATGATAATGTGACGAGAAATCGATAAAGTGAAATCGAATGTCACATGCAAAGGAAATAAGCGTTGACTACCAGTTTAGGATGTATCACGAACTTCTAAGTAGATTGAGTGTAACAAACATTTGCTTCGGGTCGCATAGTAATGGTAGATATGTATATATAATAGATATAGAGCCACCGAAAACCATGAACCGGAAGTAATGAATACAGGGACGACAGAAAAAAGAATGAAAGTTACAAAAACCATTTTTGTTTTTGTTTTTGAATCTTGTATATTTTATTGTTTTTCACACGCAGGTTTAAGTTTTTTGTCTGTTCAATGTTTGCGATGTTAAGCATGAGAATGAAGACGAATATTCGTACATATTTTCCATTGGGTTCGGTTCTGCGCCATCTCCTAGACTTTCCAGCTAGCGGTGTTCTTAATCATTGATCCCCTGCCTGGAAAACGCACGGGACCTACGTCAGCTAAACTGGAAGTCAACGCTCTAATCGTTTGTCGCCACGTGACAGGCTGACCACCGCGCGATTTCTTCCAGTCTCATCTTGTGCGAGCGAATAGAGCGTGTCGGCGCAGCCGTTCCCATGGCATGCGTAAAACGTGGCCCAGCGATCTAAGTTGGCTCAGCGGTAGCATTCTGTCCAGTGGAAGTCCTGTGTTACCCAAGGGGTCTAACATCATCGTTGCAAACATAGTTCATTCACCACACTCGCTATGCACAGCAGAAGTCCATTTTCAAAAACCGAAGACCGACGCAAATCATTCACACGAATCGGCCAGGACTAACTCCCATACAGCAGCACCGCGCGAACAAAGGCATTGTAGACCCTGCCCTTTACCAATAGTGATACGTCACGGCATCTTCACAGATGTGTCAGTCTGACGAATGACGAACGGTCTTTGGCAATGCGGAGGGGAATCGCTTCCAATGCAACCACCAGCAGAGACAGCTTTCTAGGTAAACAATGTTATCCACTTGGTCAACCTGCGTATCTTGAAGAGTGAGAACTGGGACAAGTGGATACCAATCCAGGACCGGGACTTTGCAGTTCGTAGGGGCAAAAGTCATTTCATATTTTGATTCTTAAATCGCCAAGCGGTTTAGAACGGCCGGTGTGCTTTGTGCGTCATCATCAAGCCAGACAATATCATCAGCATAATCTAAATCGGTGACGCAGTTGCAAGGAAGAAGCTCTACCCCAAAACGCTGAAAGTCCTCAAGAGCGTTTAAAAGGACATCCTCGATCGCAAAATTGACGAGAAACGAGACATGGTGCACCTCTTTCGTACACCGCTAGTGACGGCAAAATGTGAAGAGAGCTTACCATAAGCCTTCAGTTTAACTGAAACAATGTCATCTAATGCTCGAAGGATGTCGATACAGTTTTCGGGTACTTCACTCCTTTGTAGGCAACGCCATAGAGCTGGCCGTTTGATGTAGTCAAAAGCGGCTAGGATATCCAGAAGAACAATAATAGTGGGCTGGCGGTAAAGATGAGGGGATCCAAAGAGTTGGCGGAGCATAACCAAGTGGTCTATACACCCTCGACCGGAGCGGAAACTAGCCTGTTCTTCACGGGAGCGCAATTCTCGAATCGGGTTAGTCTGCGGAGTAGAATGGATGTTAGCAGCTTAGACGCAATGGACATTAGGCTGATTCCTCGGTGGTCAGCGCATAGGGTACGGGTATGTTTGTTGAGGATCGGGACGAAAATTGACTCACCCCAAGCGGATGGGACTGTTTCTTTACACCAGATCTCAGTGGACAGAGCTGTTAGCTGGTTGACAAGTACTTCGTCTTCGAAGTTAAACATCTCTGAAGGAAATCCGCCTGGGCCCGCAGATTTGTATCACGTGAAGTGTTGGAGCTCAAGCGGACCTCAGCTTCAGTGGGTGGTTCCGATGATGCGTTCCAAGGCGCGCAGGTAGGTATACTCATTAAGCTCGTCGGCGGAGGAGGCCAGTTAAGTGGAATGCCGAAGTGTTCAGACCAGCGGTCCCTACGCCTGTGTAGGGTGCTTATCGGCTTTTCGTCAAACTTGCAAATGACTTCATTAACACGAGGTCTTTTATGACCAGTGGCCCGAATGACTTGGAAGAGTTTGCGAAGGTTTCCAGAGTGGTCTACCGTTGCCATCTCTGAGGTGCGCTGGGACCACCAAGTTTCGTAACCAGCAAGCAGGCTTTGCTGAAGTTGCTGGCTGAGAATGCGACGCAATGCACTGTTATTTGAATCGGTCAGGATAGCTCTACGACGACCAAGCAATTTCAGTGAGTGTGCGGAAATCCAGCCCCTCCCCAGAGGAAGCCTTGTGATTCCCCACATTGAATGACTGGCAGCTAGCAACGCTCCACGCAACAAACACTTAATTCATCGTCGGGTTCCGCTTAAAACCTCAAACGATGGGTTGATAGGGTAAGGAGGGGTTTTTCCGCTCCCCATTCAACCACAGCATTGACGTGACTTTGCGTCAGGGAACTGTGATGAGCCCCTTGTTGACCGTTCGGTTTCACTTATTCCAACATCCTTATCCAACTGCGGCACTGCACAGGTTTACAACCGCATGGGTGTTTAAAGGATCCTTCGTTACCCTATCAACTCTTAGTTTGAGGTTGAAGGCGGAATTCTATGTTGAAGTTAGCATTACCATAATGTCCAGGTACCTGGATGGTCGTCTTATAACGCTGAAGAAGTTGCACACCATCCCCAAATCCATGGACAAGTTGGAAAACAAAATGCGACGATAGTTGTTTATGTTGAGGCTGCTATATTTACAGGCAAAGGGAAGACGACCTATGTGGATCGACGAGACAAATTTCAACCTATTTTGCGCTCCCACCAGGGATCGCTCACGGCGGTGTAGCCGAGCACTGTTGCGGAGAGAATGTGCAAGTCGTGTGGGCTATGAGGAGCAACGCATGGAAGCTACAACAAGCGATGGCGCGCACAATGGGTGCAAGAACTTCCGGATGCCCAAAGCTTCGCTTTTATTGATCGGTGCCTTCTGAGTTGTGCCACACAGACTATGAGAACGTCCTCTAGGAGGGACGGTATCGATCGAGAAGACTGATACAACTCGTGTTTTACTCTCCATCGCGTAATCCTATCGAAGACTTCTGAAGTGGAATAAAGGCCTATGTGAGAGACGCCACGAGGCGAAGTTATAAAGAACTGCTCAGAGGAGATCCTGAAGGCGTTCTCGGCAATGGCGAGTGACGTACACGGTTTTTGGCACAGGTGGTGGCTGAAGCTTCAGATTGTGTCGCAGAACGAAGGAAAAACCGGTACTGTACAGGGCGCTTGCTAAGTCCGGCGATGGTGTGCAGGCGGCAGTGTGTCGCTAAAGATTGCGTACCTAGTATTTGTGCGGCGCCCCAGAGGTAATAAAACGGTTATTGGATACCTTTCTCAAGATAAGGTGGCAGGATAGGCGGTTGTCAATGTCGAACTGGTCACTTCAAAACGCTCTACCGTTCAATGTAGACAAATGTCGCGTCGTACAATTACGCCATAGACATACCTACACCTATATACTTGGGACAAACGGATTGCAGAATAGCTCCCAGGAACGTTACCTCGGTGTGATCGTACAGAGTGACCTCAACTGTGCAAAACAGGCTGAGGTAGCTGCCAAAAGAGTCAACCAGCATGTCGGCATGCTGCGAAGAGCATTCGGGAGATTTGATCCATCAATCTTCCCAATGCTGCACAATTCCTGCGTGCGCCCGCATGTTGAATACGCTATCCAAGCTTGGCAACCTTGGTTGAAACGCGACCTAGAAGCGATAGAGGCACCACCACGAAGAGCAACAAAACATGTAAAGGGCCTGTGCTATCACTCTTACCACCGAAGGCTGAAGTTGCTGGGAATTTTCAGCTGATGCTATCGAAGGCTGCGCGGCAATCTCATATTAGTGTATCAGATACTGAGTGACCCCAACTACGTAGGCCGCCAATTGCTGAAACTTAGCCACAACACGCAGCTCAGGGGTAACTGCTTAAAGTTGAAGGAACAATACAGCTGTCTAGAGTGTCGACGGAATTACTTTCCCTTCGGGTTTGCCAACCCTGGAACGCACTCCCAGACTCAGTTGTATCCTCTCCTACCTTGGATGTTTTCAAAAAATGATTAGATGTTGCTCTTAGCTCCCAACCTTTTGTTACCTAAACTCCCCTACTGTGGATTACGCCAAGCATACTTTTCAACAGGATTTATATATCAAATGGACCTAATTGAGCTACGATATTTTACTTTTCTCACTCTTTACTTCAATGATCACTGCACCCCAGTGTCTTTCTGAACGTTTACGCTCGATAATTTATTTTAATTTTACACTGATGTTACTTATCAAACTATTCATCTCGGCAGACGTTCGATAGATGACCCAGACATATTTTGATTTCATCATATTCACCTCAACCATCCTACGGGACGTGTCAAGCACCTTTTATCCCGTGATAAATCATTGTTCAGTGTTCGGCCGTAGTCGACCAATTGTACACGATTGCGAAGCAAAGTGGGAAAACTGTGGTAAATGGCGTGCACTGTTATTGTCCATGCGCCCACAGGCTACATCATGTGTGATAATGCTTTAAAAGTACTGGGCTCATTCCAAGTGCGTAGATCACTTCGGATGTGGGGTAATACAACTGAAGGGTATGTGAATCACTTCCTACGCTGAAAAGAGCCGCTTTCTCGTGTGCCAGAAAGAAGGTAGGCACAACTTTAATGTCATCTGTGTGCTTGTCAGTGCGATCATGGGTAAATATGTTTAAACTACCATTGCAATACATAAGGAATAGTACAGTACCAAGGAAGCTGTAATGAAAACAACACTTCTTACTGCGTTGCGACAGGATATGTGGTTTTCCGCCCTGGCAGGTTTAGAGATCTGAGAGTCTTCTTTCTTCTGTATTAGTCAAGTCTATTGTCCCCAGATTACCGGCCGAATGTATGCCTGTTGCAGCTGTTGATATTGCTTGCAGGGCATCAATTACAGAGGAACGAAGTGCCCATTAAACATATCACAAGCAATCGCGAAATCCTCGATTGCGAAGGGTGTCTGACAGCGCAATGGATGCAGTGACGATATTCTGAACATTCACCTAATCATTTGTCTATTTATTTATGTATATATTTAGGTAACCAGGAGATTCTTTTGTTCGTGCGTACCTGAGAGCGTTGGGCGTTTAGCGGAAATTCGCTTTTCATCTCGAATTGCACACAACCCGCTATATTGGCTGTGAAGTTGATACAGTGCGGTCAACTCATGAGTGCTATGGTAGGCTGCGACCAAATTGTTGGGTTTCCATTTAGTACCAGCGGGAGTACTGATGATGTATAGTCGCTTTCGATTTGCACAGGCAAATCTGCGTAGACATGCATTTATATCCCCATAGAATGCTTCCACTGCTCTGACATTGCCGAATGTATGAAATATTGGATCCCATTGATTTCATCTTAACAGTGATGCGAATATTTCCAGGTCAAGCAGGCGTAGAGAAAAAAAAGCTGTACTCACTCTGGTAAGTAACATGATGTTTAATGCCACAGGGTGTTGATCACTCTCCGGTAGGGTAACCCGGATAAAAACATTTCTATTTGAGAGGCCCGTGCTAAAGATTAGATCAAGGATGTTGCCATGCATTATCCAGCCTCGAACACGCTCAGCCCGACCTTCTGAGCAAATGATAGCGGTATATGCATGCAGTCTGTATGGTGGATTGTAAATGTTCCACTATATTTCTTGTATAATGAACTCGACTCTAACAAGCTTATATATTTCGATATATATATATATATATATATATATATGCCTGTGCGCACCTAACTACAGTGAATTGTCTAATATTGGTGATGCTGTAGTGGGACCCATTGTAGGCTCAATAGACGAGGAAGTTTCAACAAATAAGCCAGGCTGCAACCAAAATGAAAACAGGGACGACTTCAAGTTGCGGTTCAATTGATGACGATGAATGACTAATTTCATCGATATAACTAAGACAACACTCTCCCCTGCCACTGCGACGACCGCTTGAGTAGCTGTTCTAATCTAACATATGGTATTTGGACTTATGCTTCTGGTCATTACGCAACCATTCGGTGATCATAACAATTTGGATCTTCGAGAGATATACACCTTGGCGAAGGAAATGCATCTTATTGTTAAGAGAGAGGGAGGTTTCCAGAAACATTGCAATACATTCAAGTGAGTGCGGTAAACGTATGATTTGTTTATATATGGAGATTTTAAAACCGTTAGAGCTGCAGTGTCAGCCTGCTGTGATCTTTCGGTGGGCCGTACACTCATATGAATAGTCTAGGTGGGTAACAGTGATGCAGTTGATACATTGCGTACTGATGGCAAGTTCTCTGGGTAGAAAACATCATCAATGAATCTGCTGCCATTGTTCTGTCTAGGAGGATCCCAAGTGTGGACGTGACACCGTTTGTCTCAACTGTTATCGTAGACATTTGGTGAACCATTACCTGTTCAGTGTCCACAGATACGCCGTTATTTAAAAGTTGTAGGTAAGATGCTGACCCTATGTTTTGATAGAATATTTAGGCTTTATAGCGTTTGAAATACGAGCTGAGCTTAAGAACTGGATAAAACCCTCCAACAAGCATTGTAAGCATGTGGTGGGGAGCCATTATCCTCGTCAAACAAGGCTTCCGGAGCTTGCTGCTCTCTGATGACAAAACGTTTTGGAGTAGCTTACAAGACGGCAGCAATGTATGTCACTGCGTACACACACGTCAGCCGTTTGGCTGACTATAAAAGTGGTCCATATCAGGAGTAGCAGGCGCGGATCCCAATGATTGAAAGCAAGCCTCAAGAATGTCAGTGAATAAGGCAACATCGTTTGCCAATTTCATGTATTTAGCTGAATTACCCTAGGTAACCTCGTACGATGCCATTAATTCTCGGCCCTTGCTTTTAGAGTTCGGCGCCGCTAAGCAATTTTGAAATACTGTAGCTTTGTAGCAGCTTGATGCGTTTCCATGTTGCGTGATGCTATTGCCGAATGCTTGAGGCATGCAGGCTTGTTACTGGAAGTAATAGAGAGGTTCTATCTGCATCTATATTGCTTTAAAGGGCTCCATTTTGAGAGCAGTTTATTACTTCCAGGCTGGTGCGCACGGCCATTAGTGGTCGGCAATGCCCTGGAACATCAAACCTCAGTACATCCTTTCTTTTCACAGTTCTGCGTACAGACTGACGAAAAAGCACTTACGGCACACGACAAGAAGGAGTGAAACATAAGAGAACTTACTGAACTGGAACAATCAATGGGACCATGCAGCCCAACTGAAATTCATAAACCGATAACTTACCAATAAAACAGTTAGCAACCCGAAACCTAAGAGTCGACTTAAGACTAAACACGAATATGACATTCAACAACGCAGTCCTAAAATCTAAAACACTATACTGTTTGCACACTAACGCCCAAGGCTTTCTCTCTAAGTTGGCTGAACTTAGAGAACGCCGTGTCTTGTAACCGCGGGACCACAACATGATTATAGATGCCTGGTTAACTCTTGAGAGAACTAAGTCTGAAGTCAATTTACCAGGTAGATCGCTTCTTCAGAACGAAAGAACTGGAAGGCGTGGTGGAGTAATTTTTAAAATACAAAACCAACATCCGATGTGAGCTTATGGCTCACCCAGGAATCCGTATCATTGATTCGCTTTGGTGCCGGCTGCGGTCGCAGAACATGGACATATGTATTGCAGCTGTAATTAGCTGCTTGACAAACCCTGTCGGAAATGGACTCCAAACCTAACCATACTTTTTAGGTTGCATTGAACAAGTCATAGACCCACAGTTTTATCACTGAAGAAATTAGTGCGAACCACCTGAAAAATGTTAGCAACCGATGTTGTAATGCTTAAAGCCTGTTTGCAAGAGCTAATTTCCAGCTACAGTCTGTAAAACTACGTCAACTCTGCCATCAGATCTCGAACTGCTCAGTGGTTATCAATCCTTGGCCTTGTCTTCACCAACGAAGAACTCATGGTCAACGAACTGGTTACAAGCATAGCATTAGGTCGCATTGATCATGTTACTCCATCGTTTGACTATATATACTTTGCGGAATATTATGAAGAAGCTGCTAAAGTTTATACGATCACGTACTTCAGCGCATCCACCGGGCTGGTTAAGAAGACATCTTGGACCCTCGTAACTGAGTATCCACAGAAGTCAACTGGGAAACATTTACAAAGACCTTTAGCGCAATGGTTGTGCACGCATCCGAACAGAAATCCTTTCACTGCCAAACGAAGTCATTTCTGATGAGCAGAACATATCATTATATGTCCCTGAGGGATCCTGCATTGCCAGCTTACATAGACGGCCCGAATATCGAAACCTGAACTGCATATGTGGCACAGCGGAACCTCTGTGTGAATTTGATCCGCGAAAACAAGGTGACCCATCAGCAGAGGTGATGAAGCGGATCTGCACGAACCACATGGGCTTATATACCCCCCGTTAATGTCCATCTTAAGGTGCACTGCGCAATCCCAGCACTGGTAACGACTGAAGCGTGCACGCGATCAGCGATAGAAACAGCCGATCTCTGGCGGTTTCGTTACTCCCATACGTTTCAGTGGGTGACGAGCGCTAATATTCTCATCGTTTCTATTAATCAAATGTCAGATTTAGCCAACAACACCACTGCAGATGCTGTGTTGAAGAAGTTAGTACACATGCCTACCAACGGTTCTCAGGAAGTAGATGACATTCGTCCGAAGACACTGCAGATAGTAACCAGTGATGTAGCGTAACCACTGATCGCTTTCGATCAGCGCTGTCTAGAGGAGAACAAAATCCCACCAACATGGAAACGAACGGTTGTCAATCTTATTCATAAGGGAGGTAGTTGCACTAACCCTACCAATTATCGTCAAATAATGCTGCTTCGTATGTTTCCAAAACTGTGGGACCAATACTCGCAGAGGCATTGATGGAGTGTCTGGGAAACCACAATATAATAAACCCGGAGCAAGATGGCTACCACCGAACGTGCTTATGTACTACTAACCAGTCACTTGCACGTAGTAGCTGGACTGAAGTAGTTGATAATGGAACAGGCGTCAATCTCATTTGGCTGGAAGTTGCAAAAGCGGCTGATTGTTTAGACCATCGAATTCTCCTTCATAAGCTCCCGAACTACGACATTGGATAAGCACTTTTTACACGACGTCGGTTGGTGTTGAGAGTGTGAGAACCCCTGTCAGGCGCAACTAAGGTGGAGTGCGGTGTAAAAATAAGGATCGGCGCGTGGATCTCCTCTATTGTTGGCTATCATAAAGGATCCAATGAGACCAATGACTTCCGATTTCTTATTCCACGCGGAGGATATTAAGGTATGGCGAACGATCAAAGGACCGAATGAGTATAAAGGGTGGCAGCACGATCTTAGCAGGACTTCGAACTGGTCACTTCGGAATACCATTCAATGTAGAAGAATGTCACGTTGTACAACTACAAAACCGACTGCTTGGGGCACACAGATTGCAGTCTATTTCCCTGGTACTCGACTTTGGCGTGCTCGTACAAAATGACAACTGTTTAAAACAGACAGGAATATGCGAAAAGAAGCAACCAACAAATCGGTCTGCTACGGAGGGCATTCAGAAAAGATGACCTATCGATCTTCCCGATAGTGCATAACTTGTGTGCTCCATCACCTTAAACACACTATTCGAGCTTGGAAGCGTTGATTGAAGCGCGACCTAGGGGTACTAGGGACGCCACAACGCAGGGAAACAAAGAACGTCAAGGGTCTACGCAATTTCTCATCAGCTAAGGCTGAATTTACTGGGTTTTCAGCGGATGCTATAGAATACTACACCGTGATCTCATATTGGTGTATCAAATATTGAGTGACCGCATTCACGTATGAGGCCATTTGCTGGAGCTCAGCGACAACACCAAGAACAGAGTTAAGTGCCTAAAATTGAATGAATAATACAGCCGTCCAGTGTGTTGACTGATTTAGCAGCCACGGATCACTCCCAAAATCAGCTGTGTTCGTTCCTGATTTGATTATTTGCAATAAACGGTTGAATGTTACTCTTAGCTCACATCACTAGGTTACCTAAATTGCACTACTATGGAATCTATTATTCTTGCCCTACTACCGGACTTATTTGTCACACGGTCCTACGTCAGCCATTAACGTGCCTCATGTCATTCTGGATGTTTGAACTCAATTCTTAGTTAAGATACAGGTTATTCAGCGACGCAGTTAACGCGACCTACGCTTAGACATGGCACATAAGCTTTGCTTTCGCATTTTTCACTTCAACTCTCCTATGAGACTTATTAAGCGCCTACTTTTTAACCCGAGTAAATTATTGCCCATCGATCTAAAGTTTGCATTGATCTTCTAGAGTGCGCAACAATTTGTCAAAGTGCATTACATCACTGGTGACCTTGCAGTAGTTGCATATCCGACAACATCAGCGACGCTTTGAGAGGGAATGGATCCAAAGACAAATTTCACACAGTACTTTCCTTACACAAACTTCAAAATACCAACAACCTTTCAACAGAATAGTCTTACTCCATATATCTCAATTGTTCGCATCAGCGTTGGGAAAATCTTTGCAATCAGTAGATTACAGATAATGGTAAGACAAGGCGTAAAACCGTTCGGTTTAGATATGAGTAATCAATGTCCCCACCACAGCAAAGCCAGAACAGTTACGAAGTCAACTTGCTCACATGGATCCATTTGCGGCCGAGGAATTGCCGAAGGTTCTGCAAACTGAAGCAGACGCTTAGTAATCCTGAACGGTTCTCGCGAATGTCAGCATGTAGGGTAAGCAAATATATGCAGAGCACAATGACGCTGGCTAACAGATTTGAGCAGTTTGTCACCTGGTTGCGTGAGACGGGTTGAAATCTTCGTGGATAGCCTCCTATCAGTTCGACCCATGTGCTTGATCCCGCAAGTAAAATGGATATGTAGATAAAAGAGGCGGTAACTTTGGAGCTTGTAACGTCCAGATCGGACTCGCAATGCAACTTGATAACTTGACGCAATAGTGCTAACCCGGTTGCGTAACAGCATTTCTTAATGGATTAGCACAGACAATATCATCTTGGTCGCCTTATCATGGTAGCTTGATAAATTTATTCTTAGTAAGAAGGCCGGTCATGTTTTCCTCAATCCTCTTGCGCTTGTGGCATGCCATGGATCTCTCGGGATGCTTATTTTCCCATGGTGTTGCAGGAACGCTTTTCGACTCAGTGTCATTTATCTCTTCGGAGCAGATCACACCAGATCTTGTGAAACTGGTGGAGAAGCGTTGGTTTGTAATTGATAGGACAGAAACTGTTAAACAATGGAACCACGGTTTTATACGAGTAAAAAAGCTAATGCTTAACAGGTCCCGTATGATAGTTATGGTGGAAATGTAAAATATAAAAGATCGTTGGCAAAATTGTATTACAACCAGTGAACTCACTGAATTATACGTAGTATAGACTGTAAATCCGAGGTAAATCCATGAGAAATGACGACAAATGGGATGTTGGTCAAAATCGTGTCTCTTCCTGGTGTACGCATACAGAAGGTGAAAACTGTGGAACGAAATCTGGAACCGCCAGTGAAATCTCTTACAGACGCTTGTGTTTATCTATGGGTAATGGGTCGTGTAAGCTGGTGCAGCGAAATAAGTACGCGGTTAACTCGGGCCTTGAACTATGCCAGCGTGGGAGCACAGATGATAGACACCGGTAGGGCATTCCACGTTCGGCAAACGCATACAGAAAATAAATTCCGACGGCATTCCAAGCGACTGTGTTGCTCTGCCAGCTTGAGATGGTGGCCTCTCAGGTTGTTGTTGTGACTGAGCGTTAGCTAGGAGCGGCAATTGTGGTTAGGATCTCTCAAAATCTGGTAAGTTAAAATGATGCCCCAGCGCAACGGTCGATACTGCCCACTGAATACCCCGAGCACTTAATGCCCACGTTCATACGGCAAATTATAAAACCCTTGACATTCTTGGTTGTCCGACGTCGGGGTATCTCCAAGACGATGGGATTTCTACTCAGCCATGGCTTCCAGACCTGTATTGTGGATTCTAAATGTGGTTGCTGTGCACAGATCGAGTGAACGTATTATCTGGATTCCTCTCCAAGTCCATAATCAAAAATATAAAGTGTTCCTGCTTCGTTTCACATTGTAAGTTTGGCCGAGGAATGACGCTGGTTCAGAGCAACAAGTAAAAGTATCGGTTGAGCGTTATCAGCGACAAAAGAAATATCATCAAAGCGTTAGTTGAACAAGTGTCCTATTTTGTCGCACCTCCTTGATTATATTCACAGGGCCTCGTAAAGTGAGTTCGAGGTTTTCTACTAAGTCGCTATGTGCTTCTTGTAAGGCT
>OX104067.1:98927855-98944435 GCA_944474145.2 Dicrocoelium dendriticum | reverse complement strand
GGCATCCTTCAGTTCAGAGGCACCTCCTCCTCAATCCATATGCGTTGTAACAAGTGGTGTAGCGCAGTCACCAACGCGGGTCCGCCGTGTTTCAATACTTCAGACGGGATCCCGTCGGCTCCGGCACACTTGCCGTTTCGCAGCCGAGCAAGTGCTCTCTGCGTGTCATCCAGTGTCGGCGTATCCGCCAGACTCGCTTTCACATCGTGCTGCTTGAGGCCGTTTAATGTAGGCCAATCGATCTCTGAACGGTTGTTCAAGAGACAGTCAAATTGTTGATTCCAGATCTGCATTATGCCTGCAGTCTATGTGCAGGTAGCACCTGAGCTAATATCGATCAGCGTCCTCAGCGACTCCAGTCTCGGTCCATCACCGCCTTTAAGTAGTCAAAGAATTCCTTGTGTTGGCGGCGATCGGCGTAGCATTCCATCTGCTTCGCCTTCTCCGTCCACCATGCAGTTTTAATGCGACGGAGCTCTTGGGTCAGTCGCCGTCGAAGTTTGCGAAACTGACTCTTCTTTCCCAAGGCACTGGAGTCTGCTAAATGTGCAGCAGATGCTGCATTCTTCTCTGACACTAATGCGCCAATCGTCGCATTGTTCTCATCAACCCGATCAGGACGCTTAGAGTTTGCGCGCCCGATGGTCTCTTCGACAGCAGCTGCCACCTGGTCGCGAATGTGGTGCCACAGGTCGCCCACTGTGGCTATGCAGTCCACATCACCACACAGGCGTGCAGCCATCGCCTTCTCCATCTCAGTACGTTTCGCCACAGTACCGAGGGAGAGGATGTTAAATTTACGCCGATTCACGGCGGGAGTGCAATACATAGATTTACGAAAATATATGTACAGTTTGGTCCGAACCAATTTGTGATCAGTGACACACTGAGCTCCACGCAGTACACGTGTCATGCACACTTCACGCATATCACGCTGACGTACGATGACATAGTCGAGCAGGTGAGCGTGACCACTCCGTGGGTGCGTCCAAATTGCTATATCACTCGCACTCAGTGCAAACCGAGTGTTCGTGATCGTCAGGCCGTGAGTGGCACAGAGTGAGAGCAGCCTGTCACCGTTCGCCTTCGCTGAACCAATGCCATGCGCACCGATAACAGCTGTCCACACCGATGCATCACGCCCAACGCGCGCGTTGAAATCACCCAGCAGAAATAGTCGGTCACTCCTCGGCACAGACCGTATCAAGGAGGATAGCTCAGTGTAGAACTGATCACGCGTGTCATCAGGATAACTCATGGTCGGACCGTACGTGCTTATAAGTGGCAAACTTACCTCTTCCGAGTCGTAGGCGAACAGTCATCAGTCGCGCGCTGATGCCCGTTGGTTCACCCACCAGCTGGCCATTCAGGCGATCGGATATTGCAAATCCGACCTCATGTTCACGTGGTGCTGATGAGGCGTTGCCCACCCAGTAGAATGTGTAGCCAGCACCTGCTTCATGTAACTTACCTTGCTCAGCGAGCCGAGTTTCACTGAGCGCCGCAATATCGACGTGGAAGCGCGCCAGCTCCATTGCGACCAGTGCAGTGCGTCGCTCCGGGCGCTCGCTGGAGTTCCGGTCCAGTAGTGTGCGCACGTTCCAGCACCCGATGCTGAGTGCTTTGCGCGCAGGCATACGATTGCATTGGTGGGCAATCGCAGGCGAGGTGGTCGTTGGGCTTCGGAGGTTTGCTTGAGGGACTACACCCGGAGCCTTTGGCTCAATAGCCTGACCCACAAGGCAGTGGAGAGCAGATCCAGCTCGGGAATGTGATTGCAGAGACAGATTGGGATCTGCTTGACGGTCGTCACACGCAGCCTTTGAGGTTCTGGAACAATTATCATATGTTTTGCGACCGTAATTGGATACGCACCTGCGACCACGGCCAGACGCAGGCGGGTTTCTGGAGGGTTTGCACCAATTTGACCAGGGGCTGCCTGGCTTGAGGCGGGCAGTAGCAAACCATTGAACACCCGGAGGTGTACTCCCACCGTCAGAGACAATGCGTGGCACTCGTGCTCTACGCCAATAGAGCTTTGAGAATATAACACGTAAACCTGTTGTCTCCCATGGCTAGGTTTTACGGGAAGTGGGCCATCGACCACTTCCTAACCTCCGGAGAGGATGGACTAGGATACTGCCAGGGCGCCCACACCTGACAGGAGAACGACTCGGGTCCTCAGCCAAAGCCTTCGATTAAATGAACACCCGAAAGACAGCGAGTCTAACACATGGTCAGTTAGCTGACTCATGCGGATTGGTGTCCTGGAGCTTAGCAGGGAGAAGGGCGAAACCCAACTCCCACCCAGCGGTCGCCACGTGGAGGCGCCCAGGACATGAGACTATGGCGCAACAGTAGCAGCAGTGCGTAGACCATCTGTCAGGATCTAGTCACCACCAGCCTTAGCGCAACATAGGCTCTCCCGCCAGGTCATCCGGTCATCATATATATATATATATATATATATATATATATATATATGGTTGGCGGCATCCGGTTTCGGATTTGCCTGTCACTGTGGCAAGCCACAAGACGCCTGCGCCTACAGATGGACCATGCGTGGCTTGCGCTGCACCATTCACAGCTCCAATCACACACCCTATATCCAGTGTAAACCCGAAGGCTTAATACTGGAAGGCATGTGGATGGGAGCCACGTTTCATCAACGGAGCCGGCCCACACTCCTTCACAGGCAAACACAAGCACGCTGTATTTGGGGAATCAAACGTGCACAAGACGGTGCCTGGACCGTAGTCCGCTCCACACTGAGTGCATGGAACCACTCTTTGATCCTAACACGGCCACTAGGACCGTGCACCCCGTCCCCTCTAGCAACGACCAACTGTCTCCTGGAGCCAGTATGGACGAGGTGGTGGGTAATAGACAAGTAGGCACCTTGTCAACATGCACATCAAGCGCATCCACACCGGGGATATCAAGCAACAGCCAATCACTTGAGAGAAAGATAACAAAGCAAATAAATCGACTTTTGCAAAAGGAAACGGTGACATAAATTTTAAATTAATGAGCATATGAAATAATTTGTTTACAAACGAATCCGAGATAAGTTCACGAGGTCAGAAATTGTATTTTACGGAAATGCCACAAACACGAAAACGTTATCGAAATTAGCTACACTTGGCTTAAGTGACGTGTGCAAGTTTATGGACGAAAGTACAGGTAGACATTTATATGAGAAAGAAAAGCATTAGGACAAAATTGCAAACCCACCACCTGAAATAAATAGACGTAGCGTGCAAGCACGCTGTTAGTAAATCGAATGCAGCTTGCCTATAAGCGCTACGCCAGTTGTTCCTACGTCCTCTGCAGGACCCGTCGTCGCTACGGTAGTGGTCCCGAGTGGCTTCGCACATGGCTCACTAGGCCTGCCTGACTCAGGCACTCGCGACCGCATGTGCTACAGCACCATGCGCTCGATGTCGAAAGAGTACAACCCATCGGTGCTTGCCGCTTCCGCACTTGCCGCTTCGTCTCTGCATGTATGAGGTCTTTCTCCCGCACTTCGGCAACTGCCCTCGTGTTTAGATGGCGCAATGCACGCCGATCAAGCACCTTCGATTCCCATGACCTGCAATCAAGATTAGAATATATACATATATATTCTCCTGACGAGACAATAGGAAGTGTTAACATCTGCCAGCTTTTGTCTTCTCATTAAGCACGTGTGTAACTTGGAATCCATTATGTATCACATGACGCAATGGACACATAAATGGTATGTTCCTCGGCGATTCGACGCACAGTCCAAATGTGTGGTCTGATCAATGTATACAGCAGGATCGCACAAAATAAGGAATTGCTCACGCTTTTACAATGGATCCAAAACCGATATTAAAGTAATTGGCAGATTTAAGGTAGTAGAGAAATTGAAAGCAGGGAACAGTAAGGGATACAGATTTAAACAAATGTGCAGGTAACGTAATACGGCCAGGCGTGGACCCGTTCCCAGAAGACCTGCTTCCATGCAAGGTATTCTCTCGAAAGGTTTCGCCCGCACTTCCATGCTGTACCTGGCCACGTGCCAGTGTGACAGTGCAGCATATAAACCATCACCTGTTTAACATATGCTGTGTCCTTTTTAGGGCTGCTTTTATGCATGCATTATGGGCGATGAAGCCTCAGCCCGGTCAGTCATGCGGATCATTTAATTATGGCACTTTTTATACGCCAGTCAGTTGGTGGCAATGTGGCTTGCAATGGTATATTTTTATAATCTGGAAGCTACAATCCATCACCTCAGGAGATCAGCCTATTCTTGGCCAAAATTTAATTAAGGAGGAATGTAAAATAAGAAAAATTAAATGCAATACACATAATATCGTTAATGCTAAAGATAAGCAGATATGTTTTTTACATCAGCGTAAAAATGATCGAGTCGATCATACGATCAAGTTGTGTGGCGTGACAGCCGAAGACAGATAACTGCACAGGTTGTCCATAGGCAAGCAGTTAAATAAGGAATCCAATACCGCCAATCACTGAAATCCGGTATATGTTTCTGTACTGTTAACTCTTATGATAATAAAAGTGTTCGGAATACCTAGCTGTCTTGCATTGCAACTGTTTATCTGAACTACTTCACATTCTTAGCCTGTCCGCCGGCCGTCTTCTATTTCCATTGATGTCCTGCCATCACCTAGGAAGTGCACCAGGATTTTCTTTTATTGGTTGCCAACTTAGCCGCTCGTCACGGTCAAGTGAAGTAGCTCGCCGTTTTATACATTCAAGACGGGGTACCTACATGTGTGTGGTCAAGAAAAGTCCAGTTGGTTACGAAACATCAACATCATTAGCCAGTTAGTCAATTTCTCAGGTTAAGGTTTCTAGTGTGTCGTAATTGCCATTCATTTAACTAGACATTTCTAGTTCCTGGAAGATTCCTTTAGACCTACTTCTCTTGCACTACACGCTAACCTTCTCCATTCAGTGACGCACCTACTGTATGATTATACCGAACAACTGAGAGATCAGTATTGTCCTATCCTGTTTCTAAACGGGGTTACGTGGTTTTCTAATTCCTCCGTTCTGCTTATCTTTCTTGTGATCTGGTTTGCGAATATTATGCAACTAGCGATGTTATGAGTAAAGCAAATCCCGCGAGATTGAGGTAATCTATGAAAGATAAGTGGTGACAAAATTAAAAGCGGTTTAATGGACTTACCATGGTGTTCATGTTGAGGCATACGTAAAAGAGATGTTCACATGATAATATGTAAAATTCAGCTGATTATAAGTTTGGTAACACGCCGTTTAGTTGCCTTATGTAGCATCCGGCTAACACAACTTATAAAATGAAGTGTGAATGGGACAACGGTTCGTTAAGTGTTATTTTAAATATCGACGGATTTGGGAAAGAGACAACGTAGGTTAAGAGGGCGTTCAACGGTTAACACTCGAAGGGATAAGTTTCAACGGCATCCTAGCCGGCTATGATGTTTCATAAGCTTTAAATGATTACCTCTTAGGTTGGTGTTGTCGTTCATTTTAAGCAGCGGACGGCAAAATTGGTTTGCGTTATTCAGAGTCTGGTACGCTCGATGCTGACTGCTGTACATTCTTTGGGAACTTAATTCAAGCTGATAGGGCAGATGGAAGAGACCCCTAACGGACGACGAATCTCGGGAGCAGAAGGTCTTGTTACCGCCACGGGTGCCTCAACTGAATGGCACAGTTAACGTGTGGTCGCACATAGGCGTTAAGCATTTGTGGAAAGATTGACGAGTCAAACCGACCGAATAATGTGCGAAGAAGATCGATCAGTTGATCACCGGTTCTCGATGCCTTCTCTGCTAATTTTGAGCTGCCGAAATCATCTTGGACCAGTATCCCATGGTCATGGTCATGTGACGCCTTCTGCAATGTGTGCTCTCCAAGTTTGTGCACGCTTACCGGTCGAGGACGCAAGTGAATCACCATGCTCTTGGCAGTGTTAAATGACAGTACATAGGTTCCTTGTTGACCCGTCATGAACGAAATCCATTCGCTGTTTTCCTTATACTCGGTCAAATGTGATTAGCTTCCACATGTATATTGTTAACAGCTCGTGCACCGATGGATTCACTGCTGTACATGTGTTAGTGCTAGGGTCTAAATAACACAGGGTATGCCTCGTCCCTGTGATCAGACTGCAGCTAAATGTTTCATCGCATTATCTCTCTTGTCTCAGAGCCATTTCAGCAATCGTGTTGCTGGTGCCTTTCTTTTGAGCCAGCAGACCATTAGAGAACAACCCGGCATATGAACAAAGAATTACAATGCAATCTGCTCCAGAAGTCCTACGCTGATTACGTTGTCAGCCAGTCGACGGTTAAGTCTTTGATTTTATGCTGAAAACTGGCTTGACCGACTTCCAACAAGAGATAGACGTTAGGAGGTATTTAGATCACAAGCTGTTGACTGACCACTTGGTCTTTCGGCTGTCAACCTCCACCACCGACACCAGAGTGTCAGGTCCTCCCCTCAAGCAAATGCATGTAAGAAATTAACGCATGTAATGGGATGTTTATGTCCATCACTGTTTTACCTTACGAGCATGTCCACTTGGCGGCTATGAACTGCTAGATACTTATCATATTTAACTTCAACTATGTTCCGAAACCAAGCTCTCCAAGCGCAGTTGCATAAATAGAGGTGTTACTTCCTTACACTTCAGCAATGTGCGGAAGCTACATACATGTTCCCACTACCACAAGGGAGCAACAGCAAATGGCTATCCCAGCGTGTCCTTGCGGCTATGACTATCCATGTTTTTCTGTGTACTGGCCATTATAACTCATCCTACTCGAGTTGTGTCAATCCCTGGTGCACTGTAAATTCGTGCGATCACAGTTTTATTCACTTGCCGTTTTCTTGCATACTCGGGAGCCGATTCAGTCGTTGAAAGCAGAGATTGAATTGTGATTTCCATCTCCTCATTGGATCGCGGAACGCTAGCTGCCGACGTACTCTGAAACTACGTATAGTGCGTTCATTGTCTTTAGAAACGGCTGGTAGATTTCTGGTTTGCTCTGGAACATTGGATAATCGCTGGCCATGATAAGTGGGTGAACGTTGGGTCTATCACGCTGATCGAATTCGTTGCTATTGACTTAAAAACCTGTCGTCACATCGATCAATATCGAGTAATGCAGAAAGATGTGCTCAAAATATACAACTGGTTTGCTGATAGCAATGCGCGCGTCCTCAAAGGTTCAGACAGAGAGGAAGTCCAACTGAGGATAGTGTGCAACATTTATGCAAGGTGTTCTTGGTTACCTATCGATACGTATGGCAGATGTTGCAGGTACTTGTCGTAAAACGATTAGGCTATTTTCTGAACCACTGTTTTCAGAATAAACCTGACTGAGGTCATTGCCATGGCATTCTACTAATTGGATCAGGCACATCAGTCACTATTCATAGTGGGATATACGTGGGAACAAAATTGAAGCTGTACTCCGCAATAGTGGTGAAATATTAGAACAGTTTGCCTGCGAATATTGTCGAAGTGGAACCGGTGTCAGAATTCAAGCAGTTCCTAGCCACCCCCTTTGTGGGATTTCAGATGCAGAGAGCACATCGCACCCCAATAGCATATGGTGCAGCTGTTATATGCAGCAGACCCACAGGAATCAGTGAAGTGACTCGTGCGCGTGCCAGAACTAATGACCATGGGGCAACACTGACGCATGTCTACTAGCTATCTGTTTTCATTACTCAAGCCTGAAGATTGCCTTTGGTGGTTGGGGCTTCTAGAGGTAATTAACCACTTTCCGCATGGTTCCATAACTTCGTTGCTTTCTGTACTCATTGTGACTTGTTCTCCATCATGCGGTTCTGTAGTAAATGTCTAAGATGCCAGCGTAAGGCTGGGTTTGCCATTTGTTACAGCCAGTTTGGTAGCACTTGTGTGCACTTCGTCTCCTTGTATGATAAAACTTTTCGATTCCCACAATTATTCTTTTTACTCATTCTATTTTCGAATGCCCGGTGACCTATGCGCAATGATCGTGAGGGCCTGCGGGGAAAATCTATCTAGCTACTTTGGTCCGTTAAGTCTCCCGGTGTTTTTTACTGGATACCACCAAAACAAAACTGGTCATACCTGTTACTACTCACCTCCTGGTTGAACTGGGCATTTGTTTGGGAAATTTTGTCCAAATGACCTTGCAAACAACTTCCTTCCTCGCCATGGAAGACAAGATGAGGAATCGACACCCGGACCACTGATGAGTGGGAATACGGACTGACATTTGCCGACCAGATCAGGGAAGTACTCAGCACATGAGCAGTTCCGTGCACGCAACTGAGCTGTTCACTACCGATTATTCCACCGAATCCTGTTGTCTTGTTTCAGTGCACGGTAACTTTGGCCACAGTTTAGAAGCATCCAAGTAAAGAAACCCCATCCATTTCTTCACAGCTGTCTGTTTTGGATGAAATTACTCAGGGTTAGAAACAGTTGGGATAAGGCATCAATCCACCATGCCGTCTGTTTCTGACCGGACGCTTATTGTCAGTTGATCCTTTGACTCACCAAGAGATCTAGCACTCATCCCAACCCCGAAGAAAATAGTTGTTACTGCTGTACCACGGTTAAGTCTAGTTGCACATATTACCATGTATAGTGCTGCAGCATAGAATAGTGTTATCTGTGGGCGCCGTTCTCACGGCATTTTGAGCAATTTTGTGTTGTAAGTGAGAAATTTTGGTTACAGTCCTGTCATTTACAAGTGCTCAGACAAAGCACACTAGTGACCGTGAAACATTTTAGTACATACTGGAATGCGTAATAATCAACTTTGTGCAAGTAATATTGACGCGTTCCACGTAGACTGCACTACTCTGTCGTGTTACCACGCATCTCATCGCTAATCGACGCCACAACAATGACGTTACCACATGTATCGCAACCTACCGGTTATTCTTTAGTGTGTGAAAAGCAAACCGATTAGCATCTTCCTTCGAAGGGCTACTTTGTCTTGCCGTTAACAGACGAGGAGTTTCCAAGTTTTGTCTAACTGGTTCGTATCATCTGTTAGAGGTCGGTTCGTGACGCATACAAATCCACTATTCGCGACCTATTGTGACTGTCGGACGAAATGTCAAAGTCCACCTGATCTAAGGATTCCGACTTTCATCATCGGCAGCCATCTCGGTTAACATAGGGCATCCTACGGTGTTGTATCACTAACCGGATTTGAGCCTCTTTAATGTAATAGTTTTCCAAGTGTGTACCTTGAGATTGACCACATCAGCAGTCAGTAATGTAGTCTGCATTGGTGTATTAGGATAGTTGGTAGATCACCGACAGCTACTCCCACACTTCTATTATTTTATTCTTCGATTCCATAGAGTAGATTGCTTCAGGCTCCTCACATCAACTTCCACTTTGTACTGGATTTCACTATATGTACTGTTTATTCCTACTGCAAATTACGTTGTAACGACGTAATCTATCGTAGTTCAGTAATCACCTGATGACGAATAGGAGAAGTGAACTGTATTCTTATCACCGAACTCAGTAAAACGACGCAGCAGTACATAGAGAACATTTTCCTCCGTTGCATTTTGCTTATCTTTAGCTTCTGCAACTAAGCAATCTAATTCAGCAAAGCATATATACCGCCACACTAGTCAGCGAACGGTGTCAATGCTAAGACTCCATACATGCCACCATAAGCTATCACTTGGCTCACCTGATGCAGAACTGCTATGCATATTGGTGATTTAATTCACTCTCTACTCTCCTACTTTTACCTTCATGGTCGACACATTGCCATTTACTCGTGATTCTCGTTGTACTCGGAGCAGTTTGAAGTTTCAGCATCCTGCCCAACTAATGTTATGCTAAGTATACTCATGCCTTTTTTGTGCGTCCGGTGCAAATCTACTCTGTCAGCAACCACAGTGGTCGCTTTTTACATATGCAAATAGTATGAACGATGACTCGTAACCAGCCGATGGTGTGGTGTGAACCGCATCCTGATTTTGCTTACAACGTCGGCATCTTTCTCGTAACACAGTATGTATAGCAACGGACACTTGGACCAAATCTACCTCTTGATTAATGCAGTATCCAAGCTAACTGAGTTGATCGACCATCCAAGCTTCGTGTTCGCTAATCCGGATTATCGCCAACTTTTTCATGGTCGTTAGCGAAACCGGTGGCCTGCGTACGTGTTTTTGTCACACCTTGGCAGCTACGGAATGCTGCGACCAATCACTCGGGGTAGCCGCGTGCAATAGAACAAGGCAGGTAGGTTGCTTTTCTTTAGGTATGCAACCATCGCAGAAGTTGCCGGCCATATTCATAGTACAAAGTGGCTGATGGTTGCCCAAAACAGGAGAACACACTTTTCGGGAATCTTTGTAAGAACATTCAGGTTCCGACTGAGGCTGACGTAATTGTTTCAATTGATAATGATTCGCAGTACCTAGGTGCGGCCAATTATGGTATTCAACCATGTGGTTGATCTTCCCTAATTAGAGGGTAGTTTGAAATATTCGTTGCATGAGTGTCTTGGGACACGCAATCTCAATGTGGACCGTAATTCGTAGCGTATGGAAATTAGACGTTACCTGTTCCAGAACATCGCACTCCACTACGCACTTCGATCTTGTTTGATCTAATCAGGTAGAGATAGAAAACTTAGAACTCGGGACCAATGAGACGGTAGTTGTACTTTCCTAGTATATCGACCGACTCTTTCCCTATCTCTTTCATCTATGGTTGGTGGCATCTGGTTCCAGATTCACCAATCACTGTGGCCTCCTTAGGACAGCCCCAGGACGTCTGCACCAACACAGGGACCATGGGTGGTTGCACTGCACCACCCACAGCTCCATCCCCACACCCCATATCCAGTTTAGACCTGAAGCAATAAAACCGGGGGCATGTGGATGGGAGCCACGATTCCTCAAGGAAGTCGACCCACACTACTTCAACATACACAGCAGCAGCATTCCCATCTATCTATGTGGGGAATCATGCGTGCCAGACGAACAAAAGGCAGTGGATGCGCCGTAGCCCGCTCAACACTGGATGCACGGGACCACTCTGAGGCTAGCATTCATTGAGTGGTAAAGAGCAACAGGAAGGCCCCGTGTCAGATCCTGTACTTCCCGATCTTCCAAGAATTGCAGGCGTAGTATCTGTGACATAGCTCAGGAAGTAGTAACAGTTCTGCAAGATCCTAAAGTACACAGTGGGAAGATGCCTAGCAAAGGGTTGAAACGCACTTCTAACTGCACACTGTCAATCGGGTCCGGCAGTCGGTTCCAGTCATTAAGTACTCGAGTAGAGAGAGTGCAACATTTGAGCGGACTTTGAACCTCCTTCTTTTAAACCCGATCAAAAAGCCGTGTACCCCGTCTCCCCAAAGCGATTAGCAGTCTCCTGGAGCCAGTAATCGAGGGGGGTGTTAGGAAAGTAGGCACCCTGTCCATATTCACATCAAGCGTAGCCATACTAGAAAAAACAAACAACGAACACACAACTTGAAGGAAATCATACGCGCAAAATGAACACGGATTATGCAGCAGAATAACAGTACTGAGTAAACCAAATCAAGTGGAATGTTTTTTTCCATATTAAGAGGATCCAGTTTGAATGAAATGCGGTGTAGTCCATCTGCGGTGAAGAAGCGTGCTGTATGCAATACATATATATATATATATATATATATATATATCATTAAAGTCCAAGAAATGCACAATAAACCACCGAAAAAACCTGGGAATCAAAGTGCAATACAGTTTTTGACAAAACGGGACGAAGCATTTGCACACACTGGTTTTGTGAGTTTTTTGTGTTTGGAGTATTAAGTGTGTGAGCCAAGACACTTTTGCATACAGACCTTCCACTGATTCCGGTTGTGAGTCGTTTTCAATCGTGCCAGGTCAATAAAACTGTTCATGCAAAATTAGCCATTCAGGAAGGAGACGGGTCCAAAGGCAGCTGAACGTAACGTCAGCGATTTCATGTGATTGCACCAGGTGAAAGGCTGACTACAACGTCGCTGCCTTCAGCATAATCCTGCACTAACGGATAGGGTGTGGTACACCGAACACTAAGGTGCCTTGCGTAGAACGTGATCGAGATACCTCAACAGGAGCAGGAAAAACAGCTTGTTAAAGGAACTACTCGCCTTCTCCAGGAAGCGACGTTTAACTTCATCATTGTAGACTTGATGTTGCTACCATACACGAGCAATCCTGCTCAAACCATCAATGTGTATGTCATCCATGCAAATTGACCAGGACTAACATAAAACAATACCGATGGAACGGTGATACGTTAAATGCGGCACTTAATACAGTCTCGACGGCGGTCACGGTGTGGCTACAGATACCGACCGGGCTTTAGCTAAACCGCCGACAGAAACAACTATCTACCTAATCGGGTTGTTTGCCATCAAACGTGAACACTAGGAAGGGTGTAGGCCAATGGTGGAATAACAATTTACACTTCGAGGGGACGAAGCATATGTTTCGATGCTTCTACCACCAACTGGTTCAGAATGTGCTGCACACACCGGAGATCCTCACCAATTAAGTCGATATCGACAACATAATCTAAGTGAGTCACACGCTATCCTGGTTACGTCTCTAATCCAAAATGTTGGAAATCTAACACTCTCGACAGGGCGTCTTCAGTTTCAAAACTGATGAGGAACCTGGACATAAGGTAGACCTGTTGCACACCACTACTGACAGCGAATGGAGAGGCAATAATACTGTAAACCATCAATCTGCCTGAGGCCGTCTCATGGCTGAAAAGAAGGCGTCTGCCTGGTAACTTCGAGATCGCGGGTTTGAGCCCGTGTAGGGGACCGGGCCACCCTCGCAGTATCCTTAGCCCAAGCGTGACTGGTGGTGGTTGCATGGCAGCGGAGCGGCAGACAACATTTTTTACCCTGCTAAAAGTGAACGTTGTTTGGCAGTATACTTCTCTGGGACCCCGTTCTTTACCAATCAGCGCCATAAAGCAGGTCGGTAAACAAAATCCACTTTCAAATCAAGTCAGAATAGACTTTATGTACACGACTGAGAACATTTTCAGCATTTTACATCGGCGCCGGTGGTGTACTGATGCATAACATTGACAAAACTGGACTGGTCATCTTGAATGCCTAGAAGCGTTCTGTGAAGTTCGTCACGCTGGAACTTATAAAGGAGCCCGAGCATGTTTTACGAATTTGGTGATGTCAACGACGTAGAACAAAAACAGTGAAGGACCAAATTTGCTCCTTTGGGTGACCCCAAAATTGATGGGGTGTAGAGAAGAGCGACAGCCACCTATAGTGAATACCTGGTGGTGAACACTCAGAAATGATAATAGCCAGCCTAATAATGGGTTCTGGATCCCAAAGGTCTCTAATTTGTGTAACAGCTGTTTGTGAGGTACCCGGTCGAATGATTGGTGTGTGTGCTGAGCTAGAATTACTGCTGCATACCCGGAATCGATAGATGCTGCAATGCAGTTCAGGCAACGCAATTAACATTGATGCATGATGGTTTGTCAAGGAAACCATGCTTTAAATTGGTCACCAAATTCAAAGAATTGACAAAGTTTATCACTCCCTTTCTGACCAGTTTTTCAAAGAATCGGGAGTTTATTGGACTGTGGTGGATTTGCCAGTAGTTCTCAATAATTTGTTTGGGATTTCCTTCGTGCCAAGGGATGGTAAGTGAGGTTTTCCATTCATGTGAAAAGTGGCTAAGTTTCAGCGATAGAGTGAACATGCCCATCAGGATCAATGGGATATCAGGCCTTCCTAGTTAAATGACAGCTGGTGGAATACCATTAGGTTCCAGCATTGAAGGCCGTCTGACTGACTTGATGGATATCGTTGGGCGAGACATCTACTCTGCTTACTAGCTTGGTTACTGCAACCTCGGTTTGTACAGGTACATGGTCATTTTGGTGACTCATGGATCTGGCGAAGAGGTCGCTGAATACTTTATAGTTCGCAGCTGGGTCATGAAGTATAATGAAACAATGATAAGTGACACTCACCGTCAACACTTTCAGTAATCAATGGATGACGGTCACTGGTTCTGCGACATAGTATTTGGACAAGCTTCCTTGCCTTCCAGCTTGTTTGTAAGGTTACACGTACCTCTATTTTTCAGGGGTTGACGACATATCTTAAACTTTGGTGGCAAATTCATGCACTTGTAAGATAAGTGAGGAGTCGTGGGTCTAACATCATCTTACAAATAACTTTCTGGTTGATTACGTGTTCGAAGGAATCTTTAGAGACATGGGTAATACGATAACACTGTGGAGCAAGGAGGGCTATATGGTGATGAATTTGTTCAGAAAACTGCTCTATAACAGAAAGAAAACACCCCAGTCAGAGAAACAGATTAAATGTTGAAAGTTTTCCCAGAGTATGTTATCGGTTGCACTCCGAGGTGCAGAAAGGAGTTTAGTGAATATTTTTTATGTAGTAACTAAGCCGTATCAATTTATGACCGCTACCAGGAAAGCTGTCTATGATCTCGGTTTGTGGGTTTGGTAACATCAATGTGAATATTAAGTCTGTTTCAATAGTCGGCCTGGTTGGCCTGGTAACCCATTATGTCCAGCCCCGTGTGCTGATGGAAGAAAGAAAATTTTTGTCCAGAGATGTCGATGGGTGGGACAACCAGCGGATTTTTGGTAAGTTGGAATCACCAGCAATTTTCTTCTCTCGGTGTGGCGACGCTGATGCAAAATCAAGCGCCGTAGTGATGTTGGTGCTACTCCCGTTAGACGCATCCGGTGGGTTGTAGATACACGCAGATGGTATGTAAGAAGAGGCACTTGCAACTGACAGCCAAAAGGATCCGAAGAGATTTTTCAGTTGTGAGTAGTCTATGCATTCAGCCACAAATGATCTGTGTAAGTATATGATACACCATCACCTATTCTGGTGCAGCGAACTTTTCTTAACAGCTGGATTTTTTAGTCACCTGAGTAGGATCCACTGTATTAGAAGAACACTATGTTTCAGTGACGAGGATCACTTGTGGGTCATTCAACTGTACAACTATGTTCAAAAAATTAAGTTTCTTGTTTATGAATCTGGCACTAAGCAGAATTATTAAAAGTATACTATGTATTGTGAAATTGCCACTGTCTGTTGCATGATTGCGTCAGTATTTTGGTTCGAACATAGTGCACATGATGGGTGAGTGCGAGAATGGTACGCCCGACTTAGTCATAAGAATGTTTGGTGGTAGGGATAGCGTGTCACATGTGAATATCAAGAGAGTTGGGAGCACGAAGGGGACCGAGGTATCATAATTAGACTGCCGTTGGTTTGACACTGCACTATCTTTGTCATCTGGACAAATTAAAGGAAGAGTGGGATTCAATTGCTGACCCCCGCCGGATGTACCTGAGGTGGGAATGGGTGAGAGTTCATTCCCGCCATTGCTACAACTAGGTTGTTGAAGTAGGTCGTGGTAGAGTTTGAATGAACATGGAGTGGAGTAGGGGGTGACATTGTCCTATTGGTTGATGTCCTTCCGTATCTGAACGTATCCATTGTTTGTTGTAGAGTCTGCGGTACTAACTAGGCGTAACCAAGGGACAATTGTTATTGGTCTTATTCAACAGAGAAAGTTATCCCTGGTGGTTGTAGTAGGCCGGTCGATAGGGACATTTGGGTGCAGCCGGGTACTTCGTAGCCATAAGCCTTCTGATGGCACTAGTCCTTGGTCTCTGTAAGTCATCCGTGGGCGGCATTAAGCTATGGTTTACCCTAGGTTCTCTATCGTTGGACGTGTCTGCGCCACTGAGACCGGAATGTGTTATAGCCAACGTGTCGTTATTGCTCACCTATTCCAAACAATTGGTCTTTCTCTTAATCCTTATGAATGAGGAATTCAATTTAAGGAGAGTACGGCTGTGAGGAGCTGGAGAACCCGCTTGATTCGTTCATTGCTCTGAAGGCGTTTCAGTAGTCCGTTTCACTCAAAGGGCGAAATGACTCAAACCAAAGTGCATGCTCACCAGTCTCTTCCGTAATATAGCGTAGACTAAACCTGCCTCAGGTTTATACGCATAGCTTGATGAGTCGCTTTAAACCTGAATTCCTCCTTTTTCTTGTTACTTTTTACCTCTGATTTCATACTGCTCACTCTGATCATTCTACAGAACTTTCAAGGAACCACTTTTTGCCCGTCAGAAATCATTGTTCAAGGAATTGCAATCAAAACGTAAATACTAAATAGTGTATGCGTACCACGTAAGTAAACATTCACTTATACTGCTGAAGTGTTTCCTTGACTTCACAAGGGAACAGGATAGCGAGAAAACAAAACCCGAACTTTAGAGCGGGTAGACGAACATGAGGAAGTTTCTGATCAATCATTGTGAAGGAAATAAAACAACATTATTTGAAACAATTAATGAAAGCTGTAACCTGCAACAAAATGCTTAGTAACGATGGAGTCAACCAGACACTCACTAGGCAATCGACTACACCTGGAAATGAGCTTAGTAAAACACACAATCAATATGAAATCCTTCTGTAGTAGACCAGGAAAAATTTTAGGTAAACAATATCGCCAGTGTGGTAGGT
>OX104067.1:98898688-98927576 GCA_944474145.2 Dicrocoelium dendriticum | reverse complement strand
GGAGGTGCATCCTGAACTGAAGGATGCCCTTGTGCTACCCCCGTACAAGGGCAAAGGGAGCAAGCAATGTTGCACGAATTATCGTGGCATCAACTTGCTGAATTGTGTGGACTAAGTGATTGCCCGAATCCTGCTCAACCGCCTCGTCAGTCAGGTTGTGGAACGTAACGTGGCGGAAGAGCAGTGTGGATTCCGTTCGGGTCGCAGCAACATCATATGGTGTTTGCGGCTCGTCAGTTGCAAGAGAAGTGCAGAGAACGACACCAGCCATTGTACTCGCTTTTTGTTGATTTCACCAAGGCATTTGATACAGTGAACCGCGTAGCGTGGTGGTTGGTGTTGGGTAAGTTTGGTTGCCCGCGTAAGTTTGTAAGTTTAATTGGATGTCTGCACAGTGGTATGCGAGCGAGGGTGCAGCTGAGTGGAGAGACCTCGGATGACTTTGCAGTTTTCTCTGGTGTGAAGCAAGGCTGTGTCTTAGCTCCTGCCCTGTTTAATATCTATCTTCATGCAATGTTGTCTTGTGCTTTTGATGCGGCTTGTGCTTACGGTGTTCGTGTGGAGCACCGTATTGATGGTGGGTTGCTGAACATCCGTCGTTTCGGTGCGAGAACGCTAGTCTGTGAGACAACTATCCGTATGTTGCTGTTTGCTGACGACTGTGCGTTGTTTTCACACAGGGCGGATGAGTTGCAGCACATGACTAGTGCTCTGGCTTCGACAGCGGCCAAATTCGGGCTCACCATCAACACAAGCAAAGCGGTCTCTATCTTTCGGCCTTCACCAGAGGTGCAATCTTCAATATTGCCGCAAATCAGCATTGGTGCTGAAGTATTGGAAACCACCTCCCGCTTTTGCTACCTTGGGAGTGTAATATCGACTGATCAGCAGCTGCAAGTTGAGTTGCGTATTCGCGTGTCGAAGGCGGCAGTGGCATTCGGGAAGCTTGAGTACCGAGTGTGGAACAACCATCAGCTTAGCATTGGCACGAAGCTGATGGTGTACAAATCCATGGTGCTGTCCGTTCTTCTATACGGCAGTGAAACGTGGACGATTTACCGTCGGGATGTGCGATATCTCGAGCGGTTCCATCAGCAGTGTCTGTGACGAATTTTGCGGATCGGTTGGGGCGCCAGAGTCGCAGACACGGAAGTGTTGCGCCGAAATGAGATGTATGCAGTGGACGGCATACTTTTACTGCGACACCTGAGATGGCTCGGTCATGTGAGCTGTATGGATTCGGCGCGGATACCGAAACAACTTTTATACGGTCAGCTGAGTATTGGGAAGCGGCACGTGGGGAAACCAAAGTTACGTTACCAGGACATGATTAAAGTGAGCCTCACACGTTCTAATCTTGATTGCAAATCATGGGAATCGAAGGCGGTTGATCGGCGTGGGTGGCGCGATCTAATCACGGAGGCAGTTGCTGAAGTGCGTGAGAAAGCCCTCATGCATGCAGAGAAGAAGCGGCAGTTGCGGAAGCGGCAAGCACCGATGAATTGTACTCCATCGACATCGAGCGCATGGTGCTGTAGAACATGCGGTCGCGAGTGCCTTAGTCAGGCAGGCCTAGTGAGCCATGAGAGAGGTCACTCGGGACCACTACCGAAGCGACGACGGGTCCAGCAGTGAACGTAGGCAGCACCGGCACAGCGTTTGTAGGCACGCTGAATTCGATTTACTAACCGCATGCTTGCATGCTAAGTCTCTTTATTTCAGATGGTGGGTTTTCGGTTCTCTCCTAATGCCTTTCTTTCTCATATAAATGTCTATCGGGCCATGAGCTATGCCATTAGAGGCCACTACATAAGCGACGACGGGTCCTACAGAGAATTACGGCGAGCCGGCACAGCGTTTGTAGGCACGCTGAATTCGATTTACTAACCGCGTGCTTGCATGCTAAGTCTCTTTATTTCAGGTGGCAAGTTTACAGCTTTTTACCTTAATGCTTTTCTTTCTCATATAAATATCTCCCTGTACTCTATTTCATTAACTTGCACACATCGCCTAAGCCAACTGTATTCGATTTACATAACATTTTTGTGTTCGTGGCATTCCGTGAACTATATTTCCTGACCTCGTGCACTTAGCTAGGATTTGTTTGTAAACAACTTATTACATATGCTATTTAATTAAGGTTTATATCATCGTTTCATTATGCATTAATAGAGTTTTTCTCCTTTTCTTTCTTTCTCTCTCTCTCTCTCTCTCAAGTGTTTGGCTGTTGTTTGATATCCCCGGTGTGGATGCGCTTGATGTGCATGTTGACAAGGTGCCTACCTGTCCATTACCCACTACCTCGTCCATACTGGCTCCAGGAGACAGTTGGTCGTTGCTGGAAGGGACAGGGTGCATGGTCCTTGTGACCGTGTTAGAATCAAAGAGTGGTTCCATGCACTCAGTGTGGAGCGGACTACGGTCCAGGCACCGCCTTGTGCACGCTTGATTCCCAAATACAGTGTGCTTGTGTTTGCCTGTGAAGGAGTGTGGGCCGGCTCCATTGATGAAACATGGCTCCCATCCACATGCCTCCCGGTCTTATTCCTTCGGGTTTACACTTGATATTGGGTATGTGGATGGAGCTGTGGGTGGTGCAGCGCAAGCCACGCATGGTCCATCTGTAGGCGCAGGCGTCTTGTGGCTTGCCACAGTGACAGGCAAATCCGAAACCGGATGCCGCCAACCATATGATGAACGACAAAATATGGTCACCTCGGACAGGTTTATGCATAGGGTCATTACTCATAGGATAAAACTTTGGGGATGTTTTTAGTGGTCGCTCATAGACAGGTGATCGCCATAGCAGGTTGGACTGTATATATAACTGAGGGTACGGTGTGACCGGATTAGATATAGACGATGGAGGACAGAAATGCCACCCCTTTTCCATGGGAGCCTTAGGCTTGCAAATGGATATTTTCACACAGTTACGAGACAATACGAGGTGCCAACATCTGCTAGCTTTGTTCTTTTTATTGTGTTATTTAAGCTGATGAATGGGCCCAACTGTTTCAAATCAGGCAGTATCAGTGAATCTTACATGCGATTGCAAACGCAGAGGTAATTTTCGTATGAAGACGAACGGACTCAAAATTCTCTGTGGACAAATGTCAGCTTGGAAAGGAATCTCACGGGCATACCATTCGACGGCAAACGGTAGTACAAATCAGTGCGACTGACCGGAAAGAAATGGATTGTTGAGTCAGCAAACACGACGGTTGTCACACATCGTTACATACAGTGCGGCTCCAGTGCATGATGCTGGAGTTGTCAACAGGTACAATGCGTTCCATTGCTACAATTACATTTCACTAGCTTAACTCTGTCCGTTCCGAATAAGTTGTGTAGCACCAGTCCCCTAGTTCCAAACGAATCAGCGTCCTGTCACAGTACACTGATATCCACCAGTGATAAGTTTGGACCGCGCATCGACTTTCATATCTATGACAAACAGGAGTCGGGGCACATAAATCAGCACAAATTGGGTCCTTCGATCAATCCGAAGTGGAAGTCTGTACATTAGTGAAGGTTATCGGCTCACTGGAACCGTTGGGGATGCAAATATCAAAGCTCCGGCGGACGGGATTGTCCCTCTCAGACAGTAACACAACGCTGAGAAATTCATGTCATTAAGTAGCTGCAGGTGTGCTCCTGCTCACCAGTTGATTCCGTAAACACATTCCATGATTGTGACACCGACATAATCTAATTTGGGGATGTACTGAGGGAAGATAAAAGGCAAATGGGTGTTCCAAACTAGCCGATAAGTTAAATTATAGCTAACAATGCGGTAGTTGGTTTAGAAGGCCTCACAGTCTATATTCATCAGGTGCCGTTACAGAAAAGTCTGTGGGGGAAAGCAGTTTTGTTGACATAAAATACGGAGACACGAGCAACCTGCAGAGTTCTCTTTCAGTGGCTCATCAGTCATAGTCAGTGGAAGCGTACGCAGAAACCACGAAAACACACGCAATCTTAGGACACAACCTATTAACTCTGATGAGATCCCAGAGTAGGGTTGAAAGCACACGGTACTTCCCGGTTCGGTATCCTTGACCACGTGTACAATATGGTCATCCTTACTAAAAGGCTAGCCGAATAGTCGGAGATGGGTCTAGACGCTGTCAGTTCATGTGCGTGGTCAGAAGACAGCCTACAGTAGGGGTGCCCAAACTTTACGCAAGGAGGGCCACATGTCGGGCCATATAGATAATAACAAAAAATGAGACTTTTTAATTTTCAATTGCATGCTTTTAATGTGAATGGTAAAACTGAGATCTCGACTGCAATAAACTGGTCAAGTCAGGCTCAAATGCACTGGTTTTGATGCGCAAAAAATCACGTAGATGAGGACCACTTGGACTCATCCTCACATGATTCTTGTTAAGATTCAAACTCTGAATTTCTGCACACCCAAGCATGTCGAGCCAAACAAGCTGAGCATTTGCCTAGCAAATGGGCGAATTTCCTGGAATCTGTCTTTATGCACCTGGTAGTAAAGTTGATGAGAGACAGTTATTGGTGTCGACTGCGACATTTAACCTCCCTTTGCAAATGAATGAGCTCCGGTTGCAGTTGGGCTGGAGAATGGTCAGGGTTCACAGACAAAGGCGAAGGAAAAAAGCACGACCCCCTTTTTAGTGGTCGAATATTCCTGAAAGCGCCGTTGAAACCCATCGGCTATGGATACAATATCTGTGATACACTTCTGCATGTGTGCACTGGTTTTACTTTCTGGAAGACTTGTCATGCTTTTCTGCAGTGATGGAAAATGAGTGGTATTAGGCTGTATTAAAGACAGTTGTCTTTGGAAAATTTGCAGCTTATTCCTAAAGGCCTTTATGTGTGCACACAATTATTTCATCATTGTACTTTGACCCAGAAGGATGGTGTTCAGCATGATCAAGTGCCAAAAGCCAAAAACAGGATTAGATAGTTCTGGCATCGATTGCCCCTTAATTTCGATGAATTGTCCAATTACTTTTGTACGGGAGCAGAAGCGATGAAGTGCAGTCGCTCGACAGAGCCATCTTACATCATTGTGATACACATCTCCGCATTCGTCCTGGATATTAAGTAGAAACCGCTGCAACTGATGATGAAAAGGGCTTCAGAGAGAATATGATAGCTTTTACCGCTGGCTTCATAACGTGCTCAAATCTAAAATGTTTGGCACAAATACGTTGGTGGTGCTGGATGCAGGGGCATTTAATGGCTCTACCCCCACTAGTCAGGCCGAAGAAGCGAGCCAGGATTCCCAACCCAACTCCAACGATTCAGCACCCAGCAGTATCAACTCCATTCTCCCTCCCTCGTATAAGTAAAAACATTGCCTGCAGAGCGCCTGCCTCAACTTCTGTACAGTGCGCTGCACCTAGTAAATAAATAAATAAATTGTATATTCCTCGACGATGCGAGAAGCTGTTCTCTATAAGGAACAAATCAAATAATGGTACAAATTTTCCATGACATTTCATCAATACATTTTCAGAGATAAACATGGATGCAATTGCAAATTATGTTACACAGAGTAATCAGAATCGTTCTGCTGTTTTTACCTGCCATTGAATCAGGATTCTTCACAATCACATGATAGATATTTGGGCCGACAAAAAAATGTAATGAAATGGGCTGTTGTCCGAAATGTTATGTGTATGTGTTTCAGAAATTTATTCAGACAGCATGGATACCGTTTTCGAATGCGTTATCAAGGGACTGTGATGTTCCGAACATTTTAATCACGTTTTGGACGGTTAAATGCTTACTAATAGCAAGTAGTCTGTTCGCTACACACGAGACCGTAAGCTATAGTCAACCAGCAATAGTGAACAACTCGGCAACGTACGCATCGGTTGCCGCCAAGCAAAAACCGGAAAGAGCACCGGTAACCTGTGTGCCCGGACTAGATAAAACAAAACTGCCGCAGCAAGGATGGCACCCATCAGTACCGTTCACAAATTCACCAAAAACACCGATTACTATGCCTCCAAATCAAAAACCAGTAGCCACCAGGCGCAACCATGGTGCCCTAAACATTGTATGCACAAATGTCCCCGAATCCAAATCCAATACACTTAAGGGCAAGTTGATGGACGATCGAAATCAGTGGGGTTCCATCTGTACGTCGATCGTTATCCATGCTAATCCCACGACATTAAAAAGAATCTCGCGCTACCCAAACGCGCTGCACTACGGCGAACCCCGGTTATTTCGCGTAACACTAAAATCGGCGGACAAGACTAAGGCCGTTCTGCTGTCTGCGAATCATCTCCGCAACGACTCAAGTGGAATGCGTATACTACCCGAAATCCCGTGGAAAGAACCTTCAGGGGATCCCAATAACAAAGATAGGTACAGCAAATATCAAGATAAGAAAACAGTGATTGCTCACGGTGTTCCTGAGCTTACTGATTCCTCTTCTGACGATGCTCAGATGCACGAACGCGAGCAATGGCACTACATCCGTGTGGGTCTTTCTCTCGAAAATGTCGTGGTCACCTCGTTGACAAGGATCCCCATATCACCAAACTATAAGGAGTGCGGTCCCAGGCTGTTAACACTTGTGTTACAGTCAGAACTAACAGCATAAACCCTACTAAAGAACTGGACTAACTTTCGTTGCAGATTGCCAACAGAAATTCGGCTGAAAGCAGCAAGAACACCAAAACCTTCTAATGACAATTCAGTAGAGGCACAACTCTTAGGGAAACTGCCAACTGCAGGAACCAACCCGGGGACGGTTTTAAGAGTAGCCATACATTCCGATGGGGCAGAGCAGAGCACGAGCAAACACCGGGATTCGGGGCATCTGATACCTGCTTATATATCAAATACTTCTCGAGAGTATGTAACCCAACAAAAAAGCGATTATTCGCCGATCCTTTATTGGTCGGCGTAAACTCACTTAATTCATCCATCCAATCTAACACACTTTTGGTCTCCGAGAAGCTCTCATGCATGTACACAAATGCCCAAGGTCTACTCAGCAAATTAGCTGAATTAAGACTTCGACACGCGTCTGCAGCTTGGGACCTCATCGCTATCGCCGAATCGTGGTTGCGCTGCGAGATAACGGATGCTGAAATTGCACTCACGGGCATATCCGTTGTCCGGAAGGATCGAACCAGCAAAGGTGATGGGGTAGCCATCTACTTTCGTAACAACATGCAATGCGAACGCACAAACGATTCGGAAACCGAGGTACCTGACGCCATTTGGTGTAATCTCCGGCTAAGAAGGAACGATCTTGGCCTATTGGTTGTTGTTTACCGCCCACCATCGTCTACTCCTGAGATGGACTGCAATTTGATGGCTGCGTTGAGGCAAGTGATAAACAGGAAGTACAGTCACATTCTAGTCACCGGTGACTTCAACTTACATGCTCTAGAATCCCAGGCCACATCAGGAGAGCAATTCAAAGCAGACCTGCAAGATCTGGTTTCAGACCTCTTGCTTTATGGCCACGTCACTACGCCCACCAGGTTCAGGGGAACTGACAGGCCATCCACATTTGACCGAATATTCACCAATGAAGAACTGATGGTCGAGAGAGTGATAACCGATACTCATTTGGGTCGCCGCGATCATGCGACGCTATTGTTTCATTACATGTGCTACGCGGATTATCCTAAACAGCATGCCGAGGAATATCATGTCATAACCAACTATGGCGACCTGTCTGACCTCATTGATGCAACCAGCTGGTCGTTCTTAGCTGAATTAACCCCAGAGGTGGCCTGTGGAGAATTCGTCAACATATTTATCAGGCTCGTGGCAAGCACAGCTGAAAACAAACTCTACAGGCCTAAAAGGATGAAGTCTTTCGTAAGGAGCAGGACAAGTAAATGCATGGCATTAAGGGACTTGACATGGCACACCTACATAGCCTCCCCGAACGACCATACCTGGGAGGTCTACACAATACGAAGAAACCACTGTGTCAAACTCGTCCGGGAGGATAAACTGCAGAACAAACAAGGTCTAGTGGAAAAGTTTTGCTCCAATCCCAAACTGTCATACAGACACGTAAACAATTTGCGCCATGTTAAGCGCGGTATTCTTGCTCTGCACACAGCATGCGAGTTAGCCTAAACCGCACAAGAGGCGGCCAACATTCTTGGACAACAATTCGGCCGTACCTTCCAAAGCGCGCAATCACCATACATCTTGCCTAAGCAGATAACGCCGATATCAGGGCTAAATCACATATCGTTTACCTCCGCAGATGTGCTGAAGAGGCTGATGTCTCTGCGCGAGTTCAGCCCCCAGGGTGCGGACGGCATTCGGCCGAAGGCGTTGAAAGTTGCTGCCATGAGTTTGGCAAGGCCATTAGCAATTTTCTTTCAACGATGTCTGAACGAGATGCAAGTCCCGACGATGTGGAAGCACGGAATCATCAAGCCAGTCTACAAAAGTGGCAGTCGTGCTGAACCAGCAAATTGTCGCCCGATAACACTACTTCCTGTGATCTCCAAGGTTATAGAGTCCATAGTAGATGAGGCTTTGATGGTGTACCTGGAGAATAACAAAATTCGTGTTTCGGAGCAGCATGGATTTCGCCAAAATCGCTCCTGTACCACCGATCTGTTGATTGCTCGTGCAAGCTGGACGGAATCCGTGGACGCTGGTGTAGGAGTCGACGCGGTCTACCTGGATTTCTCAAAGGCATTCAACCGTATAGACCATCGCATTCTCCTCCACATACTCCAGAAATATGGAATCAGCGATCCTGCTCTGGGCTGGATAGGAGACTTTCTCCTGCAACGTCACTTGAATTTGAGGGTTAGAAGCAACCTGTCGGAATCTATCGAAGTTCAGTGCGGCGTACCTCAAGGCTCGCTACTTGGACCCCGCCTGTTCCTGGTTTTCATAAATGGTCTCGCGAGCGTGCTATCTTCTGTTTGTTATTTGCTAATGACCTAAACGTGTGGCGTACTATAGCTGCAGTGGAGGATCACACTGTCACAGGAGGACCCGGACAAAGCGTACACATGGTCCATCGAGAACTTGCAGCATTTCAAAGTCAACAATTGCAGAGTTTTCAGCATACGGCACAAGAGTATGCACAACTACCGCCTAGGACCACAAAGTCTACAGCGGGCTTCTCACGAGTGCGATCTCGGCGTTATCGTTCAAGATGACCTCGGTTGTTTTAGGCAGACTGAAAAGGTAGCTTAGAAAGCAAACCAGTACCTCGGTCTTCTTCGCAGAGCTTTCGGGAAGTTTGACCCGTCGATCTTTCCCAAAATGCTTAGTGCGTACGTGAGGCCGCACGCAGAGTACGCTATCCAAGCATGGCAACCCTGGCTCAAGCACCATCTCACTGCGCTCGATACTGCACAACGTATGGCAACGAAAAGCATCAGAGGTTTGACCAGCCTCCCTTACCCACTCAGGCTAAAGCTCCTCAAAATATACAGTGGACGTTATCGGCGTCTAAGGGGCGATCTCATATTGGTGTACCTAATCCTGAGAGACCCCAACCACCCATGCCATTCCCTTCTAATACTCAGACAAAACACCTCGCTAAGAGGTCACCAGTTTAAGTTAGTCACGCAGTACAGCCGCCTGAAATTTCGGTGAAACTATTTCTCCCTCCCAGTGGCCCAGCCTTGGAACGCCCTCCCGAAACATGTAATTAATGCACCCACCCTATTCCTTTTCAAAAAATGCCTTGACGATACCCTGTCACATTTACACTACGTGCTATAGCTCATGACCACCAGATGCTGGCACTAATGCACAACAGACAGTGGATAGTGCCATAACCGTCCTCGAGAATGAGTCACTCCAAACGACTTGCACGAAATTTGATAAATGCTACTACCATAGAAACTGGATTTCTGTATCCAGTCGACCCAAGATAGTTGCACACGAGTAAGAGTTGTCCTTGCTCTCTTTTATTTTTTCTCGCCTATTAGATGATCAATAACCCCTTCCCTTATTGCTTTGTATGCGTACAATATCATTTCAAACTCTCTTTATACGACAGTGCAGTTACATCTGTAATTGCCTAAACTGACGACTTCATTATCCCTTGATCTATCTTTTTTCACGCTAAACGCCCTAGGAGACATGTCAAGCACCTGCTTTTATACCCGTTATAAATCATTGTTCATTGTTCGCTTAGTTTGTTACAGATACGTTTTGCTAGTCCACTGTGCTCGGTAATCATAACTGTGGTACCGTCGCAACCAATTTCAGAGAAGTTTCTCTATTATAGTTTAATATCATTGATTGCAGAATAAACAGAAACAAACAAAGAAATCTATTCCCTCTTTCGTCTTTAAGACCCTGAAGGTCAAGTACTTCTTCATTCAACAAACACGTCATCGTTAACTCCATTCAATAAAACGAGAAGTTGGTCAGTGTTACATACATCTGTGTTTTCATCACAACCTGTCGAAACAAAGTCAAATTTTACTCCGCTTGTTCTTAATTATCGAGTAATATCAGGATGATGTCTGCAGTTATACGAACAACAGTGTTGCGAACCGGGAACACATTGGCAAACCCCTGCTTTTTCTCAAGACAGATATTTTTCACAATTTTCATCATGCATTCTTTGACAACTTCACACGGTTTGTAGAATTGCACTATTAGTTTGCCACCACATAACTTGCATTTGTTGCATTTTTCATTCGAGTGACCGACTCTTACAAACATGCTTTGATGTGAGGTTATTCCAGCAGTTGCAGTTGCTTCACTTGCTCAGTTTTAGTCAACCCGTCATACTTAGCACGCTTCGTTTGGTATTGCCTCTGGATTGTGAATTCCATGAAAACACCGACACATTCCAAACAAATTAAGCACATATTTGTTCTGTCGTTCGGTGAAAAAATACCGCAGGTTGCACTTTTCTTAGAAGCAACGTCCTTCATTATTAACAATAATTCTTTAGACGCATTCTCTATTTTAGCACAGGAATAGAAATCATACGAAAAAAAGGCTAAATAATCCTTTTTCTTCTTTTCAGTCTAGAAAAACCCCTGGATTATAATGGCTGTGAAAGTGCAGTAGAAAAAGTTTGCTTTTGTGCAATTAATAATCAGAAAGGGGAAACTGTTGTGTCTAAGGAAGTACCTTGAAGTAAATTATAGTACAACAAAAGGTTGAGACTGAGATTATATATATATATATATATATATATATATATATATATATATATATATATATATATATGTTGGCGGCATCCGGTTTCCGGTTTGCCTGTCACTGTGGTCAGCCACAGGACGCCTGCGTCTACAGAGGGACCATGCGTGGCTTGCGCTGCACCACCCACAGCTCCATCCACACACCCCATGTCCAGTGTAAACCTGAAGGAATAAAACCGGGAGGCATGCGGATGGGAGCCATGTTTCATCAACGGAGCCGGTCCACACTCTTTCACAGACAGACACAAGCACGCTGTATTTGGGGAATCAAATGCCCACAAGACGGTGGCTGGACCGTAGTCCGCTCCACACTGAGTGCATGGAACCACTCCTCGAGCCTAGCACGACCACAAGGACCGTGCACCCCGTCCCATCCAGCAAGGACCAACTGTTTCCAGGAGGTAGTGGGTAATAGACAGGTAGGCACCTTGTCAACATGCACATCAAGCACAGCCACACCTGGGATGTCAAACAACAGCCAATCATTCGAAATGCCGATATTGATTAAAGTAAACGTATATGACGACATAAATACTCGCTAAATGAGCGTATAGAAGAAATTGGTTATAAGTGAATTCGTGATAAGTACAAAATGTCCGAAAGCTATTTAAAAAATACCACGCGATGAAATTACGCAATTTTACCACCGTTTGCGTGAGCGTCGTGTGCATGTAAGGAGGAGATTATCAAGTACGCTGAACAAACCAAATAACGCAATGAATTTTATCCACATTAAAATGGCGTAGTTTAAGTGTATGTTGGTTTAGCCCAACTGCGGTGAAGAAGCATCATGAATGCAACATATATATGTATGTATATATAAATTAACAAAGTCAATTTCCTTATTTGTTGTTTCCGTTAAAACTCCATTAGTAAAAACATCGGAGTGAATTTTCCTTGTTGGTCAAAAATAAATACTGAAACATCATTGACTTTCGATATCTCACGTCACTGAATTTGGACTCATAAGGTCCATAATTTTTTGTAGTCTAACAACAGTGTCTGTAAAATAGACACCCAACCTTGGCTTTTTTCATTTCAGGATGAGTACACGGGTCAGCTGAAATGTTAACATGGGCCGCATTTGACCTGCGGGCCGGTCTTTGGACATCCCTAGTCTACAGTAACCGCAAGTGAACGCAAAGGGAGGGTTAGGGTTTCATGTTAGGCGATCGGACGTAGAGTGCGGAAATCTATGTATTAAATTAGAGTAGAAACAAATAAAATGACGATTAAACAATGTTGCAGCTAGTTACGACTCAGATAAATTCTTACTGGGAAACCAATGAAAAAGGACGTAACAAGAGAAAAAGAGAGAAGGGACGATGGAAAATGCGTCCCGTTGCGTTTTGGATGCACCCTAGAGTTCCAGTGCTGAGCCTTCGTCCACAGGGCAAGTTCACCGGATGCATTAGACTTTCTTATATTGTTAAAATGAGAAAGATTTCGGTTTAAGCCGACACGTAATAGGAGAATACTGCAGCGATGGATAGTAAACGGTTTCCTGCGATGGACTTCTATAACGCTCCAAAAGTTAGGGGAACCGTCTCATCCTAATCCTCAAAAGAATTGGAAGATAGTCATGCAAAACTTAACCAGGAGGACTACAGATTAGGTTATAAGCTAAGTGTGATGAGGCAGAAGGGTACAGTGATCGATTACCTATTTATTATCGTCTGTCCTAAACCAGGAACCCGACGGGTATAGGAATGCAAATCAGTCAAAATGAATTCGAGGTTTCGATGATGAAAAATGTGGTCTAAGATCATATAAAATGTGTAGGACTAGTCTATAATAGTCCAAGAGTGTTCTCGCTCTGGTGGGGATACCAGAAAACCAGAAGAACGGACACAACGCATTGTATTCGAGAAAGGCTCCAATCGAACGAAAAACGGATGAAGCGACGAGAGCGTACGTCAGTGTCGGAACTCACCGTGGAGACAAGTGGTCAGCCGGATGTAGGTAAGAATGGCCGTAGAGCCGGCATTAAAACAAAAAGCAATATTGTATGATTGATTAACAAAAGTGTACATAAGATAAGAAATATCTTTTGGGTTGCTACAAATGCAATAAACAACTTAATACCATGAGTACCGGAATTCAGTCGGACCTGGATGTCGTAACGCATGTCTACTTCGGAGATGAAGCATGTGAGTTCCACAACCAGGTGGGACACGCAAGGAAGAGTCCATTAGACACATCCTGCTGCCTCTGAGTGGACGACCGGAAAGTTTCCCTCCCCTAGGTAGCACTTTCGTCAGTATATTTTCTGCGCTTATGGTTTATCCACTTTGGCGACTTCCTCTTCTTAGGTTAGTTAGCAAAACTCCACTGTTAAATTCGCTAATGCTATCAAGAAGTGAGCTGCACCACTTACACAAGCTAAGCCACAGTCTTGTGCTGTGTCTTTAAATGACGTGTTCTGTGTTATTCCCTCCAGCAGATAGTTCTAGTCCCTATTGTGGACACTTTTCAAAATGACATGCGATATCTCAGAAACCTGCAGACAAACACAGGTTTGTGACGAATTTTTGATTGTCCGATCCAGGTTCTGCACACGATAGCAATATCCTTTGCGGTTCTCATGATTCTTAGTCAGTAGTTCGTAGAGCCATTAGGCACAACGCTGAAAGGAATGCAGTGAAGTGTCTTCGTAAACTAATCGAAGATAAAAGGCACCGCTAGATGACGCAGTGACCCCATTAATTTGTGGCGTACACCTATAGACCACTGCCCGAAGATTATCAGTGAGTAATTAGTGGCGACTTTCATTTCTCATTCTTGTGGTAAGAAACATGGGTATCAATGTCATTGCTAGTGACACGAGTGCAAAAGAATGCTGCGGATACAACAGCGAACAACGTGTTATAATGCGTTTTGGGATAGACGCTTGTCGCACTGACCATTTAGCTATGTGCTACAATAGTAGCAAAGCGTTCAGTACCGGAGTCTACATCGCGTCACCTGGCGTTCACCGAATATTATTCGGCCCCGGACTCAGATCGGCATACCACGTACACACACACGCAGACCGCTTACAGCTGCGCGGATTGTCGGCACTTTTGAAGTACCTATCAAGATCTAAGTTACATCCGGTTGCGCGTTCGGCCGCCTCCATCGGTCCATAGTGTCTATTATCGTTAAACTTTGTTGATCGAAGCCCCACGGAAACCAGTTAACAGCATGCCAAGATGACATGTAACGGATGCATGGAACTGATGGACAAAGTGAATGAGCCAGTTGCCGATTGGAATAGATCACAATGAGTAATGAAGGAAGCATTCCAGGTCATTTATGTATCACGATTGAGTGACCAAACAGTAACTGCTTAGGAGCCGCGAGGCCGATCGGGAGTGAATACGGTTAACATGACCCCGTGGCTGAAAAATGCAACTGCTCTCCTAGCTCCTACGTCACGCCTGTTATGTGACACAAACTATGGATTCGCTAACTCGCCGGTACCTTGTTGGGTTGGACATTACGAAAGATCCATCAACTCATGTGTGTTCGCCATTGTCTTTTAAGGTATTAAGCTTAGTTGGAATGCTAGAATCGCACCTCCAATCATCACAGAAATCCAACACAAATGCTAGTGTTGAAGTGAAACAAGACTCTTGAGCCAGAAGAGCTCACTTTCATGTTAGTGAAATACGATAGCTACATAGCAGCGCACATGGGAGATACTCAAGGAGTATGCATCGTTAAAAGTCAGTGATTGTATTGAAATAGTAAAAGAGTTTCAAGTGGGAAGCACCAGGGATTTGTCCATATTGCCGTTACCACAAAGCCCCTCATGAATATAATACAGCGACGGTTCAGGGACACTAATGAGTGTCGTATAGGTGAAGACCAGACTCGTTTCTACTCTGACAAAATATGGATCAGTCACATTTGTACGCTGGTTGGATGTTACAAAATCAGGACAGGTGCAAACGATCCATCACGGTAGTTGGAACTGAATCTGTTTCAATTAATCGCGTCTGTTTATAGCAATCCTTGTGACGGATAGGCATTTTCGTAAAAGGCTGGCTTCAATTTTTTACATTTTTGCTACAACGCACTGAGCAATGTGAGCTTCTATGGAATATCAGCTGCTTGATTCAACACGTCCGGTATGGTCTATTTGCTAGTCCTCTTCAGTCTTGTCAGCCGACTGAGCAGAAATGAGTCTGTGTTGCTTTCTTCTAAATCACATATTGGATCGGCCAACCGACAAAGAAACGGGATCGGACACATCATAATTATATCATCACTATACACGTTGCTAGAGGTGGGAAACACCTCAGCTACTGTGCCGCAATACATAAAGGAAAAAAAAATACAAAAGTTGCATGCCCGCTGAGCTACCAGCAACGGATAGGCATCGATCCGGTAAGCTATCAGTCAGCTACTAGGCAAAAATAAAAAATTATTAGGTAAAATTAGATAACGCTACGAAATGAGATCGTGGTTGGAGAGAAGGCTAAAAGAATGGGGAGGGACAAAGACACTCACAACACGAACGCCACTGAGGTCGGCTCCTAGCCATGTCAGCAAGTGTATCTAGCCACACGTGTTCATCGTCCTTTGGACCACAACCAGTGACTCATGACGCTCCCACCTGGGCCAGCTTCGAAGTGAGGGTCTTCATTCCTCTGGATCAAGTCATCGCTTGGCTACCCCTCCTCTTCTTCAATCCACACCTCCGGAGAGCAAACAACGCACGTCGTGGAAGTCGGTGGGCTGGCATACGTAACAGGTGGTCCAGCCATCGGAGCCTGGTGCGTGAAATGACGGTGCTGAGCGGTTCAGTTCCTTTTTCTGTGCCGTAAACAAGGCGTCGAACACGCTGGTTACTCACGCGGTGTTCCCACCAGATGTGAGCCAAACTGCGAAGGCACCGATGGTCGAACGTAACTAGCCTCTTCATGTCCGCCGATCTTAGGGGCCAGGTTTCGCAACCGTACAGTAGGGTCGAACGTACCGCTGCATCGTACACTGTACCCTGCAGGGCGAGAGTAATGTCGCGCCGCCGCCATAGGTGGCGAAGGTTAGCAAAAGCACTTCGAGCTTTCGCTATACGGTTCTTGATCTCGTCTTCGATCCCAAGGGCGCTGATACAACTTCCCAGGTAATTGAATTGCTGAACGACTTCTAGCTGATCCCCACCAAGGGTCAGCACAGGGGGCGATCCATGACAATCTTGGAGGAACGCTTTGCATTTCGATGGTGCAAAGCAAAGCCGGAAGCGGCTGACAGCCAAAGCTAATCTGTCCAGCGCGGCTTGGCACATCTGGAAGCTGTCACAGATGAGGACAATGTCGTCTGCATACTCCAAGTCAAGATGTCGTTCTCCTGGGAGTAGCTCCACACCTTCCAAGTCGTGTCCTGTAAACGCGATTTCCATGACGTCGTCAATAGCGAAATTGAAGAGGAATGGTGACAACAGACATCCTTGTCTCACACCGCTGGAGATATTGAAGGGTGGCGACAGCTTGCCGTAAGCTCTCACTCTGCCCGAGCTACGCGCGTATAATGCTCCGATAATATTTACATATATCTCGGGTACACCTTTCCTGAGTAGACAATTCCAAAGGGCATATCGGTCAACCGAATCGAAGGCATCTTTGATGTCGAGGAACACGACTACGGTGGGTCGCCAATATGTGTGACGGTGCTCCAACAACTGACGCAAGGTGAAGATATGGTCGATGCAGCCATGACCCCGACGGAACCCCGCTTGCTCCTCACGAATCTGGCTTTCAGGAGCGCCAGTCAGTCTGTGAAGGATTATGGAGGCGATGGAGATCAGACTGATTCCTTTATGGTTGACGTATTCCGAACGCGAGCATCCTTTGAAGATAGGAACAATAACGGAACGTCTCCAGTCGGTTGAGACAGTCTTCTGCTCCCACAGTTTCACCAGTAATTGATGTAAAGCATCAACAATAGCAGGTCTCCCGAATTTGAAGAGGGCTGGAGGAAGATCATTTGGTCCCTCGGCTTTAGATAACTTCAACAGTTCGATCTCACGTTCGACTTCTGAGCGAGAGGGGGGATCCAAAGGGACAGTCCACGGAGCAGGGCGATCACTGGCCGGCGAAGAATCGAACAATTCTGGCCGAATAAATTGCTTTTCAAAATGCTCAGCCCAACGCTCCAAACGCTTTGACAACTTGTGGATAGGCTGTCCACTCTCGTCACGTATAGTTTCACTAACTCCAGCTCTCCAGCCCGTTTCCCGTATCAGGCTGAATAACTTACGATGGTTACCAAGGGCAGCGGCCACTTCCATCTCTGACGCACGATGAGACCACCAAGATTCGCGGTCTCATTTCAGGCTAGGATGAATTTTTGCCCGGAGCTCTTTGCAAGTTTCATTGTGTTCGCTTCCAGCCGGGATATGCTGGCGAGCATCGATAAGTTCCAGAGACTGAGAAGAGACTTAACGTCCATGTTGACTATTAGACTTACCACATGAGGATTTGTCTGCTCCTACTAAGGTCTGGTGAACATGTGACTAGTGACCTTCAATTGTCTTCAGTGAGCCCTTACTCAACTCGCATATCAGCGTACTTTGATAGGCATTCAAAACAGCTGGCTGGACCTTACCGTGGTGCGATGGTTTGTGTGCCTCAGTGATCCATTGAGCAATACTGGGTGGTGCTTTTGCACCTTCAGAGCCACTCATACCAGATTGGTCAATGGTTAAAGGCCAGACAAACTCAGCCTCCTGGTCCTCCAGGTTGGGGGTTGGAATGAGGGTGGCACCTTATTCCTTAAAACGAACTCTTTGTAGCCCAATGCCAAACCCGCTGACTGGTGGTCAGGTTTTTGAACCAAAGGCTTTGGTTGAGAACCCTAATCGTTCTCCTGTCTAGGCCTGGGCAATCTGACAGTATCCTGCCCACGCAATACAATGAATCACTCTTCAAACAAATTTCTGATGTTCTGGCCACCGCACAGGATAATCAACGGTGCCCTATCTGCCGCATCGAGCAGGGTGGATAGGGGTTTGGATGCTACTGCTCAAGACTTCCCGTCTTGTTATTTCCCCTCTTACGTTTGTTCACCCTCATCGTCCCGTTCCAACTTCACTTTTATCCCCCCAGTTTTCAACCCCCGATTCTTGGCGCCCTCAACATGCTTTGCTAGGCGTTTATCTTCTAATTTCAACTCACATGCTAACGCGGAGCGTCACTCATCTCCTGTCGACAAGCCCATGGATCGGACACAACTGGTGTACAGACACCCTTTAGTAGGTTGTAGAATATCGCCAAATGCTTTGGCATGTAGTTTGTACCTAAAAATGAAAACGTTGTTAATGGACATCGCATCAGTCTGTGTTCACAGTAAGTTACCGGGTTCCAGTCACCCGCCATTCCTTGTGACCTTGTCAGTCAGTGCGTCTGCATAACCCGTCACATGGACCGCGCGACCACTCATTTGACGTTGCGATCGCCACGCTCGCCTGACCGATGTGCACTGCTCTCAAAGCTGGAAGAGTACAGAACGCCAACCAATCCACGGATCTTTTCCAGTTAAGCCCCGCCACCCAAAAAAAGATTATAAAAAGGGAGGACATGGAACTTGAACTTTTACTCTCTATTAAAGAGGGTGAAATTGAGACAAGTCATTAATAATTTGCATGAAAAGGTCCATTTTTCGGTGTCTTTGCCTCCAAACGAACTCACACAAGTAGCTGTCCACTAAAGATCGATGCGTGCCGCATTGGCGCTTATTCTGCATCTTGTAAATGTGCCAGAGAGATTCGATGGTTTGTGTGTGAGCTCCAGTCGTTGGATCCACAAACTTTTCGGTATGATTAACCGTTTGATGAGTATAACTCATGCCAATCATCGATTCAATGCATTGGTATGATGCCCACATATCGGAAATGATAATTGAGCCGGGAGCGATGCAGGCCTGGATTGTGTCCAGCAGAGTGGCCGCAGTTCGATCTGGCACTGCATACAAGAACACTTCTTTAGTCTCCCGGCAAATCCCTCCGAAAATCCACTGCTGGGGAAGGACTCGCCCTGCATGGTTTTTACGACGTGATATTAGGGTTTCATCGATCTCGACATGTAGACCTGGGCCGCCGACAATCGTTGGAGCCTGCAAAAGCTGCCCGGCGCAAATTTCACGCAGAAAGTTATTCCAGTCGACAGCAGTCGCGTGACCAATAGATAACTCCTCTGAACAGAATTTGATTGTTGTCAGATTTTTGGACCAGCAATAAATAAATAGGATTATTGTCCTTAAACCCATCCTAGACCGCTGCAGCCAATTTCCCTTTCGAAGACCGATTTCTTGCCGACACTGTCGGGCATCACACCTCCACCTGTCAGAAACAGTTGAAAGTGTCATTTGGTGTCCTCGTCTGCATAAACGTTGATGATGAATCACTCCATGGCTTTGCAAAAAACGTATTGCTGTTTCCTTGTCATGAACGACCGCCGAAAGCGTCAGAAAGTTCATGTCAGGTTTTACGTGCGAACGTAAACTTTTTGGACAAAAATGACCTTAGAAGCGGATAAGGAGTGTTTTTATGGGGCACATTCACATGCATTACGTACACTGGAGCTGGCAAACAGTGGCGGGGCTCAACTTTTCACGCGTGCCCTTTTGGCACTATTAGTGGGACTTGACTTTTCAGGTGTGCCCTTTTTGCCTTAGTGGCAGGGCTTAACATTTTGCGCGTGCTCTTTTTGGATTAGTGGCGGGGCTTAACTGGAAAAGACCCCAATCCACTGCGTCAAGTAACGACACCACGTTGAATGGCAGAAACGCGAATCCGAAAAGGCTCCAAGCGAAAGGCATTTAAGGGTTAGGAGAATGCCATCGAGTAGTTAAAACAGGTTTGTGCAAATATGCCCCAACAACAGGTACGAGAGCGAAGTAGCTCATAATATGCGCTTTGTTTCTGTAGTGTGTGCTCGACCATCCCACACATTAAGTGCTTGCTTAACCTAGTCTAGAAGTGCGACCGGTTAACCGCAGAAGCCGAGCAGAGGATGAACGATAAGATTAGTTCAGTGGAAGCGAGTATGCACCATGGAAGCGTAGCGGCTTCTAAGCAACGGAATGCTGCACAATCTGCTCCCTGAATCACAATCAGCCCCCTCCCCATCTCCGTTGTCTTCTCCAACTTTGGCAGAACGCCGGGCGAAAATCGACGGTACCTACGAGAGACAAACAGTACTCATGGCACCTAACATCAGGCATCACTCGAAATGTCAGGTTAAGCAAATTCCACTAGACCTGATATCTAGCATTAACAAGGATGAAGCAGCCGAACATCCACCCTCGGTACCTGTAGCTTAAAGGCCTCTTGTCGAGACAAAGCCCCCGGAACATCAGTTACATATGCAGAGCTTGCTGCAAAGATCCGAAGGCGAGCCACCGTTGCGGCCTCATCTGTTGTAAAGACGGTTAACGCTAACAGAGGGAAAACCGGTAAACAATGAACACTTGTCGACAGGTCAGGATAAACGATTACCCTACCTTGTAGATTAAAGAAAAAGAATTCAACAATAGTGTCCAGACTGTTGTATGGTCAAATGTCTCCGAATCTAACACCATCACATTGCGGTGTAAGTTATCGGAGGACCAAGACCAATGAAACTCATTATGCGCGCTGATGAGTGTCAAAGCCCAACCCATAAACCTAGAACGACTTATTCATCATCCTAACTCGCCACACTATGGAGAACCTAGACTTATCCGAGTAACAGCAGAATCCTCCACCGACGTAGAAAACATTTTGCTCTACGCAAGCGCGCTAACACACGGCTCCGGTGGGATACGCATCTATCCTTATGTCCCTTGGGGCGCGCGACAATCAAACAGAAACACCGAAGAGGGACAGAGCAAGCAAGACCGCCTAAACACAATCTTCCTATATGGCATGCCAGAACGCCCTTCTAATGAAATTCAAGAGGCCGGAAATCACGATTTAGAACAGTGGCGGTTCATTCGTGAAACACATTCTTTGAATAATAGTGTGACGCTATCGCTCACCAGAATATCTCACATGACGTTATAGATAATGCGGCCCCATAATCCTAAAGCTTGTGGTTCAGTCAGAGCAACAAGCAACGGATGTTTTGGATCGATGGGGAGAAATCGTAAAAGTCTTCCCTCTGAAGTTCGGGTAAAGGTCGCAGAAGTTTGCAAAGCTCAAAGCACCGGAAACAACAAACGTACAGAAGATGATAAAGGAGCTCCAGTTGACTGCCACTTTACTTTACTTGGACTTAGGTCTAAACGAAGATTGGGACGCACCTTGGCCGTATCAAATTTCAGACGAGATATCACTATTCCATCAAAAAACGAGTAACTGCTGATCTGCTATCAGTCGGCATTTTCCTTCACTTAACCCCTTTAGCCCTCTGTGGGCTCCTTGAGACAGAGAAACTGGCCAGATTGTATAAAAACGCTCAGGGTCTTTCAACTTAACTGGCCGAACTGAAAGATCGCCAAGATTCTGGAGCATATGATGTTACTGGTATCACCGAGACGTGATGGCACATGGGAATAACGGACGCTGAAGTTTGGCTACCGGGCATGTCGCTGATCCGGAACGATAGGCTTACAAAAGAAGAAGTAATCCTGTGTTACCGAAGCGACTTACAGTGCAAAGCCGTGGATGATTCAAACTCGCCGTTCGCCGACGATCTTTGGTGCAGCTTGCAGTTAACAGGCAGAGACGCTTGCCGTAGTGTCTTGGTGTACTGCTACCCAAACTCTACACCCGAAACAGACAGTCACCTTACGGCTGCTTTAAGATGCAGTTTACAGCGAAAGTACACTTACATGCTTACAATTGGCGATTGCAAGGTACATTGTGTAGAAACTCCTGCCACGATCGGAGAACAATTCAAAGAAGATCTACAAGACCTCGTAACCACTGTTCCTCTTTACAATCACATTACTTTGCCCACTCGGTTCAGAACAGGTAACAAGCCATCTGTGCTGGATCTTGTGCTGACCAACGAGGAGAATATGATTGACGTGTTGGCTGTAAACTGCCCGTTGGGTCGCAGTGATCACGCAGTCATCAGTTTCAAATTCATCTCCTATGCGGAATATCGGAATGAGAACGATGTGACTGTGCGAAGCATCACAAGCTATGATCGATTAGCCCACCTCGTCAGCGCTATATCCTCATCGTTCCTTGCCGAAGAACGCTAGGAAGTCGCGTGCTCGAGTTCGTGAAAAAATGCAACCAGCTGACTACAGAGAGAAGAGTGTGCAATAAGTGTCAATCAGTTTCTTGCGGTAGGAGCAGAACTCGAAAACAGATGACAATATGCAACGCAGCATGGCGAGTGTACAGAGAAGCTCCAGCATCAGAAACTTGGGACAACTATGTAGCCCAACGTAACCACTGCACTCAACTGCTAAGAGAAGACAAAGCGGCATATCAGCAAAACAGCACACAAACTTTCAGTGCTAACCACAGACTGCTGTACACGCACGTCAATAACCTGTGAAAGAGGAGGCAAGGATTTCCTCCACTCAGGACGGCCGATGGCCCAACAAAAATGTCAGTGGAAGCAGTAAACGCCCTGCGGATGCAATATGCCCCCACTTTTCCTGGGGTATTGCCACCAAGTGATCTACCGACCTTCGTCGTCACTCCGCCAGGACTAACCCACTTGTACCGCGGAGGCTTCTTACAAAAGCCGACGTCTCTACTCAAAGACAGCTCGCCGGGTTTCGATACCATTCGTCCAGAGACACTGAAAGCAGCAGCCAATCAATTGGCAGGAGGTTTAGTTCAGTACTTCCAGCGTTGCTTAGATCAGAATCAATTTCCCGCTATGTGATAGCTTGGGATAAAAACCCCGACTCACACAGGTGGAAGCAGAACTAAGCCCTCCAACTACCGCCCAGTATTCCTTCTTCATATACTCTCCGAAGTCATGGAATCCATAGTGTACAGCCCCAAAAGATAACTGCTATCTTTCATGTACAATTTAATTGTTGACCGATTGTACATTATTCCTTCTTGTTTTAATCTTTCTTACAACCGGCTCGACACTCCACCGCCTTGTAAGTTCCCGCGCTCACTTTTCGCTCTCTTCTCGCTTCAACCGTCCGCTTGTTCTTGTAGCCCATCGAATACAGTCCGCACTGTTCGACTCCAATTGCCTTCTGATATCCGCGATTAATTTCGCGCACCGTCTCGGACTAGTATTAACTGATCCTACAAATTGGTGACCCCGCCTCGCACGCGTGAATTCAACCTTCTTTCCACGTTTGTATCTTTTGGTGATTTCGTTACATTTTCTTGATTATATACCTGCATTTCTTTGTTTCTTACATAACTTTAGTACTTTTATCGTGCTTTTGTTCATCCTTTGTCTTTTCGACCCAAATTTCGAGAGTGACATCTGAGTCGTTTCGCAGCGTAAACTTGCTCACCTTGCGGTTCCAAGCTTCATGGAACACAGCACAGAGGTTTGGTTTACGATGTTCGAGATCGAACTTGAAAATAAGGACATTACTGCGGACAGTCCGAGGTACAATCAGCTCGTCCCACGCCTTCCATCGTCGGTTCTGACGCTCATTGCGGACATTCTAGCCTGCGAATCGAATGAGGCAAAGTACGAAACAATGAAGTAAACGATTTGAAAAGAGTTACGGCCCACCGCACGAGCACGATTTGAACAGCTCAATGGTAGTACATCACACAGTCACGCGCGGTCAACCAGTTAGCGCACGACCAAGACGGCTTGCTCCGGAAAAACTACCTGCTGCACGAGCTGAATTCGACCACATGCTTCAGCTCGGTATCGTGAAACTGTCTAACAGCCCATGGGCGTCGCCCCTGCACATGGTCCCGAAGAAGGTCATAGGGGACTAGCGTCTTTGCGGCGACTATCGAACATTGAATACGGTTACCACGCCTGCTCGCTACCCGATCCCACACATAGTGGATCCCACCGCTAGTCTGGCGGGTAAAAATATCTTCAGCAAAATCGACTTGGTACGCGCATACGACCAAATTCCGGTAGCCGAAGAGAACATCGCTAAAACTGACTTGACGACTCCATTTGATTTGTTCGAGTTTCTGCGCAGGCCATTTGGTCTAAAGAATGCCACGCAAACTTTTTAGCGCTTCATCTACCAAGTTTGTCGCGGCTTAGACTTCACTTACGCTTACCTGGACGACATTTTAATCGCGAGCTTTTCTAGAGAAGAGCACATGCGCCACGTACGAACACTTTTTGACCGTTTATCTCAATACAGGGTGACGACAACGCAGAAAAGTGTTCGTCTGGTGTCGCCTCAGTAAACTTGCTCGGCCATCGTATCTCCTCTGCAGGCGTCGTGCCACTGCAGGATAACATTCAAGACACCATCGACTGCCCTGAGCCACCTTCTTTCAAACAGCTCAGGCGTTTTGATGGGCTTGTCAAGTTTTATCGACGGTTCTTACCCAACTGCGCCTCGCTAATGCAACCCCTCAAGGACCTTCTCCGAGGGAAACTCAAGAAAGTCGAATTTCCCACCGTCGCACGCGCTGCTTTTAGGTCGCTGAAAGAGGCTATCGCCAACACAGCTTCTATAGCGCATCACGATCCGGCCGCCCCACTGTCCCTCAGTACTGACGCCTCAGACGTGGCAGTCGGCGCTGTTTGGCAGCAACGAATAGCCGACACGTGGCAGCCCTAGTGTTTTTCTCCAAATGCCTACAACCTACCGAATCTCGCTACAGCACGTTCGATAGAGAACTACTAGCCATATATCTAGCGATACGTCATTTTCGACACGTCTTAGAAGGCCGCTGCTTTGCCATCTTCACCTACTACAAACCCCTTGACTTAGGTGCTCGGCTCGACTACCGACCGATACTCTCCTAAAGAGTAGCGTCCTCTTGGCTATATCGTTCAGTTGACGACCGACATACGGCTTGTCCCAGGTGTGCACAACGCCGTCGCCGATGCAGTTTTCCGCATCCAAGCTATCTCCGCTGACGCAGGCACTGCTATCGACTTGACAGCCATGGCTACAGCGCAACTCAACGACACTAAGGTTGATCTACTACGCAGGTCCCCCTCATTAAACATACGACTCGTTCCGCTGACATTATCAGACGGCACTATACTTTGCGATTTATCTCTGGACACACCGCGCCCAGCCGTGCCACGCAAGTTTCGGCAGACCCTGTTTGACATGTTGCACGGCTTGTCTCATCCAGGCGTTCGTGCATTGGTTAAACTCGTGACCGCACGATTCGTTTGGCGCAATGTTAATCGGGACGTCCGTACTTGGGCCGCTGCTTGCCTTCCGTGTCAATGCATGAAGGTGCACAAGCACACTTACCTGTGTCGATCGGTCCACTAGGTTGCCGGAAGCTATTCCCAGACCTAACTGCTCTTCGGAAACGGTAGCGATAGCTTTTCTGGAGCGCTGAACAGCTCAATACGGCTGTCCAGCCATCGTGACCACCCATCGATGATCATATTTCTCGTCGACATTTGCCACGTTGCATAAGGACTTAGGCTGTCGCCACGTTCAGATTGTGGTGGATTAAAAGTAAATACTACTGCGCCGGATATCAATAGTGTGGTGCAAGTTGACACACCAACAGCGAGCCCGACCGACTTCCCCAAAGTTGAAGATGACATCAGAATTGCAGTTCCATGCGCACGAGGAGTGAACACAGAGGCAGGCACCAGTTGGGGAACACTCCATGGAGATCACGCAGATGAGCGGATGCCTCCAAGGTATGAACGAAAACACCTAGTGTAAGCCACTTCAGCAATAAACAATTACCGTCTGTCACTTGGAGTCTAACATTTGGTGCCGTGACCTCGCAAGTCACGAAGATTCCCTGGCCGGAACCATTTGAATATGGGGATGTGAAGGCGTTTTTGGAGGATTTCGAGGAGGTGGCAGAGGCGGTGGGACTGAAGGCGGACCGGGCGAAGATGGCGGCCCTGCGGAGTCTCCTCAAGGGCAGGGCGAAGGCGGTTCTGGAGGCGGCGCGAAGAGGTCCGGTCAAGTTGGAGTGAACCGCCGCGGAGGAAGCGTTGCTCTCTGGCCTGGACACGCCAGCGGACCGCCAGGAGGCGATGCGACGGTTCAAGGCGTCGCGGTTTGGTGCTGGGACGGATCCCCTCGTGTTTGCAGGCACCTCAGGAGCTTGTTGGACCGCGCCTTGCCGGAATTGGATGCCACGTCAAAGACGCACTTGTTGTGGATCAGTTTTTGGCCGGCCTCCTACAGCCAACCGCGGAGCGCGTTCGGATTGCGAATGCTACACGGAAGATGCAGTTGGAGGAGTTGGCGCAAATTACTCTAGACCTGGGCGACGCACCACCAGCTGCGCTGAAGTAAGAGCCTCATGAGAATGTGGAACGGATGGACAAATTGGAACGGATGATGGAACAGCTTACGGAAGACATCAATGGGTTTCGCGTTCACGGTTATCGGGCGCGCACAAAGGGATGTTGCTTCACCTGCGGGAAACCGGGGCACTGGAAGAGACAATGTCCGCAGAGGCATGATGTTACTCGTGCGACGAATAAACGTGTGCAACCTTATTTTTCTTTCCGGATCGAGGATTGTGTACTTGGGACGTTGAGCAGGAGTGCGGTTGAAGCAATGGTGGAAGTAGACGGAACGATGGAAAGGTGTCTGATCGATATGGGTGCCGCGGTGTCACTAATCAACCATCGGCGAGGTGAAAAGCTTCAGTCGTGCTGCACGATCGTAAGAGCGGCTGGCGGTCATTCAGTGGGAATTGATGGGATAGCCGAACACACCGTGGGAATCGGGGGACGAAAGCGAACATACTTCTTTCTCGTGTCACCAGATGCGAAACAAACCATATTGGGAGCCGATTTCCTGGAGCCCATAAAGCTGTCATTGATCTAAAGCGTGGCAAATTGCTAATGGAAGGCGGGTCACTACCACTCATTAATCGTGGAGAAATGAGATCTTCGCAGTCGGTCGTTGCTGTGTTACATTTGAGCCCATCTTTGCAGTCGCTGATCAACAAATACCAACCCTTGTTTACGGATGACAGCAGCCAATATGGGTTTTGTGATTGGATCGAGCACACCATCCCGCTAACTCGCCAACCGTACCGGCCCCATGGACCTCGAAGGATACCAATCCATCTGGAGGCTGAGGTGAACAGGCAAGTGCAGGAAATGCTGGACACGGGCGTGATTGAGGAGGCACATAGCCCGTACAACTCTCCTGTGGTCTTAGTGAAGAAGACGAATGGGAAGTACTGGTTCTGTGTCGACTTCCGAAGACTGAATGAAATTTCCTTGACTCGCTTCGTTCCAGTTCCATCAGTTGCTGACATTTTTGATCGGCTGCAGCAGTCGAGGATATTCACGGTCCTGGACTTGAGATCAGGATACTGGCAACTGGCAATAAAACAGGAAGATCGAGAGAAGACGGCGTTTGCCGTTGGTGAGAAACAGTACCAGTTTAAAAGGATGCCCTTTGGATTATCAGGAGCCCCGTTTACCTTCCGAGGTTTAATGCTGCGATTGCTGAGTGAGTTGGAAAACGTGGTTGTGTACGGGGATGATATCGTCTTGTATAGCCAATCAGAAGCGGAACATATCCATCATCTCGCGGCAGTTCTGGAACGCATTCAGCAGTCGGGACTTCGTATAGATGGACCAAAATCCCATCTCGGAAAGACTGTCACCTTACTGGGCCATAAAGTGGGACAAGGCGAACTGAAACCGCTACCTGAGAAGATAATGACGATACAAGGCAGCCCGGTTCCCACCTCGAAACGTACTCTCCGTACATTCCTTGGCCGCGCCGGGTACTACAGCAAATTCGTCAAGGATTTTAACACCTTGGTCTCACCCTTGTACGAGCTGTTGAAACAAGACAGGAAATTCACTTGGAATGCAGTAGCTCAACGAGCCTTTGATCAGATTCTACAGGAAATGGGAAGGCAGGAGTTGACCCTGAAATTGCCCATGCTGGTGAGGTGTTCACGGTAGCCACCGACGCCAGCGATGTCGGGATCGGTGCGGTGTTGAAACAAAACCATGGGACGATTGAGTATAACTGCCGAACTTTGACACCTGCGGAACGCAGATACTCAATGGACAATGGTTTATTACGGGTAAAAAAGCATCGCTTAACGAGTCCCGTGGGATGGAAATTATTGCGAAAATCAATTGCATAATAAAGTGAAAAGCGTTGTGGTGGACTCACCATAGACTTATGTGGAATAGCGGAGATATTCGCATATCAAACGTATAAATCCATTGGTTAGGCGTTTGTCAAGAAACCGTTTGATTGCGTTTTGTAGCCCCTGGCTAACAAGTCATAAAATGAAATGTAAGTGAGACAATGCATCGTCAACACGTTTTTTAAACATCGCCAGATTGGGAGCAGAGACGACATAAGTAGGGAGGGCATTCCAAGGCTCACACACGCGGAGAGAAAAGAAATTTCCATGGCATTCAAGCCGGCTATAATGAATTGTCAGTTTCAGAGGGTGACCTCTTAGTTTAGTGTTGGGGTTCAATTCCAGCAGCGGAAGGCAAATGTGGTTTGGGTTCTTCAGAATCTGGTAAACCATTATGAGATCCCCCCGCAAAAGCCGATATCGACTACTGTATATTCTTAGAGATTTCAGTCTAAGCTGATAGGGCAGATGAAAGAGGCCCCTGACGTTCTTGGTTGCCCGTCGTTGAGGAGTCTCGAGAGCAACGAGATCCTGTTTCGGCCACGCCTGAATAGCATATTCCACG
>OX104067.1:98822488-98898469 GCA_944474145.2 Dicrocoelium dendriticum | reverse complement strand
ACCTATCACCTGAACTGTCACTTACCTTCACTGGCCTGTTGATACACGCAGCGACCCTATAGGCATACGCTAGTGACCAAGCGTCTGACTGGAATGGCTACATCCGGCCACTTAGTCTCTTCTATCGCCACCTGTCGGACGTCGTATATTCGGAATTTCTGTTCAGAAATAGATAGTGGCCATTGGCTCCATGCATATGCGATAATTTAATGCTTGTTAGGAGCCACTCCGTATCTCAATATCCTTTATTCCTCTAGAATTTCTGCATCCAATCCTTCCTCTGCACTGCCACCAATTAATCTTTAGGACTCTCGCGGCAACCTATTTATTTTCGCTTATTACGCGCTCCCTCTCGGATTACGCAAACTACTTGCTGTTCATGAACCTGACAATCACTACCATTATTCTAACTCTCTCTGCACTATCCCTACGCAATTATTGGCTCCTACTAAACGGATACTTCGTACTTTACTTACTTGTACAACGATCTTGTCTTTAGGCAGGCGTTAGCAATCCACCTATACGGCTAATGATTCTGTAGGATATTCAAAAGACATTTTCAGCATAATTATTGTTGCACAGTGTACATGCTTTTGTCTCAAGCACAAGTGTTGTAACTTAAGATATTAACAATGTTCAACTCCATGCCTGTTCTTGCGGTCTTCTCTCGGCTGTCCCTCACTTTCCCTTTTCTCTGAGGTCCGGGAATTCTTGGAGATCTGGGATTGGACTGAGGAACAGTTTTGGCCCAAGACGGACGCAACAACCCACATGGACTTACCTGGAGCATGGTAGAACTCCGAAAGGACCGAACTGCAATCACCATAACCCTTGTCCAGTATGGAGAAATGGACATATCCTCATACTCCCAAAAATTATACATCTGTAAAACCTGGACAGCGGAGAAGTCGAACTTTTGCTCACCTGGACAAACAATAAGATGAATAATCACGAGGTCCCTCTCCTCCACCGATCTCAAAAATAATGGCGACCACCATCAAATTACCTGTCCAACTAGCAGAGGAAATTGGAAGCCATTACTCTGCGAAAATCCGAAGAGAAAACCAGTCGTCAAGCGGCTTTGACAGTTCAACATTAATGTTTAAAATACTTTACGGCAGAGTTGCAGGACGTGGTGGGTTTTCGCCTGGCAAGCGTTCTCCCTATAAAAAGCCACAAATGTCTGTTTAACAACACTGCGACGTGGCGGGTGACTCGCCACTGAATAAAGTCACAGCCCACAACTACAAACTGGCAAGTCGACTAGACTCACATATCAACTCTTCCCGACACTGTTTCAACTACACACGTTTGAACCCAATGTATCGTCAAGATACACGTCGGTTTTAACCTTGATCATGCCTGCGTTGGTGTGTCTCTAGGAAACTGAGAATAAATTATTTATTTATTTATTTATTTATTGCTTTATGTCGCACGTAGGGGTGTTGTATCGAAATAAGTCAGCAGATTGATTGCATTCCTCCTCAGTAAGTCGCCGGTTTAGAGGGTGCCTTTTGAAAAGAAACCGGTTGCATGGATGGTTGTGGGAGAGCTGGAACGTTAGCACCTTTAGCTTACGGCCGTCCCGAGCAACATTGACAGGAGTACTGCAATCGGTGTCTCTAGAACTCTAGAACGGTTAGCAAGATTATAAACCGCACACTAGACTCGACGTATTCCTTTGCTCCTTGCTTTGCGGCGCTTACAGCGCACGCATTTATAAACGATGCGATCATATCTCACGCTAGGTTACTTGCTTCTTTCGCTACTACAGCAAATAAAATTGACGTTGTTCTGCTGCATAAATAGGTAAACAGCGAATAGAATTCATAAAAGCTATGAAACGAATGTCCAATAAAGCTGCTCCTGAAGTCAGCCTCCGGGGCCGTTTGACTGTAGTAACATAAAATTGTGTTGCTTCGGGACGTTCCGTGGTACAAATGGTACATAGCAACGGGGTTACCTAGCGACGGTGCCAAGGACGATGAATGTGCAAATACCTGGAAATAGCTGGATGGTATGCGTGGAATGGGATTGTGTGTTAATTATGTACCGCAAAAATGGTAAACGGTAATGGCGCATATGCATACTGTTTGTTTCATTATTTCGGTGGCCATACTTATATTTTTTTCTATCGCTTTGGTTGTGAATGATAGTGAGCTGTTCAGGTCATTGTTTAAGGGGAAGTATGAAAGTGTTGAAGACATTAGGGAGCAATTGGGACGTTTACAGATTGAAACGGCGACTTGTTTTTCCCAAGTTTCCTCTATCGCTGCTGCGGCGTACCAGCGTGGAAGGCGGAGGCAGTAGCCGGATGGGGACGGCTACGGTTACATACTTTACCGTTGCGTACACTGTGAACGTTCAGGATCGCGTGGCAAGCGGTAAGTTACTATGTATGCAACACGGAGACTAACGCATGTAGACACAAATCCTAGAAATGCGAGGCTCGATTCTCCGTGGTTTTGGAGGATGCAAAATATGTCGTGCGAAGTTACTTCATGCTCCATAGTCATGCTTTTCACTTGGGTAACCCCTGGCTGTATGCATGCAACCGTCGGCTCCCTCCGCGGCAGGAGAAGGAGGGTCTGCGTTTGATGAGCAGTTTTCATAGCACGCCTGATTTGTGGCGCTTCATCTATCAGGAGTACGGCAAACGGGTAACCCGTGTAGACCTGAGCAATTTGCGCGTTTGTTATCGAAATGCAACTTCATGTGAAGTGTCGGAGGTGGCATGGAGGTTGGAAGGGCACGGTATTTGCTGATTGGTGTCTGGGGGTAGTCAGATTCGTTATGTATTCTTCGCTCCATCCGTAGTTCGTGGCATTGTGAAGCGTTATTGCGAGGTTGTATGGTGCGATACGACGCACCAACTAAATTATGCTGGATACATTTTGTGGCATTGCACTTTCGTAGACGTAACAAGTATGGGGAGTTCTTTCTTCGACGCCCTATTATCTGATGTGACTACCTATAGCTATGGGCAAGCGGTGGAGGCGATGCCGGAGATGGTGTCAACCAACATACGTTGCCTCGCTGTGGTGATGAATAAATGTGCTGCTCAGGTGCGGGCGTTTCGACGTTATTATCCCAACGCAAAGGTGGTGTTTTGCCGGTACCATGTGAAAGTGGATATTGCTAGATGTTGCGGTCGCATACGTGGGATCTCTGAAGCTCGTCGAATCCAATTACGCGCGCGGCTATATAACCTGATATATACCCGCAAGGTGCCGGTATTTGAAAGATTATTGAACGCGGGGCGGCGCGCCAATCCTGAATGCTACCGGTATTTGTGCGCAACGTGGCTTCCGCGCGCAGACTCTTGGGCGACTCACAGACTAAGCGATGCTGTGGCTTTTGGATGCCACACGATAAACCGGGTTGAGAATGAGCATAAGCACCTTGAGGAGTATTTGTCTGAGAGGTCAGCGTAACTCACTCTGTTCACCTGCGTGGTTGATAGGGTGAACCGTATCGTGCACGAAATGAATAGCATAATAGCTAGGCGGCGCAGGGGCGTACATTCCGTTCCATCGGAGGTGTCCCCAGTGTCTTGTGTTTTTGCACAGCTGAGCGATTTCGCAGGCAATGTCTTTATAGCTCTTTCCGTGCATCAACCGTTCTCGGTTGTTGGTCTGTTGGGCCTTATTGGTTAGTTACCTGTTGTCGTTCGAAAGTGCGTTGGGTATACACCACACACAGCAGTGAATGTGATTTCGGGTTCAGTCGGCAGGGGCGGCTCTTATTTGCTCACATTTGTTATGTGGCGACGCTTCACGGCCACTCCGCAGAGGAAATACTATATGGATGTCGGTGGATCGCACCCCGGCGACCACCCGCCGCCTCCTCAGACTGTGTTGCGTCGGATGGCGGTGCGCAGCTTCGAGACCGTCAGGTATGGGATAGCGATGCGGTCGTAAGCCGCACCATAAAACTTCGCAAGAAGCAGGATGCTTTGGCCGACATCGACAGGCAATTGTGTAGCTGCGGATCGGAGAACTTCTCCGCGGCGTTGATCTTCCTGAAAACGGTTGCGTTGCTGATGTCCAAGGAAGCGACTTTTCAGTTGTATGGTCGAACGTCGAAGTGCCCTGCTCCTCTTCTGTTAAATAAGGAGGCAAACGTACGAATGTTATACGGATTGTCTACGCCAGGTACGTCGCGTAGGGGCGCAGAGTCAGAGGTAGCCAGAACGTCGGAAGGCGACGTGCCGGCCCCGGCGCAAGTAACGCAGGTGGATAACGTCTGCCCTGTAATTGCCGCTGCAACACAATCCACATCGGCAACTGTAACTAGAAAGCGTAGATCTCCCCTTAAGTGCCGGGCGATGGAGGTGAGCCCCAGTAAGCGTGCGCTATGGAGCAAAGACATCCGTAAGCTTCACACCCGGACCTCCTCCGGCTACAGGGTTCCCGTTAAACGAAAACAGGGAGTGGGTTCAGAGGAACTCTGCGGAGTATGTCAGCAGCAGGATGACGTGGAAGTTGGCGGGGGGCGGTGCAGTGAGTTATGTACAATGCGTGCTCCCAATGGTACCGTGCGTCATGTGTGCGCTAAGCTGGTGATGAGGTATTCGTTTGCTTCTCTTGCTCCTCGTAGTGTCTGTGGAACGTGCCTGAAGGGCGAGGCATGACACGCGCTGCAGGTATGCCTAATTTGCGTGCCCTTCTATTGTGTCCATTTTGGTTATAACGAACGGTATTGAAGTTTCTTGTTGATTTGAATACGCGCGAATGAGAAGTATTTCTGGTACTGGTAATGGGTAAAATTTCGCCATATGGGGACGTCTGCGTATACCCCTTTGGTTGTACTGATATGGAATCGCTGGGAGACGATGGGGGAGAGTTGTGGAACACCGTTGCTTTCAGCTGCTGGTCACTGGCGTTGTGCCGATAAGGCGTTGCGTGGGGTCATCGGCAACGCTGCCTTGTGTAGTATATACTGATGGAAACGCACACTCTCTAGTTCAGAGTCTATGTCGTACAGGTCAGACATATCAACTGCCTGTGTACTATAATCCGTCGTGTCTATCGCAGTCAAGTTTTCAACTGATGTGCCGGACTTGACAACTGCATTTCGGCTAAGTTTTGTCTTTTGAGGGCTTTTTGGCATCATGCTATGTTGGCCGCTGGCCGCATGCTGTCCGCATGCCGTCCGCATGCTTATAAAGCATGTCGTGGTTTCCATACGCCTGTATTCTCGATTTACCACACCGTCTAAGCAAAGTCATGACGTGTGCACTGTTGCCAGTCATCGACATAAATCTGCCATTACACTTAATGCGTCTTTCCATTGCAGGTATCTGCTGAGGTAGTTCCACAGTCATGTTCCCCCATGAGTTTCAAGGATCCATAAACCAGTTCTCAGTGTTCTCGATTCGCTGGTAACTAGCCTTGAAGCAGCTCACCCACTAGGTCGGAAATATTTGTGTATGGTTTAAGCACCGTATGTATGTAGTGTGTCTACTACCCTTCTTGCCACAATGGATACATCGAAGTCAACCAAACCCCTTGAAGTACCAAAGGCTAGTAACCTATTGCGAACACCCCATTCTTACCTGTGGCGTGCTTACGTTCCATCAACCACCGTTACAGTTTCTCCCCGTTACACAATGACACGCATAAGTTTATTTCCACCAACTAATTCCCTCTTGCGTTTTTCTCTGCATAGTAGATCCCATGCGGTTCAGGAATGATGCCTCTGGTCGGCAACAGAATAACAATCACAAGGACGGGTAATGCAGTCCAATGCACTACTGACTTTTCAACTGATGGGGTGATTGCATGTTTCATCCAAATCGATCATGATGCATGGTACTAGCGATCCTAGTGCAAGTCTTTGTACTCAGCTGCCTGACGCATCCTCAAGTTCGATAGGTAACAGCAAGCGACATAACCCTCGGTTGACGGTGACTGATGCACGGCATACACCACTTACCCGTGGTTGCAAATCTTAGGGCTACGGCCTGGCCAAGAATCACCGGGGTGGTTCTTGCGCACTTGCACACTTCACCATGCCGGAGCCTCGCCAGACACGTACAGCAACGGCCATGTGGTTATTCAGTGCCACATAGTCACAGTTAGCTTTGGTTTGCTATCATAACTTATCTCTCAGAGCCGCAGTGGTATGCGCAGTGAAACGCAATGGCAGAGGTTAGTCACCTCTTGTGCACTCAATGACGAACAGATATCACTCTTCCTTTAACATGCCGTTCACGGAGCATTACATCTGTTAACTCCATCGGGGCAGTACCCTCCATATCACACCACCTGCCCCTACCTATTGCTCAGGATCATACTTCAGCCGACTTATATGTATGGCTCAGTGGACGGTTATATATTCAATAACCTGCCGTAAGGGTAATCCTTCCTTCCAGTCGTATATGACACCTGCCAAAGTACTGCAGTACCGCTGTCATTCATCCATTACATCCATATCCCACCACCTTCGCATCGTTACTTAACGTGAGCAGATAACATATCTCCAGCCAGTTATGCGTAAGGCATAAAGCGGCGTAGGGTGTGTTGATACGTATCATCCTGGCTCCAGTACTGGGATATCATGGGTTAGGTAATTGCGCTTCTCCTGCATAATTTTGTTGGCTTTGTATAATCTTCAACTAAATTGTATACGTTTATTCATTATCGCGATATCCTTGCTAACCAACTGACATCATACGCTAATTTAGAGAACAGTTATGCCACCTTTCTGTATGCATTATTTAATACATTTCATTTCATGTTGTAAGTTCCCATGATTACCGGGTACTTGCTGTCACCTATGTAGCTGCATTTCACGTGCACGTTGACAAGGTGTCTAATTGTTTATTACCCACTACCTCGTCCACACTACCTCCATGAGGTAGTTGGTCGTTGCTGAACGTGACGGGGTGCACGGCCCTTGTGGCCGTGTGAGGCTCGATTGGCGGTTCCATGCAATCAGTGTGCAGCGCACTACGATCCAGCCACCGCCTTGTGTGCGGTTGATTCCCCAAATACAGCGTGCTTGTGTTTGCCTGTGAAGGAGTGTGGGCCGGCTGCGTTGAGGAAACCTGGCTTCCATCCACTTCCATCCCGGTGTGAGTTCCTTCCCTTTACATTGCATTTGGGTGTGTGGATGGAGCTGTGGGTAGTGCAGCAACACCCGTCCATAGTCCAAATGTAGGCGCATGTGCATATGCACAGGTATAAACATACGTATGCAAGAAATAACTATCTGTATGTATATATATATATTTATTCACATAGATATATATCAATATTTTTGTATCAATATGGCTATACGCATACATACAATTATATATATTCAAATATATTTATCCACATCTACGTACTTAGCAAATCAAGTGGGACCCATATATATAAATACATAAACATATATGTATACATATATATGCTTGCCGACATCCGGTTTCGGATTTATCTGTCACTGTGGCCAGCCACAGCACGCCTGCGCCTACAGAGGGACCATGGATGGCTTGCGCTGTGCCACACACAGCTCCATCCACACACACCATATCCAGTGTGAACCCGAAGGAATAAGACCGGGAGGCATATGGATGGGAGCCAAGTTTCATCAACAAAGCCGGCCCACACTCCTTCACAGACAAACCCAAACACGCTGTATTTGGGAATCAAGTGCACACAAGGTGGTGGCTGGACCGTAGTCCGCTCCACACTGACTGTATGGAACCACTCTTCGAGCCTAGCACGGCCACAAGGACCGTGCACCCCGTCCCCCCAGCAACGACCAACTGTCTCCTGGAGCCAGTATGGACGAGGTAGTGGATAATAGACAGGTAGGCACCTTGTCAACATGCACATCAAGCGCAGCCACACCGGGGATATCAAACAACAGCCAATCAATTGAGAGAGAGAAGGAGAGAGAAAAAGCGAAGAGAAAAACTCGATTAATGCAAAAGGAAATGGTGACATAAACCTTAATTATATGGCATATGTTATAAGTTGTTTACAAACATATTCTTGCTAAGTGCACGAGGTCAGAATTTATAGTTCACGGAATGCCCCGAACACAAAAATGTTATGGAAATCGAATACAATTGGCTTAGGTGAGGTGTGCAAGTTAATGGAATAGAGTACAGGGAGATATTTAGATGAGAAAGAAAAGAATTGGGACAAAATTGAAAACCCACCGCCTGAAGTTAAAAGACTTAGCATGCAAGCACGCGGTTAGTAAATCGAATTCAGTGTGCCTACAAACGCTGCTCCGGCTCTCCGTAATTCTCTGCAGCACCCTTCGTCGCTTCTGTAGTGGCCCCAAAGGGCCTAACTCATGGCCCACTAGACATTTATATGAGAAAGAAAGGCATTAGGACAGAACCGAATACCCACCACCTGAAATAAAGAGACTTAGCCTGCAAGCATGCGGTTAGTAAATCGAATTCAGCGTGCCTACAAACGCTGCGCCGGTGCTGCCTACGTTCTCTGCAGAACCCGTCGGCGCTTCGGCAGTGGTCCCGGGTGACCTCTCTCATGGCTCACTAGGCCTGCCTGACTAAGGCACTCGCGACCGCACGTTCTACAGCACAATGCGCTCGATGTCGATGGAGTACAATTCATCGGTGCTTGCCGCTTCCGCAACTGCCGCTTCTTCTCTGCATGCATGAGGGATTTCTCCCGCACTTCAGCAACTGCCTTCGTGATTAGATCGCGCCATGAACCACGATCAACCGCCTTCGATTCCCACGATCTGCAACCAAGATTAGAACGTGTGAGGCTCACTTTAAGCATGTCGTGGTAAAGTAAGTTTGGTCTCCCAGCATGCCGCTTCCCTATACTCAGCTGACCGTATAAAAGTTGGTTCGGTATTATATATATATTTTTATGTATATATATATCAAAATGCGTGTTTAATTTGGTATGCCAATTCATGTACCCTCATTCGTTACACGTACGCTTGCATGTATCCTTATGTCCCCATAAAACTAGTTGTATCCATATGTACATGTATGCATATATATACGACGAATGATTATAAATATATATATATATATACGTGTAATATACAAACTCATATATATACATTTATAAATATATATACACCGCCAGATCTACATACGTAGCTTATTAAGACGGATGGACATATATATATATATATATATATATATATATATATATATATATATATATATATATATATATATATATATAAGACTTGCATGTATGCCTTTACATATTCCGTTTATATATGTACCTTGGCATCTGAGCACCTAGCAACTTATTCTTATTTGCATAGAGCTTCGTAAAAACGTAAACCTGCCAAAACATTTAACACTTGTAATTAATCATCTTCACTGACACAAACAGCAATCCCTATTCCGGGCTTGCTCGTTGATAATTACGCATTTATAGCACACAAATATATTAATAGAAGATGTCAGTCAGCCATTATACCTTATCAAATTTGAGCATGTTATTCTGTATGTTATCAACCACGCACATAGTGATGCATTTGTCATAACAGTTATTCCTTTCTTATTTCTGCAGATTCACAACATTACATTTACTTCCAGCTTATCTTCAAAGCATAATCCGTAAGTTGTACACTTGATATTTACGCATCTTCGTTCATTAGGATTAACCAAAATAAATGAATTGCCTTAAAATGTTGCAGTTCATTTCATCCATGTACATCATTAGTGCAATTAAAGTTCCGTGTGGATTTCTCACCCTTCAAGCTGCTGCAATGTAAAAGGTGATCTCCGTTTACAATACACGGATAGTTTATGTATCAGTAAATGCAACATTTCAAAGTATTTCCCAAACAAAAGTAATATTACATTTGTTAAACGCATTTTCAAGGCATTCGCATCCGTTGATTTTCCGCCACCATTACGAACTTACTTATTTTAACCACCTTACCTCGGTAAAATGTTTACACATCATATCCCATGTAATACTATTAAAGGATTTATATTAGTTTATGCTACCTAATCATAGTACTATGAAGGCAAATTATTCACGCCACAAAACGGATGTATTAGATGGCACCACAAAAATTTAAATTTAACCGCGTTAGTTTCATCAAACGGTCCCGTCAGCCTCCATGGTTGCAATTCGAATTAACAGCCAAATACGACCTCTTTCATTATACCTCACTTAAAGTAGCAACTAACCTCATTTGCAGAGATATCAGCCGTTTTTGGAAATACTTAACATAGTCGTACTTTATGTCGTAAATGTGATGCAAGTTATCTTTTTATTGCCCACATTTCTTGCAGTCCTATGGTTGCCACTACGTTACACCAATAACATATGTCCTCGAACGCTGAACGCAAATGGTTGTCATCGCAGCCAAAACTAAATACCAGTTATGAACCAATGATACAGGTAAAAGTAAAAACTAGATAAACTAGCCGGAACGTCACTTTAGCTTCATGCACAACAAAAGCCAATTTGCCACAATACTTGCAGTATTTTCTGGTTGCTCGAACGACTGCTTTAACAGTAGCACAAATTTTGTTACCAAACATATACCGTAGAAATAAGAAAGGTTAAAAAGGTAGTTCAATACTATAAGTTCTCCATAGGACTGCATATCTAGTAAGGTATAATATAGCACCAACGTAACAGTACTTATGATGAACAACGCCGTGGCCGCAAAACACACTTCCAAAGCCTAGGTAATACAACCTGGAAGAATAGGTAAAAAATACACAGGGCAAAGCTCGTATGGCACCACGAAATGTTTTTCTTGCGCGAAATTACGTGACGCGTTGAAATTAGACTGATCAAACGGCGTCCGTGTGTTGTTTCCAGAAGCTGGTTGATCGAAGCAACCACTGTACGGGTACGAATTTCAAAATTAGTTAACTTTAGGCATTGGTGAATGCTGTCTTGTGACCACGTAAGCCTACTTTACATGGACAAGGCAGGACAGCTTAGAGTCCATTTGACTCAAATGTGCCCAAACCCCAAAACCTTTTAGACCACTGCTGCATGATTTATCAATTCTAGCACATTTTATGCATCCCCATACATGGATCTTCTCTGTCATTTAGCTACATACGTTATTTATCAAACATAAAACAAGGTGCACTCGAACAGATGGCAAAATGTATCTAGACGTTTAATTTGCTGGAGCCCATATCGGTTGGGCCAAGAGAAACTGGTTTTCTGGGGTAGCGGTTTACCAGCTTTGAAGCATTATCGTGCCACATATGTTAAGAAGCCCTAATGTGCAACCGTTTGCAACTTATGATCATTCTATCTCCAATGTTAAAGGTTCAGTAGGGAAGACATCGATGCAAAATATGGCGTTAATGACGCACAAGATATCACGTTGGTATATGATACGGTGCGAACTATTCTAGTTCGCCAGACAGCATAAATGTATAATAGTATGAGTCCGGAACAGCAAGGTAAGCAGAAAATCGGAGCTGCTTGTCCACTCACTACCACGCATGGCACATGGTGGGCAATGGGGTCAGTTAAAAGGTAAATTGTTACTCATGGCCAAGATAGCACAAGTGGTGGTTGGAAACAGCTGAATTTCCAGCCAGCCGGTGTAACAAGGCTCCCTGGCACATGCGTAGCTTACGCGCCCGCGTCAGAGATTATGTAATAGTAAACGTTAGGGTGATATGTATAGTGCTCAGAAAATGGATCTGTTTAAATAGGCCGTCAGTCCAACGGTGATTACGATATTGGTTGTCGAACGTACAATCCAGATAATAGCTAAGGGGTATTATGGCCAAGGGCAGATAAATCGAAGAGGAAAGTGATTGGTTTAAGCGAGCGGGTTTCCACTGGCGGTGCACATAGCATTACGTTTGGCTCACAAACTTCGTATCACTTGTTTTATCCATTTTTCCCAGTAAGTTACGCTGGAGCAATGTATGCTTCCAATAATAGCGCCACTGCGACCCTAACGTCCGCTACGAGGATAAGGGCTAATGCGATTCCTTTAATTGCCAGATCCGTAAAGTTGTTGGTAGCAACGATATTCGCAGAGCCACGGTATAAATGAATGAAGCAGTAAATAGAGATATCTAGATGACAAACGGAAGGACTTGAAGATATTGTTGAAGTCATATTGGCAAACAGCGCTCGTATAGGCAAAAAAGTGTGGGATTAGAAGAGCAGAGTTGCTTTGAATAATGCCGATGTCTTCAGTTGGCATATGGTAAGAGTAGATGTAAGATGGACCCCACGGACTCTCCGCGCATCTGCGCGCAAACACGAGTCTCAGTTACGGAAAGCATCGCAAGGAAAGAGTTTATCAATTTTGGTCAAATTACTTGGAGCCACAGGACAAAGTATTTTATAGGGGTTAGTAGTTATGAAGGTGGAGCTAAAGAAATGGTAGCGCAGTCATGGTCTATAGTATGTAGTCCGTCAACTCAGCTGGGTTCGCAACTGAACTCAGTAACAGTTATGGAAAAACCGAATATTAGATGTAAAAGAGTTGTGGAACATAACTAGGCCGAAAAGTGCTCCGCGACATAAGGAACACCGTGGCTGACAAACAGCTGTGGCTGTACAGAAGAAAATAAGAACAAAAGGCGGAGAAAAGGAATGGAGATATAACCAAAGGTGGCCTTTCCAACGAGGCACCAGTGGACAAGGAACTATGAGGCGTGGCTCAACCAGCTGCTTGCGGGAGATGCACGAGCGTTTAATTTAAAACCGACTGAAGCTTACTTCTTAAGATTCACAGTTTATCCTAGTTAAAAATCAGGCTTTGAAGATAGTGGCCTGGGGTTAATTAAGCTTTAGAGCTTAAGGTTATCATTGCTGCGCAGTATTTCTTATCGAAAAGTAAAGATGGGTTAAATAAGTGTTGGCTGAGCAATGAACCGCTGTCAGCGAAAATTTCATATTTAGCGGACATGCGGAGTTGCCATTCTGTTTAAAAATGGTATGTCAAGTATCGCCCTATTTGCGCCGTAGTCTTGTGGCAACAAGGTAAAGCGGATGAACTATGACCGGCAGAAAATATGCGACGCTTCAGACGAGATCCGCTTATTCATTGCATTGCTGTCATGCCGCCAAAGTTAGGTGGAAATAAACGTACCATGTTCTTATAAAAGTGGGTTTTTGAGGAGGAAGATAGGTAAGGAATAACAGGCTGGGTCTAACAAACACTAGGGAAGTATAAGTCAAGTAATAGTCTCGGCCAGTGGATCAGGTTTACAGAGCTGTCAGTAAGGTAGCAAGTAAATAGAAGGTAGACTCTATAAAGTTTTGTGCAGCCATGCGCCATTCCATAAGCAGTTAATCCGTGGGCGCCTGAGGTTTGTTGGTAAGGCAGAATGGTCAAGAAGCAAGTGGCGTACTTCGTTCGCAGCGCAATAAAAGTAAGGATACTGAAGGTACGTTAACGTCCAACTAGGGGGTAAATAAAAGCTGAGAGGATAAAAAGACGGTGTTGCACATTTGCTGTCAGTGGTCCAGGTTTGGTCAGAGAGATAACGAGTGGACTTAAGTTCATAAAATTGCAGGGCGGAGAGCTAAATGCACGTAAACATAAGGGAGCGAAATCATGAGTCTTAAAATTGAAGCCACCTGCGAAGGAATACCTCTAGATACGGCAGCCAATAAGCTTGAAACGTTGTTGCTTTAATACACGGAGATTTAGTACGCAGTGTTTGAGTGGATACATGGATAAATATGATTAGTGCTTTGTCGCCAGAAATCGGCTTCGGTAGTGCAGGTGGCCAGAAATTCGGTCACCTTCGAGAAACTTAGTAATCATGTTATTGCCGTAAAGAATGGCACTGCCGTTGCTGCCGCTCCGACAATTTCTGCCGGTTTGTTCTACACGTGCGCAGATCTATAGAAAACAATGTTGTATGATGCTTGCGACGTGTCTTATTGAGAGAGGTTGCGTGAAGCATTTTGCGTATGGGGTAACATAAACCATTCATCGGTTGAAAGATTTGGCTTAGGGTTGCGTCAGAGGTTTTGTGCAGTTTATAGAGGACTATGGGGTTGGCATTAAGCTTGTGCTGAAAGAGAGGCTCCAGGCTGAGTAGTCTGTGTAGCCCAGTGCCCTCTGATAACGGTACACGTAGGCGCTCTGACCGTGGGTTAATTCCACACCGCGCTGTATTCGCTTGCATTTATGCTATTACTTATTGGATAACTAGCATTTTCGCGAAATATTATCGCTTAGTAGCCTATATTTGCTCCGTATTTCTAAATAGTTTGCTTTAAGGTCGGTTACGTAATACCTAGTTATTGTGGGGTATTTCGGGCTATATAGAGCATGTTTAGATAGTTATGCCTAGTTAGAACTTATACAGCTTCGATTTGTGGTACATTACCTTCCGTATTTTAATAACCGCTTGCAATGCAGAAAGCCATTTAAAGCAACCTGAAATAACAGTGTTATCCATAGCCTGCCAATCAATCACTTACGAAGCACAGCGCGTATCCTATTGCTTTTACTTTTAACGCAAGCAGCAGTTATAACGTGAACTGCATTGCCCACCATTGTATTACGTTTTGCAGTATTCTAGCATTAAAAGGGTTTTCTTGCTGATCTGTGATATACGTATGAAGTCCGACGCTGGATATTAAACTAGGCACAAGGATTGCTAGTTATCCTTTACCTTAATTTGTATATTCATAGTTAAGTAAGCCGCCATAGTATGTCTCTTTATTTTATTTTATTTGCCTTTCTGTAACTTAATTTTAACCTCTAATTGTTCCTCCAATTTGCACCGCTCATTTTACTTTCCTTGTGCCAATCATTACGTAAAACGACTGAGTGTGCCGAAATACTCAACAGAATTTTTAATGAAGTTCGTAGAGAATTACATATAGCTTCCAACCAAAACGTGTACAAATAAGGCTCTGCGCCACTGTTCTCTATTAAGGAATAGGCAAAGCCTTCAACTTTGGCCGTGCTCTGTGCTTCCTCTCTTTGGAATTTATCAACGCACACGTTCGCACATCCCACAGTCTGCTCTATAGGTACTTGCTTTAATTTGTCACTCTTCCGGCGATGCAACTGTACGCCCGTGATAATTTAAAAGCAATAGGTTTTTCCACGCTCGTAGCTCGTGCAGCTTGTAATAGCTTAATAACCTTCAGCGCGTGAACTGTTAAAGTAACGCTCGCTATAGCTACCTAGGGAACAAAATCAGCTGGTTTGGACTGGAAAGACACAGAGCGCCCTGAACGTGTGTTTGGGACTATTCGTTGGGCGAGCGCATTAAGATACTGGAGCAGAGAAATCAGTCGGTTGACCAACAGGGTGTAGCAACTTGGGATCAGTCAAACTAACGACAGGCTCAACATAACCGAGTTTAAGACGCTCAGTACTCACAAATTCTTTTGATCCATTCCTTTCCAGCACGAAATACTTAGGTTTCCGTAGCAACACTCTAAGCGGAATTTTGTAAGGGGGTGTCAACGGCTTGCGAACTGCATCAGTGCGAATGAAAACAAAAGTACAATTGCGTAAGTCGGGGTGAATTCTTTGTTCGCGGGCCGTGAAGCGAGTAGACGTTGGTAGAATTGTTCTGAGGCGTTGTTTGAGACATGAGGCGTAGGACACAGAATCCATCTCACCAGTGACTTGGGAATCCAAAATCCCCTTACCTGGAAGACTGAGAGGGGTGCCAAAGACCAGTTCGGCAGGGCTGCATCCAATATCCACTATTACGGTATTCCGAATATTAAGATGGACAGCTGAGATACGTTCAGACCAATGTGGGTCAGGTGAATTAGCTGTGATGGCGGCTTTAAGCTGTCGCTGGAAACGCTCGATAAGGCCATCCGAAGCGTGTGGAGGAGCAGTTGTTCGAATGTGGGTACAACCCAACAGATGCTTCAAGTCAAGGAACAAGGTGGAACTAAACTGAGACCCTCGATCTGTAGTGATCGTAGATGGTACACCGAAGAAGGAACGCCCTGAGTCGAAAATGTACAGACAACCTATTCTGAAGATGTGCCAAGTAAAGGAATGGCATGCAGCTAACGAGTAAAACGGTCAACACAAGTTAGCATGAAAGGGAAATAGTTCGATGAAGGAAGCGGTCCGACTATGTCCAGGTGGACAGGTCTAAAACCCGCCTCAGGTAGTGAGAATGTTCCGGGGGCAGAGGTAGTGTGTCTGTGTACATTGCTGCTCTGCCAGCTAAGACAGCCTTTAGCTCATTGACAGATATCGGAGCGCATACTAGGCCAAGTGAAACGATCAGTTATCAACTTCACAGTGGATGGAATGCAAGGATGCGATAGTCCATGAAAGCGGTCAAAGACAGTTCGCCGGAAGGATTGGGGAAAAACGGTCTTGGCTTACCGGTAGAAACATCGCAGTGAATCCTTGCGTCTGAGTTTAAAATTGGTAGTTGCAAGCGTTTCAGTGTGCTATTCGATCGAAGCTGAGAGAGTTCAGGATCGTTGTCCTGGACAACCGACATTTCCTCAAGACATATTGATGAGGACGACAGTTGATGTATGTGAACAATTGAAAGTGCATCAGTGACAACATTATTCGGCCCGCCGAGGTAGCAAATATCGACCAAAAGTGTGAGAGGTAATCCACATGTCGTGTCTCTCCCGGAGAATAGCGGTCGGAAGCGGCACAAAAAGCGTAGAGCAAAGGCTTGTGGTCCGTCAAAATTACAAAACGTCGTCCTTCAAAGGCGTGACGAAAGTGTTTGACGGCCAAGTAGATCGCGAGTAGTTCGCGACCGAAAGTACTATATCTCGTTTGTGCTGGTTGTAGGTTCCTAGAAAAGAAAGACAGCGGCTGGCTCCCATTGCCGATTAGATGTTGTGGTACAGCACCGACAGCGGATTGCAAGGCATTAGGTTTGAGAACGACAGTAGCTTTCTCGTCGGTGTCCAAGTAGCCAAGGGAAGTTACCTGGCTCAACTTCTGCTTGATGGCAACCAACGTTGTTTCAGCTACTGGCGTAATGATGAACTCTTTTGGATTACCATTAAATAATTCAGTCAAATGTTGAGGATCAGCAGCACAACTGTCAGTGAATCTGCCGTAATAATTAACCACGTCAAAAAGTCGGCGCAGCATTTTAACCGATTGGGACAGTGGATAGTCCATGGTTGCCTGGGTTTTCTCAGAGATTGGACTAGTGCCTTTGCTATCAATTTTGTGACCAAGAACATCAACGTTAGCTTGACCAACTTGACATTTATCAGGAATAATGGTTATCCTATGCTGATCGAAGCGTTGGAATGCTTGTCGAAGGTTATTCGTGCTCTTCTGAAGCGGCACTGGCTACTAGGAGGTCATCATTTGACTAGTACTGCCATTAGTATGCTTATCTTACCACTCTTCATATACCTCTGCTCTTTACCTTATGTTCGCATTTGTCTATTATTGAGATTATACGTAACATAACGACTCCAAAAGCACGGCAGTTTTGGCACCCTGTGACCATTTTTCTAGACTCCGCCGGCTTTTGGACTGTGGAATCATGAGCGCTTTCGCGTAACTACTCTCACGAATTACTCTTCGCACTGCAGTCAGCATTCATCCGCTCCTAGCCGATTCTTTGAATTTCCTTTTCCTCTTGGAACGGTGTTTTGCCAACTTTTCTCCTGCACTCGGTCTCAACCTGGTTGCCCTTAGTTTCACCTAAGGTGCTTCTCGCATTCGGACTGCTGCCATCATCAGCGGTTTACCTTTTTCTTTCCAACCATCGCTTCCTTCGCTTAACAATTGTCAGCAGGCTTTGTTATATCGGTCTCATGACCGTACGCGTGCAGAAACTTCTTCCTACCTAGTAGGTGTATTCTGAGTCTCATTAGCGACGTAATGTAAAGAACGCGCTCGCAAATCTTGTATAACAAACAAAATTACATAAGTTTAATGCATCACAGGCACCGTTGCAAGCCACCAATCTGTGTTAATGCTTCTTGATTAATGCTGTCTCTTTGTTTGGCTGCCTCTTGTTCCTTGCCCGCTTTTTCCAAGAGTTCCACAGGTACATCCGCCAAAACCAGAAGGTTTATCAACGCATCCTCAATAGCCAGCTGCTTTAAATGCTTGGTCCTTTCTCCGGGAGATGCTAACCCACACTTCGTTTCAAATTGAGCTCTTTCCGCCATTCTGGAGACGCTACCTTCACGGGGTCTAAACAAATGGGTTTACCTCGCATCATACTCAGAGTAGAAATATTTACTCACCTGGAATAATATTTGTACATGGATCCCCCGTTCCACAATCGAAGACAAACAATTCTTGCTTGATTGTCTTCACTGCCTCAAACATTGCGATTCGCCAGTCGCGTGGGACTATTCTGATGTCATTTCACGGACAGCGTTGCGCTCGTATAAGTGGCTTTTCTGATGGCCTTTCATGGAATTTTCACTTGGCCATGGCGGCACCTACACTCTTAAGTTTGAAGGAATTCTGAATCCACCATGCGGAGAACGGCATTTTCCCCTGTCCTGGACATATTCAGCCTCAAGTGACAACTACACTCACCGTCCCCATGACAAGTCTATGGTGGGTAGCTGGACACGGCTTGCGAGCCGGACAAGGGTATAATAGAAAAAGCCGGCCACTATTAACAATGTGTTTACTGACCTGCACCATTTGTCATTCGACTCTGCAACTCGTTTGCATCATTGACCGGCTTTAAAGACCAATGCCGGATCCTTGCTAAGCCATTCGGACAACTAGCGAAGAATTTTGGCTGTCAACCGACTGCGAATAATAGAGTGCAAAATCGGTCTATACGATTCAAAGCCGACTAGCACTACTGTTCAACGGAAGCTAGGGCAGTATTCCAGGGCGTGGTGGGTTTTTGCCTAACAAGCGTTCTCCCTATAAAATGCCACAAAGGTCCGCTTAACAACACTGCAAGGTGGCGGATGTGACTCGCCACAAAACAGTTACAGCCAAATATTTCATACTGACGCAGTCCTTAGTCTTCTACATCCAACCTGTGCAACTGCTTTTACTATGAATAAGGCTTTGATGGAGCACAGGTCATCCCGATTTCGTAATGGACATTGGTTGCACCAAATCCTTATTTGGGTCTCGTGTGCACACGGATCACTACATGGCGAAATTAGCCCCAACTTGTATTTTGAGTAGTTTTGCACGCCACAGCGCCACTATGTTCCTTGGGCTGAATGTTACCCGACAATATGCTCACTCCTACGGACTACATCGTTTCGTTTATACTTTTCATTAAAACGAAATGTTGTAACATTCCAAATAAGCTATGCTTGTTTACATATTTGATCATGCTTTTACATGTGTGTCTCGTTTTACCGGGAATATACCACTTGTTTATTTATATATTTAAGTATAGACCACGATCCTCTACAACCTCAAAGCATCTGAGTTTTGCATAAGCGAATTTTTCAACCGATGGGTGATATACTTCACCCCATACGCAAAAGCCTCACTCAATCTCTCTCTCTAAAACAAGTCGCAGCATTCGTTTTGTGAGACGATGCACCTACAGTGCCAAGAGAAGACATTTTATGCCCGGAAATAATGTCATTATACGCACGGCTAACCGAACAAAGATAAACAATTAACGGAAACAGACACATCTGCTAGTAATTCAGAAGTAAATTTTGGTTTTTCGTAATTCGCTAGATTTGTACGGAAACCTTTCTACTTGCTCTTAAATAAAGTATCAGGATCAGTTTATATGCGCACGTATGAAACAAGCTAACAGGAACAGTCAGCGCATCAAAAACTGCGGGTGCTATTCTCCTCGGCCATAATGCGATTGCTCAGCGTCTCAAAGGTTGCTGAACTTCTGGGCATTTGCGTTTCCGTAAACGAGTGCTGGCAGCAATGCCCTGCTCACAAGTAGACACGTATCCACGCAACCATTACTTACTTAATTATAGAAAGTAATAAATAAATGGTATATTCTTGATAAAACGAGACACACCTGCATTGGCGTGATCAAATATGCGTACAAGCATAGCTTCCTTGGAATATTGAAACATTTCATTTTATTGAAAGGTATAAACGAAAACATGTAGTACATATGAGTGAGCATATTGTCATTTAATATTCAGACAAAGGAACATGATGGCGCTGTGGCACTCAAAAATCAGTCATAACTGTTGCCTCAAGATACAAGTTGGGGTAATTTCGCCATGTAGTTATCCATGAGCACAGGATCCCAAACAAGCTTTTGGTGCAAGCAGTGATCATTGCGAATTCGGTATGATCTATGCTCCCTCAAAGCATTCTTTATAGTAAAATCAGTTGCACAGGTTGGAACTAGAAGGCTTGTCTGCAATCTAGCCTTGTCTGACAAGTCTCCTGTTTTCGGACTGCTTCTGGACGTCAGTACCGTTAAAGATTTAGTCACTACAGTCATAGCACTCGGGTCTCCTTACCTTCAGACATTTGCTCGGCAAGCTAACGGCATTTGCATATAGCCAATATCGTCCCAAACTGCCTCTTCTCTGATGACACTCACTACATTTAGTACCGCAGTAATTTGGCGGCCTAGCCTCATCTTGTTGACTTCTCCGGTCTAGTCTGAACGGTTTCCAGCTTTCGGTCCTTTCTCGGACCGCTGACGCCTACATGGTCTTGGCTTTGCCGACGCAATCCCTTTTACTGACATCTCAAGCGCACTGCTGGTCACGATTTATCCTTATTATTATAGCCCATTTTTCTGTAACGTATCTATTCTGCCGACGCTCTCTATTAGTGTTTGACCTATATAATAAGGCTTTCTCACGATTAAGCACATTTCTATTCTTGTCTCAATGATCTACTTCTTTCCGGCTATAGTTACCCTAATGATAAAACATCAGCTGACACAACGGTCTGTTCAAATCCGCCGAGAACATCGTTGGCTTTCCACTTCTTAATGGAGCTATGTACTTTTCGCACTCCGCTTTCAGTTTTTCAGTTGGACAGATTACTTCTGGGATCCAGCTCTAATCTAGCGTTCTCTAAACAACCACCTGCTTTCTGACCACTTACAGACCTCCGAAACGTTAGCAATCTAGGCTCTGAGATCCCAACATTATATCCTTCTCAACCTGAGACATTTGCTAGGCCTGCTAACTGCCTTTGCATATAGCCACTTTCGGCACCTACTGCTTATTTTCTTATGACAAACAGTCCTGTTATTTTCACCTTAATTTGGAGGCCTAGCTTCAACTTGCTGACGTATTTGGTCTCGTCTGAATGGTACCCCGCTTTCTGACCTCTCTCGGACTTCTGTGATCCACATAACCTTGACTTTGCCGTGGCAATGCTCCGTTACTCCTGCCTAAAAAGCGCGGCTGGTTATGATTCAGTCTTTTTATTGTATGTCGTTGTTTTCGTACCATGTTTATTTTGACGAGCCTCTCCGTCAGCATTCCGACCTTATTTTACCGCTTTCTCTCCATGAGTCGAAATTTCAGTCTCGTCTCAATGGTCTTCTGGTTTCCGGCTACCTAGACCTTACCGATGAATCATCGACTGATCCAACGTTCTGTTCCCAACGCCTGGAGACCATTATAAGCTTTTCCACTTCACCTTGACAGAGTTTATTCTTTCCGACTGCATTCTTTCCTATTCGCGCTATTGGTTTGCATTCTAGTTTTAGTTGGACGGATAACTCTTTAGGCCTGCCTCTAATCTAGTGTCGTCTGACCAGTCTCATGCATTCTGACTGCTTTTTCCACACATCCGATACGTACAGGACCTAGTCTCTGCTGTCTCCAAACACTCCGTCCCTCAGTCTGAGAGCTTTGTTCGGCCCGCTAACTGCCTTTTATGTAGCCACTTTTGTCCCAAACTGCTTTTTTTCTAAAGAACCACATTACGTTTATTCCCACCTTCACTTGGCGGCCTACCTCCAGCTTGCTGACATAACCAGTTTGCTTGGATCGGACTAGCTTCTGACCACTCTCGAACATTTTGTCTAGCATGGACTGACCATTCCCTTGCTTTCTGTGTATTACCAGAACGAGAAGCAAACGATTTAGGCTTTGTAGTCCCAACAAGGTGTGTCCCTCATCCTTAGTGCTTTGCTCTTCTTGCTATCCACCTAGTGCGGTGCGACGCACTGCCCCTTACCTCAAATAAGTTTCTGGGCCATGTTCCTCTTTCCTTTTATTAACAAGGATGAACCATCATCTGAAGCGTGCCGTTAGCTTTTCCACGTCTTTCCTTAGAACCTTCTTTACCGACGCCTTTCTTTCCTCCTCGTGCATTTTGGTGCGTTCGTTCGTTGTTGGACATTAACATCTAAATGTTTGTCCTAGCTTACTTCTTAACTTCCTATCAATTTAGGAATGAGTCAACACGTCGCTGTAGCTTCCAATTAGCGATATTGGTTGCAATAATCCGCATACGTTGTCTTCATCTGCTGTCACGCAGGTTGGACATATGGGCATTAGGACCTCAAACTCTCTTGGTCCCATAATTATTCCTAATTTAGAAGAAGTTCCTTCTCTAGAGATTCGTAACCTGATCGCTGCTTGCTGTAGGGTAGCACTTATGATATATGTCTTTAAGAGTTTTAAATAATGCTCCCATAATATAGGGGTATAATAGTTAAGCCATTGTAGAAATTGTTGGACTGCGTTCCGGATGCATTGCTTTTATTTGTCTGCGTGGTTGTCTTTCTTAGTTGTTCTTTTCCCGAGGTTGTCACAGCTACGGCGTTGAGACTCCAAGGAATCGTCCATAGCCGCAACATTACTATAAAACGGGGCAAAAAGTGGAAGATTATCCGCCGCATTTCCAACTTATCGAGCAAACAAATAATTCGTTATCTTGAAATGATAACATTTTCTGGATGCCTGAACAATTGGGTTCAATTCGCAAAACGATGTCTCTTTTACATAATTCTTACCTAAAGCTCTCGTGGTGCTTTCGAAATGCACTTTTTTCTTCCCATGCAAAGCCAGAACAATTGGTTATCGCCATTCTTCGTTACTGGTTACCTTCCTCCGAAGCTTGTTACCCCGTTTTACCCGTACATTTGGCCATGGACATCCACGTATTAAACACATTTTTCGACTTACCCCGGGTGTACCCCCGATTTATTTCGGGACAGTATCCCATCCTTCAGGGATTAAAAATATACCTTTATTTATCCCTTGAAGACCTTTCGCGATTCTACAGACAAGCAACACATCAAAATCGAAAAATATATTTGATTTATGACCTACCAAGTTGGCCGAGGCATTCCGCCAGGACAGGACAGGATGCAGGAAAGAAGAGGCTCTGGCTTGCCTTCCGCAGCTCTTTGTCTTTCCTTCAATTACCCTTTCTTAGCTCTGTTCTAGCCATCATTCCAATCTCAGCTGGTCAGCATTTAGCCTTTCCTTAGTCCCTGCTTGTTTGTTGCTGTTATCTTTACTCCCTGCAACGTCGGACACAAATTCATGTAGGAGACCAGCACTTCCACTGGCTTTTCCGGCTCAAGTTAACTTAACTCTCTTTTCTTAGCATCCTAGCAGGACTTAAGTAACTGCGCACTTCTGCGCTTTAACCTCTAATGCGCTGCCGTATTTAACAGCCTAAATGTATGTTGGCGTTCCGACCGTTTGCTGTCCTTTCATCATGCAATCTTGCTTGGCTCTATCCAGCCACCCAACTTATCTACTCAGCAAACTACCGCCCTTTTGCCTCTCTTTTCTAGGTGCTCAATTATAAATAACTAAATAAATATTTCCTTCTCGACTATGCAAGGCACGCTCATGGAGCCACTTTTAGATACGTGCAACTATACAGGCATTTTAGGACAACTGTAACAATGCCAGTAGAAAATTCTTCATATGTCGATGATTAGAACTGTACAATGGTGAAAGTGCGAAACAAGAATTTGGCTGCCGTTAGATCGGGACCGGTTTGTTAAGACATAATTCGTCCGACCTACATTGCAGTCGTACCTTGACTAATAATAGAGTAAGAATCATGAATGCTCCATTGGAAGCTAATTGAAGAGCACGCTCGTGAGAGATATGACAATACAGTGAGTTCGTGCATAAGTAACGCAAAGGTTAATGGTGGGTTCTTAGAAATTATAAAGACGACAGTATATGAGTGAAGGCGTAGAAAGAGGAGACGAACGTATATGCAGATGTAGAACTTCCAGTGTAACGAACCTAACTAGAACGGTGACGGTAGTTGAACTGCCAGTGTAAGGTTATGGGCTGTGACTTTATTCGGTGGTGAGTCACATTCACCAAGATGCAGTGTTGTTAAACCGACATTTGTGTCCTTTTAAAGGGCGAAAGCTTGCCAGGCGAAAACCCACCACGCCCTAGAACACTGCCGCCGATCCATTAAGTGGCAAGTTGCAACTGGCTATGTTTCTTGTTGAACTTTTGTTTGCTCGGTTATTCGCAGTCATGTTGCGTCCTATTTTTCTGCTGGTTGATGCGTTAGGCGAGGGCCTATTGCGCTCCTAGGTCACTTACCTGTGCTAACGAATGGCTGTGCTTGATCCGTAGGTCAGGAACTAAGCATTTATATTAAACATGATGGGTAGGGCATCTGCAGAAACACGTGATGTCTCCGAGGGATATACATTGAAATATGTTGAGTTGTTGTTGAAGTCTTGATGGATAGGATATGGTTCCGAAGAAAAAATCGCAGATATCCAGGGTATGTAGTAAAATTGATTAGAAATATAAGATGCCTGTTCAATTAAGCGGTCAAAATAGAATGAAGAGCTCCTAATGACCAATCGTTCTGGCTTTGTATCGGTGGCAGAATGTGCCTACCGAAATCTACTGGATTGATCCAGGCAAGGGGTTGTAGAAGAGATAGTGTTAGGCAAACCGAAACCAATGGATCTATCGTATCCGTGCAAGATAGCGAATGGGTTGCCCGATTAGTAGGTTGTATGAAGGTTTGCTAATCCTCTTCTTACGTCCAGATAAAAGAACATCGTGCCTCGTATTTTTGTCTCAACAATGGACAACCCCTTGGGTGTGTGTTACCGTACCTGTGCCAATCTGAGGAAACGAAAACAACGAACCGAGACGGCTACACAGACAGAAGAAACGAATGCAGCTAGACTGCAGTCGATCAATTGCAACGATGACTGAACTATGGTACTTCGATACATGTAATTGTTATTTAACTATCGCATACACATGTGTGTCATAAGTAGTAAAATACGACGAGAAGCAAGCAGAACACGGATAAGTAGAGGATGAAAGATTGTTCCAAATTAGGAATGAAGATTTAGCAAAGAGTGTTTAAGTTGTCCTAGTGCGCGTATGCCCAAGCTGTGAAAGCCTGAGAGAGGAGGACGAGGTGTGCAGATTATATAAAAGAATACCACGCAGAAGCAGCAACAGGGAAGCGTTGCCTCAGAAATAACTCGGTAGGACTCTAAGAAGCCAGAGAGGGCAACTGCTCATAAGTTAATGTTGTATGGAGAAAGAATGCAACCGAAAGCACAGGAATGAAAGAAAGGATCGGTAAAATAGGTTCTATTGAGGAGAAGTGGAACAGCCGCTGACGTTCTTCAGGTGATGCTTCATCCTTGTTAATAAAAGGAGGGATGAATAATGCCCAGTGACGTAATTAAGGTAAGGGTGGCGGAGCGTTGCGCCGAAATAGATAGATAGTGTGTCGCGCAAAGCACAACGGATGAGGGGCAGAGTGTGTTGGGACTATAGTGGCTAAACCATTTATGTCTCGGATGGCTGGAAGCAATCAGAATAAGGCGACGGGTCAGACGAGGATAGGTTAGAGCCAAGCCCGAAAAGGTCTCCGTCAAATTGAAAAAGGAATGTAAAAAGAGGGCGCGAAAAGGAAAGAATGAGATCTGGAAGGAAAGGTATCCATTTGGGGGAAGTGGAAAAGCGTACAATGGTCACGAAGTGTTGTGAACGGATCATTGGATCTGTCGGTGCTCCATCGATAATGCCTAAACAGTCAGCAAGGAGAACATTGCGACTAAACTAGAATGTCGGCTCACAGAGGGAGGATAATATTATTATTGCCAGAGTGTTAGCAAACGAAGACGGCAGAAATAAACATGTTAAGCTTGTATGGGGAATAGAATAAAAAAGCTAAATCGCGACCAGTACGGCTCAAGTAATGAGAGCTACTGAGCTGCAGGTAAGCGGAGCCTAGGTCATTTAGATCTCAGACGTCCGGGAGGAGTCAAAAAGCAAGAGACAGTTTAGACGAGACCGAATAAGTCAGTAGGGTTAAGCTAAACCGTCAAATTAATGTGGGAATAACGATAGTGAGTGTCATAAGAAAGGAAAAATTGCGGGACGACAGGGTATCTGTAAAAGCCAGTTAACATGTCACACGAAGCTCTCAGGCTGAGGGACAGAGTGGGTTGTGACCGAACAGCCTAGAACGTTTGCGTCTCGTATGTTTGGAAACAGTTAGAAAGTAGGAGACTGGTCAGACGAGGTTACAGTAGAGCCAGGCCCGAAGAGTTATCCGTCGGATGGATATAAGGATGCAAACAGAGAGCGCGAAAATGAAAGAATGTAGTCGCTAAGGAGGCGACTATTAAGGCTAAATAGAATAGCCTACGGAGATCTCTTGATGTTGCAAACAGACATTTGGAGCTGTCGATGGTTCTAAAGTGTGTGCTATTTAGTCGGTAGCGGGAGACCATGGAGATGAGAGGAGGATATCAATTCATAGAGAGCAAGCCGTAGTATAGAAGTGGAATGCTGGCAGAGCGTCAACAGAATGGAAGTGTTAAGGATAAAAGGGGAGACACCATTAATGGATCATGAGCAGCAGTGCTCTGGAGGCGGGGTAGCCAGAGCCTTGCGTTTGCAGGGACTAGAGCATTTAGATTTCAGAATTTCGAGAGAGGTCGAAAGGCAGGGGACCTTACAGACCTAACCACGTAAGTCGGCCTTAGAGTGCGAAAACTCTCTATGGATGCGAAGCAAAGGAATAACGCCAACGATATGCTCCAGGTAATGTGCACAGACCGTTGGGTCTACTGATTCCTGATCATTAGGCTCACAGATATCGGAAGGTTGGAGATCATTGAGACGCGGTTGGAATATCGGCTCATAGGGTGAAATTTGTGCGGAGAGCAACAACAGAAATGGACATGTTAAGGAAGAAAGGAGACAGGATAATAAGGTTGAACCATTACCAGCAATGCTCTTGCGTTGAGGGCACCTGTCTTACGTCGGTAGAGCCTAGGTCATTAGACCTCAGCAGTCCGAGAGAGGTCAGAAAACCAGAGACCGTTGAGACAGAACTAGGTAAGTCAGCAAGATGAAGCTAGGCCACCAAATATAGGTGAGAATATAGTAATGAGTGCTACCCGAAATGAAGCAGTTTAGGACAAAAGTGGCTAAATGAAAAGGCCTTTAGCTTCGAAGTGATGTAAGCAGACTGTTGGGTTTGCTAATCCCTGAGCATTAAGGACACAGTGGGCTTAAGGAAGAAGATCATTAAGACGAGAATAGAATGTCAGCTCATAGAAAGGTTGCATAATTTAAAGCTAAAATCTAAAAGAGTGCATCGGCATAAAGAGACATGCTAAGGATGAAAGTGGTATATAATAATAAAGATGAATCCTGACTGACAATGCAGTTCAGTTGATAGTTACGGGACGTAACGTCATTTGTAGCTCAGACGTACGAGGTGGGTCAGGGAGCAGGAGATCCTTCAGATGTGTCCTGATCAGCCAGCTATATGAAGCTAAGCCGCCAACTATAGGTGAGAGTAAAGTAATGAGTGCCATCAGAAAAGAAGCAGCTTGGGACGAAAGTGACTTTATGAACAAGCAGTTAGCCAGCCGAGCGAAAGGTCGCAGGTTGAGAAGAACTGTGTTGGGACCTCACAGCCCAGATCGTTAACCTCTCGGGTGTCTGGAAGTGATCAGGAAGGAGGTTAGTCAGACGGGGCTACATTAGAGCCAGGCACGAAGGGTTATCTGACCAATTGCCGAAGAAATAAAAACAAAGGGCAAAAAGGGAAAGAATTGGGAAGAAGTGGAAAAGCCTACAAAGCTCACCAGCAGTTGCTAACAGACCTATGGATCTGTCGATGTATCATTTGTAAGGACTCAGTATTCATAGTGTCGGCTCATAGTGAGCAAGCCGTGTTATTGTTGCCGGAATGGTAGCGGAGAGCCTCGGCAGAACAGACATGTTAAGTAAGGAAGAGATATAATAAGCAGAATGAGTCATGGTCAGCGATGATTTTAAGGTAAGAGTTACCATGCATTACTTCTTTAGAGCCTAGATCATTTAGATCCCATAAGTCCGTGAGGGGTCCGAAGACAGGTGACGGTTCAGATGGAGCCGGGTAGTTCATCAAGCTGATGCTATGCCGCCAAATTAATGAGGTAATAAATGCAGTGAGTGCCATGAGCACAGAAGACGTTTGGGTCGATAGTAACTATATGAAAAGCAGGTAAGGTGCCAAGCAAATATCTGAAAATAAGACCAGGGGGCTAGGACTGCAGAACCTAACTCGTTAATGTCGCTGATATCTGGAAGCAGTCAGAAAGTAGTAGGCTGGTCAGACGAGAATAAATTACAGCAAGGCCACAAAAGTTATCCATCCAATTGAGTATGCGGTAGCTGTGGGGTCACAAGTCTTACATGTAAGCCGGTCCTACTTGCCAGCAAGCGTCTTCAGCAACGTACGTCCCAGAAGTTCAGCAACTTTTGAGACGCTGGGCGGTCGCTTTATGGCCGAGGAGAATGGCACCACAGTTTTTAATGCTCTGACTGTTCCAGCTAGCTTGTTTCATATGTGCGCATATATATAGAGGAAGAAGTTTGAACGAATGTTGCGACGTGTCTTAGAGAGAGAGATTGAGTGAGGCTTTTGCGTATGGGGTGAAGTATATCACCCATCGGTTGAAAAATTCGCCTATGCAAGAGTCAGATGCTCTGAGGTTGTAGAGGAATACGAGGTTGGCTTTAAGCCTGCGCAGCCTGGATGGCTCCAGGCCAAGCGGTTTTCAGCGTCCATGCTAGTTGAGCTTAGCTAGGCCAGGAAGACGCTTAGTGAAAGGACGCTGGATTTTTTCCATCATCGATCTATCCAGCTTCCGTGAATTGGAGAAAACTATCGAACAGTAATCTAAGACCGGTCGAGCGCATATTTGTAGAGCGGGATCCGAGACTCGGCCAAGCTTACTGACTTCAGTATATACGCAATATTTGCTCTCACTTTGGCAGAGCTATAGCTTGCTTGTTCGGAAAGTTAGCGCGCTACTATAATGCACACCCACGTTGCACACAGTGGAGCCGCTACCTAAAGATATGCCGTTAAGCTTTAGGGTGTTATGTGGCATAGTACAACGCTAAGAGAGAACAGTACCTTTCATTGGTGAGAATCCCATTCTCCAAATATCGCACCACGTTTTGTGAGTACGAAGATCTACTGAATGTTTGAGGACCATTTTGCATACAGTTAGGCTCGAAAGAAAATACAACTTTGACATCACCGGCAAAAACGTATAAAGTGCCCTATCGAAAGACGCAAAAGACATCGTTAAGGTAAAACAGAAACAGCAGAGGGCCAAGTACACTACCTTGAAATACTCCGCTAGTTACGGGTGCTCTTTTAAAAGATGTATCGCCCCGTTTTACTGACTGCGTTTTGGCTAGAGAGATAGGAAGGAAACCAAGAAATAAGCTGGCTAGGGACAGTGAATGCAGCTGGTTTCGTCAGCAGTTCACGGTGTGGAACCAGTTCAAACGCCTTTTTCGTGCCCAAGCAGATAATGACTAGCGCTTGCACCGAGTCAATGGAGTGTGTCGCGTAGTTCAAGAATTTAAACTGGCATGTCTGGCAAGATTTAACTCGTGTTCGGACCTAGTTACGAGATGGCGCTGCAGTAGGAAATGAAGCATTCCATCCTTGCCTGTCCTTTTCATAACGCTGGACGCAAAGGGTGTGACTTATAGATCGATGGTTGTAGATAATTTGGCTACAACCTCGTTTGTGACGTGAGACCGCTATGGAGTGTTTCCATATGATTGGGTAGCTTCCGCTCGTCACGTAGAAGGTGAAAACCTTGAGAAGAAGCATTGGAAAATCCGGGCCTCCGAGTACTAATAGGGAAGATTGCACTCCGTCTGGTGCGTTTATCAACACTGCAAAGTGTCGATGTTTACTTTTCGCCAGATAACGTCACTGCCCGTAATTGCGCATTAGCAAGTCAACTAGTGTCACCATTCTAGATACCTTCGTCATACTGAAACTTCTACATTTTCATATACTGTCGTCTCTACTTTCCACGATTTCACGCACATAAGCTCACCTTTTTATCATCTCACCGTGGAACGTTTCGTTAAGTATGCAGGAACTCCGTATATTGTCATATCTCTCGGTCTTGTTCTTCAATGATCTTCTATTTTATTTTTCGAGATGCTTAAGCTATGATTAGCTGAGGTCTCAATCTCACGTAAGCCCGAATATTGTTTTGCCTTTCCACCTTTGAACGGGTGCACTCATGGACGTATGCACACTTTTCTATTGCCCCCGTTACAATTGCCATAAACTGTCTGTACATTTGCAGCTACCTGGCCGTCTCCGTTGACGTGCCTTGCCTAGTTGCGAGTAAATATTTATTTATCTAAAAGTAGCATGGCTACGTTACTGAAGCTTCGCAAAATGGATTGAAGCCTTACCTTCTAATTTCGAGCATTACGTGCATGTCACTGCACTTACTACGAATAGGCACTGAAACGTGTTCACTTACCGCCGAGAAAAACAGGCATTATGGGAGGTTAAGACCAAACGTGATTTAAATAGAAGGTTTACTCGGGGCATCCTTCGAATTGTTGGTATAGCATGGCACGTTGTCTGCAAACGGACGAACCGTGTTGGTAGGTGGAAGTGGGCAAGTGTACTGCACAGAAAGGGCCTTGCAAGGCTGCTTTTGGTAGCTCAAATATCCGTTTTTTTCCAACCTACTTTTTACCAGGCTGGCCTATAGTCTAACCGAACCTTTCGCCGATATTAGGTGGGCGCGCTACATTCCCCTTTAACACAAAAACCAGCTCATAATTAATTTTAAATAATACTCATTTTGGTTTTATTTTATCAGCTAACCGTGGCTTCTTGCGAAAACCATTATAAATGGAGTTCGCGGTCAACTTCCCCAGATGGATTTTGTTACCTCCTTGCACCTTGCCTCTAAACAGCGCATAACGGGATCACAGCCAAAGAATCTGGAGGTTGCTACAGAAATACCGCTTTTGAATTACTCAAATATTCTGCACTTGTTGCATTTTGTCTCTGCAGAAAATCAAGTTGTAAGTAAGCAATTGGCCACAACTGAAGCAACCATTTTAGTGGCAGCGGCAGCGAGGTCTTTAGCAGCCGTGCTTAGTTCAGGAGCCGAGCTTAACTTAATGCCTTCTGATAACTCGTTCGGGTGCGTAATATTCGCCGCTGCCAGCTGCCAACGCGAGGCATTTGTACAACAAGGCAAGTGTTGCTCTTCGTAGAATGAAGAACAAGCTGTGACCGGGGCCGCTGAGGAAAACAGAGCAAGTGATGGCAGTGCTACTTTATCTTCAAAGGCCTTAGGTAGACGTCCTATTCAAACTTATTGAAAGTTAGGCAATAATCGGGGTACCCCTTTGGGTTCTATGCCCAAGGAGACGTTAATATTGCGGTTGACAGTGAAGTACCACTGCAAAAATGCTGCTGAATGTTTGGAACACAACTTTTGTTAGCGTGAGAAACAAGTAGGAGAGCTGCTGATGGGCTGTAGGTCTGCCGACGTTATTGCAAACACAAAGACGGCTCTCATTAATTGCCTCAATACATGATTCTCTGTTCGTCAACTTCCTCGGCTATAGAACAGACTTTCCTGGGCATACAAATAAAGGTGGTTCTCTTGCTTATAAGGTGTCATTACCGTCACTGGGAAGTTCGGTTTACCCCGTGCACAAAAATTGTGCAAGGTACTTTTTGCTTCCTGAGGGTGCAGGGTAAAGTTGAATTAATTGTTTGTGTTTATCGCAGCCCGTCCTCAAGGCGACGTAAGGATAAGGAGTTAAAATAAATAAATAATTAGTTTATTCGCGACAGCAACTATGCACGGCCTATCCGACATGATTAAAGATTTTCAGAAACTCTTTCGCTGTAGGCACACTGTGTTGCATGCATAAATGGGGAAGTAAATGCGATAAAAACATTAAGGGTGAAGTGGCAAGTGTTAGTATCCGTGTGGATGTTAGCATTATGTGGTAATCTGTATGGTATTGTTTTATTCTGTTCACGTTCCCGGACGAAAAATATGTCAAGATGCCATGCACTTTAACTTGGCTGTGCCAACCACTGTCCTATTTTTATACAGTGCAGCAGGACACGGCCTACCACGCCCATTATACCCAGAGTTCTTGCCATCCATCTATTACCTTCAGCAATTCATAGACTGATTGCAACTAAACCCGCACGGTTGGTCACAGCCCAACGGACAGGTTTTTCAGACTACAGTACTACCAAAGACCTAATAATGGCCGAGTACCATCATTTTCCTGCTCAACCACTTCCTGATAACATGCCTTTACCACCCTCCCCACCTTTGCTTACCATCAGGTACCCTCCGTCAATTACCTCACACAGCCTAATGCCTCGAGCTCATTCTGTCTTTAAGCATACAGCATGCTGCTTATCAACGCGCGATCTATCACACTTAAGACGCACCTTATTGGCCCATTAATCCTATTCTCTTATCTACAGTTGTTTCTAATCACAGAGAAGTGGCACCTCTCAAGTGCCTTTAGCAACCTACTACACAACCCTGGTTACACTACATACTGTAACGGACGAGTCAACTATCGTGGTAGTAGATGCTTTGCCTCTGTCCGGGATGATTTCGGTGCATCCGACTTATAATTGCTATCTATATGCGACCCTGAAGACTTCATTTGACACCGGGCGACAGCGGTTCTATTTGCCCTCCTCACCGGTCGCATATATAATCCTCAGCACACATCCGCCGAAAATATTAATGAACCCATTGAGTTTTCCACTTAAGGCTTTTTATGCTTTCAAGCCACAAGGTGGTGGGTGGTGATTTAAATATGCTACTTATCCGCTGGGACGACCAGGCTTCCACCAATCAGATAGAGAAGTATAGTTGACACCGTCAACAAGTTCACAATCACGCGAGGCATTCGAATGCCCTAGACTTAAATCCTACGTAAAGCGCCTCTGATGCCGTCAGTGATTTACTAGACCAAATACATGTCTGTAAACACAAGGTACTCAAAATCCTATTTATACCTTCTACTTCACATTGCGCCTCTTCTTGTTCTTTCAAACAGTTTCGAATGTTCAACCACATTAACTGGAACAGCTTCGCTATATTAGCGCGATCTGCAAACTGGGACAACTTAAGTTTAGCTACTGATGTAGATAAAGTCACATACACCCTGTATCCGAACATTTTTAGCTAATGAATGTGATTGACCCACCCACACTTAGAAGCAACCGAAAGATGGCAGAGAAATCAGCCAAAGCCAGCGGTGTACTTAAAAACACCAAGAAATTGCGCCATCGTATGCCATAACTAAGGAATTCCATTTTCTTGTTCATATGAAGGAAATCCCAATCAACAAACCAACCGTTCAGGACACCCAATTTTGCTGAAGAACATGTCGCTCTGAAATCTAACAATAAAACCAACGCACTCACACAACTACTCCGACAAAGAAGCAATCGAAAATCTACGCCTGTTGCCTCACTGAGAAGCTCTGACACATCTGTTATTAGCGATCCATCAGAAATATGTGAGATCCTCAGTGGATATTCCTGCACTTCTGTTACGTATGCTAACGGGACCATACCAGCTGTGCCACCTAAGCGCACCAATGACGCACTTGACATTAGTAAAGTTGACCTACGTTCAAGCAACTGAATAATCAACGCACTCAAAATGTCATCACATTCAGGTCGCGATTGTCTCCCAGTTACCCGGCGGACACTCGATGGCCAGGACATTCCAGTTCTACTTCTCAACCTAGGCAGGCTTTCATTGACAAACGGGAGTTATCCAGTCACATGGAAACGTGCTGTCGTCAACCCCAAACCTCAAAACCGTGGTCATCAAAACGTGAAAAACTATCGCATCACCAGCCACACGCCTGTTGCATTAAGAGTAATGGAACGAATAAGCTTAGGAACCATGCTCAGCTTCCTGATTACTCGAAGCCTCCTCAATCAAAAGCAACATGGGTTTCTGCTGTCTAACTCCTGTCAGACATGCCAATTTAAGTTTCTCACCTAAGTAACTTAACAGCTTGACGACAAGCAAGCACTAGACATCGTCTTCCTGGGCAGGACAAAGGCCCTTGACGGAAAAGTACCCGCAGAACTCTTGATGAAACTGGAAACCTACGGCACCTCTGATAAAATGCATCCATGGTTCTCATTCTCTCTCCTATCTCGTTCGCAGTCAGTAATGGCGGGAGACGTCAAATCACCTCCAAAACCAGTCAAAAGTGACGTAATACAAGGAAGCGCTTTTGGCCAATTACTATTCTTGCTCTACAGCAATGCCCAGTTCCAGCATTTTAAACATGCTCTAACCTACCTGTTAGTCAATGGCATCAAAATTGTCTTCTCATTTCATCCGTCAAACTTGCAGACCATCATTTTCCATATACAAATAACTTATGTGATTTAGTGGTTTGGTACGACACATGAAAGTTGGTATCCAAACCGGCAAATTGCAATGTCCTCACATACAGATGCACAATGCCATTCAGTACCTTAGTGCTACAAAGCACCCTACTAGGGAACGGCCTAACAGTACAAGACTTAGGCCTTCACTACGTCTGTTTACTGTGCTTCGCGGAATATGTATTTTATTCCGCAGAAAAAGCGCGCTTTCTCATCGGATACATCTTTGAAATCAGGACAACGCTTGAAACTAGCTCTGAGCTCTGCATAAGAGGAGCTTGGCCTGTGCTACAGTACTGCTTTACAGTATTCAGTAACCTAAAATAATGCGACAGAATAGCTCCCGAAAAGTTCAGGAGACGTTCACAAAACGCCTTCTGAGGCACTTTTAATCAGCTACTATGATCAATCCAATCTACTTAAGTTCGACCCAATGTGGCTGCAACAATTGCAAATCAACTTTACCCTCCTATATTACCTTATCAATACTTCCAATGGGAGCCCACTGACCCATGAAGCAGACTCGTACAACCCTACGTACACTCTAAGTGTTGGACCTCACTACATTATGTTACCAAGAACGCGAAGCACCATTCGCCCTAACTACTACATCTACAGATAGCCCATGTATGGAATAGGTTAGCTATTATTTTAAAGGCATCTATGAATACAAAGCAGTTCCGCTGCTTTACAAGCAAATAGCTCGCTGTTGCAAAAGTTTCAAATTAAACTGAAGATTAAATGTCCAAAAGACGAGCTTTCTAAAAATGGACCAGACCAATTATACTCCTCTTTTCTTACATTCCCACACTACCTCCCACCGGGCCCTTCATATTACTGTCTGCCTGCTCCCTTCGACAACCCTTTTGCCTTCCTTCACCTAACTGCGAACCATCGGATACTGAATGTTGCTGTCTTTCCTCAAATCTCTCCCATCTGACCAGCTCGAGGTATCAACCTCTGGCTAAGCACATGACCATAACTGGCTACCGTCTAGCTGGTGAAGCCGGAGTGCTCTCAATCTTCCAAATTTCCCTTCTCATCCTGACTTCTGGGGCACCTCTGCTACACATCAATGAACCACTAAGATTGTGATTCACCCGCGCTCACAACCATTCCACTTTCCAACCTAAATTAATTCCTGCGTTTTATGCCTGCCGTCTCTGGCACGTTCGCCTTAGTGCCTGCTTAAGGATTCTTTATATCACTGCATGTGCTTCTAAATACCTGACCTTATGAATATATACATGTCGCCTTGAAGTAGCTAAGTAACGGCTGATACATCACACCTTTCGGCTCCTTGGCCTTCGTATGAGGCTTTTCCTAAACCTTGCCCAAATTTTCTGTTCTGAATCTCTGCATGCGTCCGCAACTGTCACCCTCACATCTGCGGGGTTGCGTAGGCTCTGTTCGCTGACAAGCCAGTCTCGCCTAGGCTGTCTCGCTAGTTTTCGGTGATCTCTTGACCTTGCCCTGCTGTGATTGCTTTTCCTCCTCAAGCTTCCCCTAAAGTCATTTCAGTGAGATGATAGGCTTATTTGCTAAAGCCACTTATCCCACTCTCATCTCACCGTCCAGCTTGTTGGCTGCCTGATGCTTTTGTTTCACATTTCCTGACCTGGCTTTTATGTTGTCCTACTTCGAATAACGTTTGAGGCTTATAAGCCTGGTCTACAGCAGTTCCACAAGCGGTATTTTTTCTAACCCTAACCAGGCTAAGGAGCTTTAACCCTACCTTTCCAAGCCCTCCCATCCTGAGCCTATGGTAACCTGCCTAATTATCCTGTTATTGATACCGCCTCACTCGGATTTTATGTATCTACGCTTATCGGCTTGGATTAGCTGTTACACCTTATTCATTACACCTTTATTCTCAAACCTCTATAAGTACCTTTACCTTTTGATCATGCCTTTTAGAGGTGTGGCTCGTTTTACAGAGAATATACCATTTATTTATTTATTTATTTATTTATTTAGCTGTCACAGATTTTGTGTCCCTTATCATTGGTTGCCCCTTTAAAATATCACCCTGCAACTGGTGGGCCGCATAGTCTGCTTTATGCCTATTCCAGTCTCTTCTGAGCTGTCTCGACAGTCTTCTGGCAGCTGTTAGGCGACTGAGGTACTGTGCCACATGTTCAACATTTCCTGTGATCATTTTATCTTGCCCTGCATTGATTGCTTTTCTACCTCACTTGTTCCCGTGAAGCTATTTCAATGCGATGAGACACTTAATTGTTTGAGCCACTTATAGAACTCTCGATTCACCGGATCGATTGTTGTCTGCCTAATGCAATCGCGTTGCATTGCCTGAGTTGTAGCTGCTGTTTCCTTATCTCACATAGACCATGGATACTTAAAGGCCTGGACGAAAGCTGTTTCAAAAGTGGTATTTTCTTACCACTAACCAGGATGAGGACCTTTCACATTAATATGCAAGCCTTGATATCCTTAGCCTAAATTAACCTGTTTGTTAACCTTGCTTTATCCCGCCTCATCCTGATCTTATGAAGCTATGCACGCCGCCTTCGATTAGTTCAGTAATGGCAGATTCATCAGACTTTTTGTCTACTTGATCTCCGTTTGCGGTTTTCCTAATCTTTGTCTTAGATTTTGTATTCTGAATCACTGCTTGCCTATTTAAGTACCACCCATCATCCGCTGGGTCGAAAAGTTTCTTTCTGCCTAATCCAAGCTCATTTGAGCAGTCTCGCCCGTCATCTGGCAGCTGCCAGACTACTGACGTAAGCTGACTCATGTTTGGCACTTCCACTGCTCTTTCAGCTTCCTCTACTTTGATTGCTGTTACGATTCACTTTTTTCCCCAACGCCATTACCACAGATGACAGGCTTATTTGTTTAAGCCACTTATGCCACTCTCAATTTACCTGGCTTGTTTGTTGTCTGTCTGACGTGTTCTACACGCATTGCTTCACCTGTGCTTATTTTCATCTAACCTCGCTTCGACATTTGTGGATTAAACGCCCGGTCTGTAGTAAATTCACTCGTGGTAATTATTTACTATTCGTAACATGGCTAATTCACTTGCATACTACTTCGCCGAGCCCTGTTCTTCTGAGCAAATGTTAACCTTCCTGCTTATTCTGTTCTTGATTTTGCCTCACCCGGAACTATGCATCTATGCATGTCGCCTTGAAGTAGCTCGGTAACGTTTGGTTTATCACACCTTCGGCACCTTGACTTCCCCATGCCGATTTTCCTAAACCTGGTCTAAGCTTTTCTGACGTGTATCTCTGCTTGGGTCCTTGAATATCACCTTTACATCTGCTGGGCTGCGTGGTCTTTGCTTTCTGTCTAATTCAGTCTTGTCTGCGCTGCCTCGCCAGTTTTCTGACAGCTGCTAGGCGACTGATGTACGCAGAATCATCTTTGACACTTCCACTGATCCTTTTATTTTACCCTGCTATGATTGCATTTCCTTCTCTTTTCCCTAAAGTCATTTCCATACAAAGCTACGCTTATGTGTTTGAGCCACTTAACCCGCTCTTGCCTCAGCTGCTTTCTTGTTGTCCGCCTGACGCATTCGTCTCACATTGCTCTAACTGTCTTTGCTTTTTCCGTACTTCGAGTATACCATTGATGCTTAAACGCCTGGATTACAACCGTTTCAACCGTGGTAATGCTTTTCTGTCCTTTACAAGTCTTAGACACTTTACGTTAACTTTCCAAGCTCAATCTTCCTGAGCCTATGCTATCTTACCAGCTCACCCTGTTCTTGAGCTTGCCTTACCATGACCTCATGATTTTATGCATCTTACCTTAGATTAGCTCAGTAACACCCTATTCCTCCCACCTTTCTTCTCTCTTACCTCTATATGTAGCTTCACCTAATTTTGTCTCAGCTTTTGTGTTCTGAATCGCTGCGTATGTTCTTAAAATCACCCGCACCATCCTCGATATTTCCGCTGGGCCGCCTAGTATCTTCTATTTGCTGGCTTGCTGTTTATCTGTTTGATGCGTTCGTCTCGGATTGCCCGACCTGGCGTTGCTGTTTCCGTACCTCAATTAGACCAATGCGGCTTACAAGCCTGGTTTACAGTGCATTTAAAGGTGGTAGTTTTTATAACCTGAACCGGGCTAAGCGTATTTTGTCCCACATTTTTAAGCCCCAACCTCCTGAGCCTATACTAACCTGCCTGTTTACTCTGTTCTTGATCCCGCCTCAACCTGACTTTATAAATCTATGCATGACGCCTTGGAGTAGCTCAGTATGATCTGCTTCTCTTCCCTTCAGACTGCTCTGAGATTGTTGCGCTGTAAGCGCTGCCCTGTCCCTCGTTAAGTGACACTGTTTATCTACCTTTCTACCCTATGGGGCTCCTCCCAAAAATTTTGTTTTCTTACCTTGAGTTACAAAGCTTTGTTTGCATTATGTTTCTCCATTCTATCTTGATACGATAACATGCTGGGTAATTTTTACTTTGTTTTTGACACGTACCACCTATAAAAGTAATTTCAGGGCAAATAATACATATAAATATTATCTCAATCCCCTGCTTCCCAATTTAGTAGTTCGTTTTTACTTTCGCTTGCCACCTTCTTTTCTTCGTCTTTCCTCATCGTCTCATCCATGCGTCTAGGTACTAAGCAACGGTTGATTGCATAGATGCTTTAGATAAATATATATATATATATTATTCTCGAAAAAGCGAGGCACGCCTTTTGGGCATGATCAACATTTTGCAGTAACGTACATGATGACAGTATTAGCAGCACAAAGAGCGGGAGTAGTATAGTTGGAGACAGTAGTGTGGGCCCATATGACCCTAAGGTTGGACGAACTCTCTGTCCACAGAATGCGAGATGTAAAGATAAGAATGAGATCACTAATGCGAAGTATGTTCATGAGGAACTAGTCGGGCGAGGTTGTGTACACAAGGTGAGTCAGGTGAGTGTAGCGTGAGGAAAATTCTGAAAAACCATTTAAGAGTAGTGGCATGTAACTAATCCAATATGTAGGAGGGTTCTTGCGAGAGCAGTTGTATGCACAGAAATTATAAATGTGGTACCGGTCAACCTGCCAGTGTGTGTTGGGGGCGGGGACTCTATTGAGTGGCGAGGCAAATCCGCCACGTCGCAGTGTGGTTAGGCAGACATTTGTGGCTTTTTGTAGGGAATACGCTTGCCATACGAAGACCCACCCTGTCCTGGAACACTGTCGACTGGTGCTATTATATTGGAAAGATTGCATTTGACCGATTACCTTCGCGGATATTCGCAGTCACCTTTCGCAAATTTGTTTCCATTTAAATAGCCACAAATGTGTGTTTAACAATAATGCGACGTGGCGGATGTGACTCGCCACTGAATGAAGTCACTGCCCACAACTTCATATTGGCAAGTCGACTAAACTCATATTTCAACTGTTCCCGGCACATGCAAAAATATGATACTCTCCGTCTACATGCACCGTTTTATTGCACTTACAGTGCCGACCGTTTTAACTAAACACGATTGAACCCGAAGTATCGTCGTGATACACAACTGCCTAAAAACGTTGATCATGCCTGATTGGTGTGTCTCTATAAATTTGAGAATAAAATATTTATTTATTTATGGTTGTGTAGTCTCTTTAGGAGTCGACCGCAAGTGGTTGGAGCTGTAAAAGTCGGACGACAGATGACTTGTATGGCTTTCATTAATTTTCTGGGTTAATTTATTGTGTCAAGATTGCGAAGTACGGGTGATTTCTCTGTTCTGTATTGATTCCGTGTCCATGGGAGCGTTGCAAGTACGTCCTGAGCGGTGTTCTGTGCAGGATAACATTCTTTAGTACAAGGGAGAGAGGACAAACGGACCGATCTAACTGCCAAGAAAGTTTAACAGGACTATGTTAATGTATAAATATAAACTTTAGGGTAGTTGTGCTAGTTAAAAGCAATGGAGTGACCGGATATGTTATACGTCTTATTCTTAGTTTTGCGTGCATGCACGAGACCCGATATTTGCTGAATGTGAGAGGAAGATGCTGTCCGAGGTGGCCTAGCTTGCGCAAAAGTTGTCCTGTGTGGAGCCCGTGAGTATCGGGTGATGCTAAACGGTAAATGCGTTGAGGGAATCAAAGGAACATAATGAGTGTTTGAATGTGCGCTTATGATATAGGTTGAGCGATTGGTTAACAGCGGTAGAGCCTATCGTTCGAACCTGTATGAGAGCCAGTGAAGATATTACGCCGGGTTTGAGGCCCATGGAAATGATAACGTAACATGTTCAGTACTCGGATGCTAAACAGCTGGGTGAAGGGGTGAGACGGCGTGTTAAACTTGCGAGGAGAATGTGAAACAAATACTACAGCTGTAGCGAGAATGAGGTTGCAAAGCCAGTCCTAAAGGGACCTGGAAGAGCGGAAAAAGGTAGGGACGTCTGCAGTGCGGCAAACAGGTCAACCTACGACAAGCAAGGGTGATACTTGGAGTCGGGTTAGATATGAGGAAGTAACTGTCCGCTGACAGACCTACAACGATAAAAACAGGAGCGAGAAGGGCTTGAAGACTACAGGTTTAGTTAGAAAATCGCTGTACAGCCAGCGATGTAAGGGACCGGGAATATTAGTAGTGTGAGCAGCAGCCGCAAAGGTTTCTGGGTGCGCCACTCTTAGGTGGACATCCAGGGTGGAATTTTGATGTCAAATGAACTGCTAGTTATGACTCACTAATTAGTGAGTTGCCGGCAGCCTGATTAATTAATATACAGGAGCAGCACGCTTTATTAGGCTCAGCATAAACAATGCTGAATACAAGAGAGAGTACAGACAGCAATACTTGCGATAGCTGTAGAGAGAAAACGACAATAGTGCCGGCACCGGAAGTGACCAAGAGTAAGGAAATAATGCAGACAACACCGCCAATTGCTAAGTGTTTCACCCCAATGTTTCGATGTTGACCAGAAGAGGTGGCGAACAAGTATACAGTAGAGTATAGTTAAACATAGGAGTGGATGAGACCCGAATAAGTTCAAGTGCTCAGCATCTGGTGCTAGTGATATAAGAAATACCTCAGTCCGATAGACGGGGATGTGAACACTAAAAAGAGTATGACATGCAATGCGCTAAAGCTAGTGGTGCTTATAACACCATTGAACGGTTGCGATATAGACCAGAAGAGAGGGAGACATTAATATGAGCTGAGCTGCATGATAGTGGAGCCAAGAAGCAAAACCCAATCAGAGACCGGAAATTTTAATTTCTGTATGGGGACCAAGCATACAGATAATGAATCCGACGGAGACGGGTATCATGAGGTTGTTACTATATGGACCGAAAGAAATGTTGAATGAGAGAGGAAGATATTAGTATGAGCTGAAAAACTTGGTTATGAAGCCGAAAGGCAACACTCAAACAGAGACCGGAAATTCCAGATTCGGCGCTGAGGACTAAGCATACAGACAACGAATCAGTCGGAACCACGTCTGAAGCTTTTGCGTTTACCATTGATCAAATTGGTCAATGGCAGCCAATGCTCAAAAGAAGAGAGGCTTTGGTTGGGGACCTTTGGGCATTTGAAGCCTGAGAGGCCGGAATGGACCAACAGGTTTAAGAAAGAGAGGCACCGTTAGAAAGAGAAGCTAACATGGCCTCGGATGTTGCGTCGACGTTAGTGCTACTATCCCGCCATTGAATAGTTGCGCTATGGATCAAAATAGATGCCAAGCAAGAGTGGGAGACGTTAATATGAACTGAGAAGCATGAAAGTGGAGCCGGGAGGCAAAACTCAGTCAGAGACAGGAAATTTCAATGTTGGTAGGGGGACAGGCATACAGATAATGAATCAGACGGAGACCAGTATCATTAGGCTGTTACTTAAACCAATGAGTACCTTAGTCGATGGCAGCTGAGGCTCAAGTGAAGAGAGTCCTTGGTTTGAGACCTGTGGGCATTTGGAGCCTTAGAGGCCGGAATGGTCCAAAAGGTTTAAGAATGAGCGGCGCTGTAGGAAAGAGATCCTAACAAAGCCATGAATGTTGCGCTGATATTAGTGGTACCAGTACGACCATTGAACAGTTAGGATATCGACAAAAAGAGGGGCCAAACAACAGAGGACGTTATGGTGAGCTGAGAAGCACGATGGTGGAGCCGACAGACAACACTCAATCAGAGACCCGAAATTTCAAGTTCCGTAGGGAGACCATGCATACGGATAATGAATCGGACGGAGCCGAGTATAATGATCCTGTTACTTAAACCAAAACCTTAGTCGATGTCCGCCGAGGCTCAAAAAAGGGTCCTTGGTTTGAGACCAAAAGGCGTTTGAAGCCTTAGAGGCCGGACTGGTCCAAAAGCTTAAGGAATGAAGGGCACAGTAGAAAAGAGAATCTAGCGAGGCCTGGGATTTTGCGCTGGTGCTAGGGTTACTTAGGCCGTTATTGAAGGTTTGCGATAAGGACCAGATGCGGTGCCAACTATATTATACACGGTGAGATTAAGCGTGAAGGTGGAATAGAATAGGCAATGATGAGGCTGAGGAGGTAAACCTCAACGTTCTAGAAAGAACAGTAAGTGAAATATTTGGAGCAAAGTGATGTAGGTCCTGAGGCAGCCTCGTTTAGATGGGAATAGCAAGGCCAAAATAGAGCAGACGTGCGAATGATAAGGTATCCGAAACAACTGTGATGCGAAGTTAAAATTGAGTAGGAGGCTATTGGATATAAAGCATAAAAAGGGATGTGGGCTTATGCGCTAGAGTTTGCTTGGTCCTGTCTCCCATAGCTCGTCTTCCGGCACTTTGATGCCTAATAGTTCTGAGACTGTGTTTACGTCAAGGAAACTTCTTATAGCATTGTTGAAATGTGTACTGGTCATAGAGGAGCGGATTTGCAGAGGTACCTTATTTCAAGTGTCCGCGTACTTATAATGGAAGAAGTTATGCCGTATGCCGCAACGAGCAGCCGGCAGACTGAATGAAAAGGACGCGTTGTGTAGATGATGTCGGGTATTCCCTTTCGTTCGAAGTTTCGTTTCAGGTTCTATTCCGGCTTTTGTTTAAGCTTGTATAGAAATGTAAGGTTTATCTTTAACCTCCGTAGCCACAGCGGGTCCAGTCCTAGTTGGTTGCATAGACTAAGTAGTGCAGCGTGTTTGAGCCTAGTAGACGCTTGGTGAATGAACACTGTACGTTCTCCAGTGCAACCCAGTCGCACTTGCGTGAGTTCGTAAGGACTATAGAGCAGTATTTAAGAATGGGCCTAGCGCACGTTTTATACAGTGTTAGTCGAGATTCCAAAAGCGACATGGATTGGAAGACAGCCTATTAACGACCTAGCTTTAGCTACACTATAGCTTACTTGTTCCGCAAAGTTGAAGGTACTAGATTATTGAACCCCCAGATCACGAACAAATTAGCTGACGGTAAGAGGAGCGCCAGTAAGAGTAAGGGAATTCGGTGGCACTGTGCTCCTACAAGCGAATGCTGCTTCTTACTGAGGAAAATTCGAGATTCCATATTGCGCACCAGTTTCCTAGCGCCATAAGTTCTCTTGGTATTTTTGATGTATTATCTCTCATATTATCGGAGACGAAGGAAAATACGACTTTGATGTCGTCCTAATAGATATGGTTTTCCCCAGCGGAAGACTTAAAAGAAGTCATTGACGTAGAGTAAGAAGCGAAAAGGGCTTAGCACACTTTCTTGAAAGACTACGTGGATGACCGTTTTTCTGGAAGACGTCATGCCGCCCAGGCACACCGATTGTCTTCGAGTTGCTAATTAGAATGCAAACCAGAAGAGCAACTTCCCGGCCATGCCAAAAGAGGCGAGTATGGTTAACAGTTTCGGGTGTGGACCGCGGTCCAATGCTTGTTTCATGTCGAGGATGATGATGACCACCTTAGCCCCTAAATGTATCGCATCAGTGACGTTGCTTAACAACTCAAACATACAGGTCGGGTAGGATTTTCCGGGGAGGAATCCGTGTTGAGATCTATTGAAGAGATTACGAGGCGACCGAAAGTTAAGAATCTTTTATTTTACCAGCCTCTCCATTACTCTTGATGCGATGGGTCTGGAGACGCACGGCGGGGCTTGGGGTTCTGAGTTGGTAATTCTTACGTTGCGGCTGCTCAATACTGGTTGTCGCTGTAGGAGATTTCGCTTCATATCATTGGGGTGAAAGCCTAGTTTTGCCCACTTGATTTGTTTTGGCTATATTTTTATGGTTAGCCTGACAACATATCTTATTGGGTTTTGCTTGTGTAGCATTGCAGTTCGGCCGGTAGATGAGTGAAGTGTATGTGGGGTCTGGTTACGCTTCGCGGGGCTTGGGGTTCTAAGTAGGTAATTCCTACGTTGCGGCCGCTCAATCCTGGCTGTAGATGTAAGAGACTTCCCTTCGTACCTAGGGTGTGGAGGCAAACTGGTGTTCGGACGATTCGTCTTGTCTATATTATCTTGCTTCGTTCTGTCGACGTAGCACATTGCAGATCGGCCGGCAGTGTAGGGTGTTTGGGAGTAATCCAATTACTCGTTGTTGAGCTAAGAGTTACGAAGAGGTAATTCTTACGATGTGGCTGCTCAACCTTGACTGTCACCTTACTAGATTTCGGCCTAAAACGGGTCGTCTTGGGACGTGGTTTGTTTTCCAAATAAGGGTGTTATGGTGACCGTTTTTATGCTTTTGGGCATCGATTTGCTGCCGTAACATTGTGGTTTTGAAGGGAGCCGAGGAGAAAGTTAGCAAACGGCCTGGTCGCAGAATACAACATACCACATATTATTTTTGCTCTTTAGGCATCATGTTCGCCACGTTGTAACAAATAGGACTTTACATTCGCACCACATGTTGTCACCGGTTTACTTAGCGGTCTCTGTTGACCACGTTTGCCTTACTCTTCTCTTCTCTTCCCCGTGGTCTTAAGAGTTCCACAGAAAAGTACAAAGGATCCCAGCTGGCTTGTGGATCAGCGACCGAATGCACCTACAACGACAAATTGGCTCAAATCAAACCTTTAAAACGCTCACTAATATCCTGGTCTGCTAAAACTGGTCAGTTGGATCTGGATGCACCTAGTCAGAGGGTGGGATCGGCAAACTCCTGCCCTCAATACCGCCTTCAAAACAATTGTTTACCACAACTTGCCTGAGCCAATCCATAGCTACCCAAACTGTGGTCTTGTCTGTCAAGCGTCTAAGCACTCGCTTATTGCTTGTCCGCAATGGAAACTATGACTCCCCGATGCACAAATATTTTATCGGCAGCGCTCCAGGACCTAATGAATTTTTGCTTGGCAAGCGTTCCCCCTATAAACAGCCACTGATGTCTGTGTAACAGCACTGCGACGAGGCGGAGGTGCTTCGCTTCTAACTAATGTCACGGCGCAATGGTTATTCACTCTCATCGCGGACGCCACTCAACTTTCTCACACTATCCACGCAATCATTCGCAATTGCCGTGACATATGCAACCTCGGATAACAGCTAGACAAATGCAGTCCCACGTACATGTATGGACGCGCATCTCCATGGTTCATGGCTAACTTGCACCATCTGTTATACTTCCCCGACATTTAGTTGTACCTTTAACGTGTTCACGTGTACATAGGCGTGGTTTTCATTGTGCACGAATAAGAAATTTATATTTTGTTGAGGTATTTAGGTATACTATAACATTTTGGCCAGTGATATACTAGATTTATATTTCTTTATCTTTTGTGTGTATGCGTTAGTGAACCATGTTAAATTGTGCAGCGTGACTGAATTCGTGAGTTTGCTTCTTGGATTCGTCATCGCATGAGGGGATCAGTGGAACCCTTTGAATTGGATACCCATTGTGAAGTGAGGATCCACCGGAAGAGCAAGAAAAAGTGGTTTTGTTTAGTGGCGCGTCACATTCGCCAAGTCGCAGTGTTGTTAAACGGACATATGTGACATTTTATAGGGAGAACGCTTGTCAGACGAAAGTCCACTACTTACTGAAACACTGTCGCCGAACAATTATCTGGAGCGGGATTAATCCAAACCACCCAACTGGCATAACGTGGAGGTCGTTCGGCTGGCCAGGTTTGTGCTTGTAAGCAACCTGAACCTACCACACGCCTATACGGAGCACGCCGCCAATAAGGCGGACTTCTTGGAGGAGAGGTTAGTGCAGTTGGTGTAGGAATAGGCCCTTCTGCCGCACCACAAATTTTAAATAAGCAGTCGTGAAGGGAGCATCTCCTCTTCCTTAGATCTTGTGATCACCAATTGTGGTTGCTTGACAGCCATAAAGGTTAAGCCTACAATTTTAGGAGCGATAATTTTGTTCTTTCCTTCTCCATTTGCTTACCAAGGCGCTCAGCCAAACTCCGACTGACGGGAAAAGTAAGCCAGATAAATAAAAGGCTTCTGAGGGACAGAGCCTTACTGATTACCCTGGTTCCAGCACAAGCGGATGCAACGCTGGAATAGAGGCAGCACATGATCAAATGTGGCCTCACTCAGTTGCTAAAGGTGTTCGCTTCCCTGTGCAGACGATATTCAGATAAACCTTGTTGGCGGCGCCGACGTATTGATCGCCGTTGTAAGGGCGGAATATTCATGGGAAAAGTTTTCATAAATCTGGTGATTTCCGTAGGTGTATTAAATACAAAAGAAGTCTAACTTTGGTGGTCAAGCTGCAGAGACAGGCCAACTGCTGCTATGGTGTTAGGCAAAATATAAAAAAGACCTCAACGAGTTATTACAGCTGCGTCCAGGCTAAAACCTCTTTGAGGAAGTAGTTGCCAAATTAATTCCTGGAGGACTTTCAGTTGTGCTGCAGACGAGCAACACAACACATTCCAAAAGATAATCAGCTGTTGGCCAGCCAATCTAACCCAGCCATTGAGTCAGAACAGAACAGGGCCTAGCAACGAACTAGTCGCTCGCCTAACACAACAGCTAGCGGAAAATGGTACGCAATTTGACTGCGAATAACCGAGCAAATAAACGCTCGACAAGCAGCATAGCCAGTTACAACGTGACTGTTTACTCCGCGAAGGACAGGAGGATGATTACAAGCTGTTGCTCATGGGACCGTCGAGTCCGCCAATGGCGAGTTTTTGAATATGGGCTGTTGCTCATCAGGACAAGTCGGTTTTGATTTTTCTGACTATATGAGCTGTAATAGCGCCATTTATCGCGTAAGATGTTAATAATGAGGTCAGGAACTCTAAAAAAGAAGCGTAGATAATTACACCTCGCCATTCAGTGGAGCGGCGTCCGTGTTCCAGGACGTGGTGACTTTTCGACTGGCAAGCGTTCTCTCCATAAAAACTACAAAGATCCGTTTAACAACACTGCAACGTGGCAACTGTGACTAGCCGCCGAATAAAGTCAGAGTTCATAACTTCACATTAGCAGGTCAACTAGCGTCACCATTTTAGCTACGTTTTTCCGCTAGGACGTTTACATCTGCATATCATGTCGTCGTTTTTCTTTCTACCATATCACCGTTAATCTTCGCGGTACGTACAAACGAACTCAGTACACTGTCCTACCTCGCTCGGTCTCTCACTTCAATTATCTTCGACTTGCTCATGCAGGATTCTTACTCTATTGTTAGCTGCTATGGCTGCAAAATATGGCAATTTGGTTTGTCCTTACAAACGGGTCCCGATCTCACGACAGCCCAAATATTATTTTACGTTGTAACCACTGTAGAGTTCCAAGCATGAACGTATGAACAAATTTCTACTGGCTCTATTACAAATGCCATAACATGGCTGTACAGTTGCACCTACATGATCATACCTCCATAATCTTGCCTTGCATACTCGAGAATAAATATTTATTTATTTATAAAAAATGTGCGGCAAGCCACAGGCGACCTTGTTTAAGCTCAGGAGTTGCTGCGTGTTCCCTAGAGAGTGCATCTAATGGACTATGTTTTAACTGCCATTGGCTTCTCATTGGGTGTTGGTGCAAAATGCACGAAATTGTCATAACTGCGTCAGATGTCTTCTCTGTACTGAAGGACTTAAACCCATACAAATCACCTAGCCTCAATAATGTACATCACGCTGTGCTTAAGCCGATTGCCGACATACTCCTGCTTCCTATTCTTGAGCTGTGCGAAGTCTCTTCGTGTTGGGGAGGATACCGCTGGATTGGAATGAAGTAGCTGTAGTGGCAAACCATGAGGTAGTACTAAATCTTCACCCAGTTGCTGCCGGACGGTAATTCTGACTAGAGTACTTAATAAGCGCCTGGAGATCATTAGGAATTGAAGCTGTGAACATCTTGCTGCTACTAACTTAATCCAAGCAGAGCAGCATGGCGTAGTGTAGGAAAAAGCACTTACCATCATGCTGCGTTTCCTTTATAAACTAACTTGATGCCTCGATGATGGCATACCAATAGATGTATGTTAGCTTGCCTTCAAAAAGATATTGATCAGGAAAAGCACCGTTACTTGTCAGAAAATATGTCCTTCTTTGTAATCCCTCGCCAACTGCTTCCTTAGCTGTCTGCATTCCTTTATGATAGGACATTTCGTGTCAGGGTTGGTGAAGTTATTTCGACGGCAGACACTGCTCACAGTAGTGTTCCCAGAAAGCAGTACAGTCTTTGCTATTTCTCACGTTTATAAATAACCTGGTCACTCTATTTGAAAACCGCTGCTACATGTTGGCTGAAGATTGGAAACGCTACCAAAAGCAGCTTAATCAACATCTGTTCATCCTTCTTGAAGCCATTGCAAACAAGGTTCTAAAACCAAAGCTGTGTAAGTTGAACACATTGCCACCAGCTCTGAAATTGCCTTGGCGTCAGACGTGACATTTGACCGGACTTTAACACGTGCTTCGTAATGCGACCGTCTACTTGATGAAACCAATGATTTAGTTTTCATGCTGTCTAGATAATAAATTGGTTGCTTCCAGTACAAGCCCGTACGAGCCTTATGCTCTCAAATCCTTCGCTTCGTAATGGTCTACGCTCGAGGAGAGTTATCAAAAAAGATATTCTTCGCGCATTTGCTTACTTCTTACTTGAAGTTTTCTGTAGGTTGTACAGGGCTTTATTATCCAGAGATTTTGTTACCGATCTTAATTGGGCATACTTGTGGGATGTACCACTGAGCACCAGCAAACTTTAACTTTAAAATCCGTATGCTAAAGACTAAATTGCATACACCTAACGTGTCCCTACCAAGGTAGCATGTTGCCAAGGCCCGTGACCTAGGTGTCATCGTGACCAGTAACTTAAATCCCTTGGCGCAGTAAAGGCATGCGCCTTATAAAGCGCGACAAAAGTTAGTTCATCTCAAGCGAGTTCTGAGTTGTACCAAGATCGTGGACTTTCTTCCCTTTTCAAAGCTGTGGTCAGACCACATCTGGAATACTGTGTTCAGGCATGGCACTCTGACTCCAGAAAGGTAGTATTGTGTTGAGAATGTGCAAAGACTGGCCACACGAATGATAGTAGTCTAGCGCGGGTTACAGCAGGAAGATCGGTTAGTTGACTTGGGTTTCTTCTTACTGCAAAGACGCAGCTCGAGGGGTGCTTGGTAGAGACGTGCAAACGATGCAAGGTCACAGCAGTCACAGGCCAACCGATCAGTTTGAACCAGCTACGTCAGACAACTTGCGGGACCATTGCCTGAAGGTAAAGCAGCATAGATTTAGTCAGGAGTTAAGGGGCAGGTTCTTTGCAAACCGGGTTGTGCCTGGTTGAAATGGTCTGCTTTATTAACAAGTAAAACTGTAGAGGAATTTAAACGTAGCTTAGTCGAACATTGGTTGGCCCTGTTTCCCGATTTTCCTTGAACTGCCTTGACGGAGTCTATGTTCATTACTTCCTGACAGTGTTGTTGGACTTACCCTTGTTTCTGCTTTTTCTCTATTATAGAGTCAAGAATGAACGAGTTACCTTGAAATGCTTCGTTTTCGCTGCGTATTGTCCCACGGGAAGGGCTAAATTTATGTCATGTTGGGAAAGGGTTTCGCTACCGTTGTCCTCGGTAACATCCAAGTTTGTTTGAGTGGCCACAAAGTATCTGCTTAATTATGGTGGTATTAAGGTGCGGGGAAATAGAAAATAATGCCATATGGATTTGTTTCGTGCAAACGCTTAGGATAAATTAAAGTGCTGACTACAGGCGTAGTTGAAATTCACGGCATAATGGAAAGCAGGCAAATGCTAAATAAAAGTGTAGTATAAACGGATGTTTTATGGAGCAAATATGTGTTAATACAATTGTTTCATGTATGCAAAGTTTTTGCTTGCAGTAAGTTACTTGCTTGGATAAGGGGCATATATCTCTCTTGTCTGATTAAGGTATTATTTGTATTTTTTAAGATCTCGATGAATGAAAGCATAATTTACAACTAATAAATCTTATCTACTACCGCTTTTTGTATATACTTAAGCACAAAGCAACCTATACACATTTCTTTCAAATCCAGTCATGAAAGCATCACCATTTAGCCTGGTGTACCGAAACACAAAGTCCCTCCAAGCCAACTTTTCATGTCAAAAATTAGCCACTCTCATTGGCTGGCTAGCCGAACAACCTCCTCATGGTGCCAGCTGGGTGGTTCGGGTTTGACCCGTTCCAGCAAATAGTTCGGCGGCAGTGTTCCAGGACGTGGTGGGTTTTCGCCTGGCAAGCGTTCTCCCTATAAAAAGCCACAAATGTCTGCTTAACAACACTGTGACGTGGCGGTCGTGACTCGCCACAAAATAAAGTCACTGCCCCGTGGGTATCCGAATAATCCTTTCCAACGCACGGACATCCATCTTCTACTCGAGCATTGCGGACGATATGAGAGTGAAAATTAGAGCAGCATAGTTACAAACAGGAACCTCACAGTTACACACACACAGCTACATAATTACATACCTCCTACATAAACATACACTGGTACGGCAAACACAACGTATTCTTGCACATTCTTGACTGCGCATTGTTGTCATAACGATCATGCCTGTAAAGGCGTGCCTCGCCTTGTCGAGAATAAAAACTTTATTTATTTATTTATTTACTATTCTTTAAACTGTATATCGCTGCGTTCTGGTTCGGTTAGTGTTACTGTAAAGTAACACATATTAACTGTTACCTCCTTTTGCCGATTTTGGGTCTTTGTCCACGCCGTTTTGACAAAGTCGTTTGTTCGCTTCGCCTGTTCATCGTTTTACCCCACCTTTATACTCGAGTAGTTTTGCTGAATATCCGTACCATGGTTAAGTGACTGTGGCACCCGCATCCGCCAAAAAGGAAACACTGGAACAAGCCGCCCATGAGAACTGTGAGGCTGGCCCATCTCAAATACCAGATTGCCAAGTAGTACTCGTAGATCCGCTAGCAGAAGCTCTGCAAAACGTCCGAGTTCTCGAAATTCGGGTTAACTCACTAAAGGAAGAGTTTACATCCCTTGCGACGCTACTAAACAAAGTCATGCTTTCGGTCAATCTGGACAACGTCCAAACCTTGGCTAGCCAACCAGATATGTTAACTTCAGGTAAAATATTGAATAGTATTACGCAAGAGGTCAGCGAACGCATTCGTCGTGCAAATAACACGGTTGTATTCAACGTACCTGACAATATACCGCTTAAAATTTGCTGCGTATCCTTCCCAATGATTGCAGACTACCACACGATTACTTTTCAGTCCCTCGCCTACGCAAGATCCCCGGTCGATCTTACCCAATAGATATGAAATTTAGCAACCCCGAGGTGGCTAAGTGATTCCTTGACGCCCGATATGCACTGAATCAACACTCGAACCTCGGGCGGATTCTGATAAAATCGAACAAAATCCCGCTGCAAAGAACAACTTTGCCCACTAGTTCAGTTTATCCGAAGAAAGAAACCCGTGCGACATCATCCACAGAACCCCAACTCACAAATGCGCAAGCAATTCCAACCCACCCGGCTTCTCCCTCCACTCTGTGTGAAGTTGATTTGGATTCCTCACAGTGACCAACATCCGTGATGCAAAAGAGCCCTCAAAAGACAAAAATCAACCGAAAATATTGTTGCCAAGTCCGGCACATCAGCTGAAAAATTGACTGTCGTAGACACAACCGAATATAGTGCACAGGCTGTGGATATGTCTGACCTGTGCGACATAGACTCTGAACCAGAGAGTGTGGGTTTACTATCAGTATATACTCCATTTGCTAGCGTTGCCGATGACCCCACACAACTCCATATCGACACAACGCTAGCGACCAGCAGCTAAAAGCAACGGTGTTCCACAGCTCTCCCCCATCGTCTCCCCTCGAATCCATTTCTGTACCACGAAAGAACTATACCCAGACGTCACGATATGGCCAAGTTATACTCTCTGCCAGTACCAGCAATACCAGGCAACCAGATGACTTGCCAGCATAAAACAGGACCTCCAATTTCCATTTTCAAGCAAGCACAGTCTCATCGTCGGAACTATCTACTCAACACCCCAAACTCAAATAAGCACTTTCAATTTCACAAGTAACCCTGTTACACTACCGACCTTGTCAACTCAATAACCATACAACTACAACCGGTGACTATTACACCTTCTGCTTCGGTTTATCAAGCGTTACCCGGCATTGTTGCTTCCACCAGATCTAGCCAGCCATGCAGAAAACCAGCTCTACTCCAACAAACAAAACAAACTGCTCAAACTCCAACTTATCAACCTCAGTTCAAAACACACGGATATACGGCGCCCACCCGAAGACAACCGTGTGCTGCTATTGACAACTCGACATCCAACTTGAATACATCAGCCACTTTTACCTCCACTAACAGCTCTCACACATCAGGACTACTGCAGAATATACGGTCGTCGAGAAGTGCCACACCTACTGCTGCCCCTTTTTTATTTTGAATACAACAGGGCACTGTCCACCACGCCCAGTTCTCCAAGAGCTCGCGCCTGCTCTGTAGCATGTACAGAGACTCATTTATACACTGCAGCCAACCCAAAACGGTTGGTTCTAGCCCCACGCGTAACCCCTTTGAACCTCAAACCGACAAGTGACCCATCAGCGGCCGGCTGCCACCCATGTAACAATCCGCCGCCGCCGGCACACATATCCGCCGCACCTAACTCACCTATCCCAAACACCTCCATACTACATTACCTTGACGATCCGGTCCTTCCCACATTTCGATATTCCACCCATCTACACTCGCTCCATCCTAGTGACCTCAGTAACCCTCCCAGCAACGCCTTATCGCTACCAACACAATTCTGCACAAAAGCTGACAATAAACTACTGCATGTCCCATATGCCTACGGCAGTGGTACTGCTCCCACTGCAACAACCTCCCTAAGTGACAGTATAAAAGTTTCCGCGCAAATGAATGGGCTACCTTACCAACCCTTTTTCCTGCAGTCGTCCAACAACTCATTAGCGGACTACCTATCGGCTCACAATACCGTATACGTCCAGACACCTCAGTGCACCTCCCCAGATGGTTGTGAGGTAATAACTGTAACACGTGCATTATCTGCACGTGAAACATCTGCCGCACATACGAGCTTGTCTTCCACGCATCCAACCGGCGACCTAACCTGGTGACTCACCATTGCATGCGAACATGCCATCAACCCTCTCCGAGTCTTGGAATGCGATACAGACACCGCAGTAACCAACCCACATGTAGCAGCACTATGCGCCTCTGGACTGAAAAACCCCAATACTCTAACTCCTACTGCTTTCGTAAAACATACCCCTGCCAATACCTTTGAGGGGGTTCCCAATACCGGAAGCCCAGAGAGCGATTCGAGAAGACGGATCGAGTTGCAGGAAAACTTGTATTGGTACAGTAAAAGATTCCCTGTTATCTAGCTATAAAAGAACGACACCGTGGACGCTCTAGCTAGGGGAACGGAGCAAGCACACAGGGCAGTCGCGTCACAACCGAAGCGAGCGCCAAGCAAAAATGGCGATGAGAAAGTGAAACATTCGAACTCAGCAATCAGTTCAACAAACCACACCGGTTGCCTAGGTGTATAATAAATTGTTTTAGTTAGAATGTTACACGGGCAAACCGGGGAATCTCCAGACTGATACATAGCCCTCTCTTAGAAGGGACTGCGTAGGCGGTCCTTCGATCTACTTGTGAACTGTCAGTCGCGGGCCAGCCTCCTACTAGACCAGGTTGTGAAACCTGACGCAGCTGCTGGGGAAGAACCATGCAATCGGACCCTAGCGGGCTCCAACCCGTGTCCTCCCTACGGTGTCGAAACGGTAAAAAGCTGTTTGTGGGGGACAGTTAGTAAAGTTCACGTAGGCGGTTGAGCAAGAAGTTCGCTCTGCTTGCAGTTGACGTGCAGGGATCCAGCGAAAATTAAAATCCAGATGCAACCAATCAACGATGTGTATGGAAAGCGAAATGAAAAAGCAGTATAACTGTATAGCAATACACAAAAGAGTGCAAAGCGAAAAACGTGCAAAGCTGTTTTTGGATTTTCAAAAGGTTTTGCTCTTTTTAGTAGTTTCAAAACGTTTTGCTCTTTTTTGTGCATTTTCAGAAATGTTTAGTAAGAGCAGAAAATTTCGAAGGCACGCTCTACGTTAAATAGTAGGTGCTAACGAAGTCCGAAAAACGAACTAGGGTGTTGAGCTTCCTACCGCGTCGATTGATAGTAGGGCGAGTAGGAGTACTGTCGGTTGAGGTTGTCGGTTCTGCTGGACCGGGCTGACTCGTCTGAGGTTGCGGTGCGATCTGTGATGGCACAGGCTGTGCAGGTGCTTGCTGCACCGAGGAGTCAGATTTGTCGATGAATGCTGGCTTGTGTCGATCGACGTTGATCGTTTCAATCTTGTCGCTTCTGTGTGCGACACGGTACAGGCCAGAATAAGGAGGTTGAAGTGGTCGGCGTTCGCTGTTAGTGCGAACAAACACGTGCGTGCAAGTAATTAAGCTTTCGTCCACGTTGATACGCGAGCTCTGTGCTCTGGGTTGCAAAGGCTGAAGCTGTCGCATGTGATGAGATGGGCGAGCTGCATAGTCGCCGTAGTCGAGGGTTGTTGGCGCCTTTGGTGAGACGAGTTCACCAGGTAAGCGTTGTGTTCATCCAAAAACTAGTGACGATGCAGTGGCGTGCAAGTCCGCTTAATCGTGTTTCTTATGCCTAAGAGAACGAGCGGAAGTGCTTCATGCCAGGATGTACTAGATTGGGCACGGAGCGAGGCTTTGAGTTGCCAGTGAAACCTTTCTACCATCCCATTAGCTGCGGGATGGTGTGCGGTGGTTCGGTTATGTTGGCAACCAAGAACGTCGAGCAGTTTGCTGAAGGGTCCGTCAAAGTGTGATCCTCTGTCAGCGATGACCACGCTTGGGCAACCGAAGTGAGCTACCCAGCGTTCTAAGAAGGCTTGCGCAACTGACTCAGATGAGCAGTTGACTGTCGGAATCGCCTCTGGCCAACGAGTAAATCGGTCGACACAAGTGAGCAGGTACACGTAGCCTTTGCATGGAGGCAAAGGTCCGACCAGGTCGACATAGACGTGTGCAAAACGAGAGTCAGGAGAGGGAAAGACGCCAAGTGGGTTTTTGGCTAGTCTGTAGACCTTGGCGCGCTGACACTCCAGGCATGCGCGTGCCCAAAGGCAGGCACTGCGATTGACGTTGGGCCATAAGATGCGTTCCGTTACGAGCTTCTGCGAAGCCCGTATGCCGGGATGAGACAAGTTGTGTAAAGCGTTAAAAACTAGTCGACGCATTGAGGTAGGAACTACGGGTCGGGGAGAAGTTTGTGAAGCGTCACAAAGAATGGTCCCTCAGACGAAGCCAGTGGAACTTCGCGTAGTTTCAACGAAGTGCTGCGTCGTAGCTTGTCTATATCGGGATCAGCTTGTTGGGCAGCAGCCACAGCGGCTAGATCAATGTTGGTGCCAGGCGATAAGCTGATCTGTTGAATGCGTGAAAACGCATCCGCAACGGGATTGAGAGCACCTGAGACATGTCGTACGTCTGTCGTAAACTGAGAAACATAGTCTAGGTGTCTAGTTTCCCGCGGAGAATACTTTTCCGTTGCGCCATTGATTGCGTAGATCAATGGCTTGTGTTCAGTGAATACTGCGAAATGTCGACCTTCGAGACAGTGACGAAAATGTCTGATACCTAGGTAAATAGCTAACAGTTCCCTACCGAAGTTGCTGTAACGCGATTCGGTGGGTTGTAAGCGTTTCGAGAAGAAACCTGGAGCTATCTATCGACGGTCGATGAGTTGTTGAAGAACTGCACCGATGGCAATGTCAGAGGCGTCAGTTGTCAGGGAGAGTGATGCAGACGTGTCTGGATGGGCGAGAAGCGCTATGTTGGTGATACCGTCTTTAAGCTTTTCAAAGGACAGACTAGCTTGGTCTGTAAAATGAAATGACCGTTGTTTACCGCGGAGTAAGTCAGTCCTTGGTTGAACAACGCTCGCGCAGTTAGGTATAAAGCGCCTATAATATTTAACCGAGCCAAGGAATCGGCGTAACTGTTTGAAGGAACTGGGAGCAGGATAGTCCTTCAGTGCCTGGATTTTGTCTGGCAGTGCTTCAATACCAGAGGCGGATATGCTGTGGCCAAGAAAGTCGATGGAACTTTGGCCAAGCTCGCATTTATCGGGGTTGACGGTAACCCCATGCCGTGTTAAGCGTTGGAAGCGAGCGTCGAGGTGAAGAAGATGTTCATCGTCAGAAGAGCCGGCGAAGAGAATGTCATCTAGATAAGGATAAACGCCTCCGAGTCCTCGCTTTACCTCATGAATGAAACACTGAAAAGTTTGGGCAGCGTTGCTGAGGCCGAATGGCATCCTGAGGTACTCGAATAGGCCGAATGGCGTGATAACTGCTGTTTTAGCAATGTCATCTGGCGCGACAGGTATCTGATGGTAGGCGCGAACAAAGTCGACTTTGCTATACTCTTGCCAGCTAGAGCTGAGGTCAAGTCGTGCATGTGCGGAATAGGGTATTTATCCGGGACGGTAACGTTGTTAAGTGCCCTGTAGTCACTACAGGGGCGTCAGTCACTGGATTTCTTAGGCACCATGTGTAATGGTGATGCCCATGGACTTTTGGACGGGCGGATGATTCCCAGTTTGAGCATTTGCTCGAGTTCCGCCTTAGCCGCTTTGAGCTTGTCCGGGGCTAGTCGGCGAGGGCGGGCCGAAACAGGTGGGCCCTTAGTGCAAGTGTAATGCATGACGTTCGACGTCACAGGAGGCAAGTCGTTCAGGATGCGAACGAGTTTAGGATGCTTTATGAAATGTTCTAGAAAAGGTTGTGAAGCTTGAGGCAGGACATGAATGGGAGTGATAGCGGCCACGTTGGCGCTAATCCCGATAATACTGAGCTGTGTCCTAGAGTCGTTAAGCTTCTTCCTTTTAGCGTCGACAATGAGGTCGAAGCGTTGAAGAAAGTCTATGCCTATGATAGCGAAAGGCATGGCAGCGATTATGAAAAGCCAGCGAAAGGTTCGCCGGAGGCCTAAATTGAGCGTTAGCAACATTTCGCCGAAAGTTGCGATTGGTGTATCATTGGCGACGCGCATCTTGGTCGGCGATGGTGAGACGACCTCATCTGGGCTACGGGGTATAACGCTAACTTCGGCTCCTGTGTCGACTAGAAACTCGGTGCCGAAAGTTAAATCCCTAACACGGATGAGGCGACTTTGTTGTTGGTCGGTCGTGTCCGTCGCCGTTACGGACCGGCCGAGAAGTTTCCCTGCTTCTCGGCGAAGTTGCATGGTTTGACACATTTACGGGCTGCGGTACAAAAGTCCTGATGGTAACAACAGCTAGGTTGCCTGCTGCTAGGATTAGAACATTTTCAGTGCGAGTTTGAGCGGCTATGATGACGACGGTTCATAGTAAGCTGCTGAACCTGGCGACTAATTGTCGCAACTTGTGTTTGGAGGGCTTCTATGGTTGACTGTATGCCAGTGATAGAAATGCCCTGGGACGCAACGGCATTCATCTTGCTGGCGTCGGGTTGTGGCTGGGGTCGTTCAATAAGTCGATCCGCTAAATCTGCTAGTTGAGTGAGCGAAACGGAGCTCACTGTAGCGAGAATCGCTTGCGTGCTTTCCGGTAGCCGTTGTAGCCATAGTTCGCGAAGTAAAGTCTCGTGCATGGTTAAGGAACCAAGGAGTTGCTGCATCTCCCGTAGCAGGGTTGAAGGCATTTTGTCGCCCAGCAGCAAATCCCTTAATAGCTGTTGCAGGCTAATCTTCTCAGAGGGCATAACAAGCTTGATCGTGGCCTCCTTGAGTGCCTCATAGCGGTTTTCTGTCTGAGAAATGATAATGTCACGAACCTGCATTAATATCTCGTTGGGGAGATAGGACAGGAGCTTGCAATACTTCGCATGGTCGGAAGTAATTCTGTGGTCATTAAACTCAGCCTCAAGCTGAGCGAACCACAAAAGAGGATCCATGTCCCAAAAAGGTGGCACGGCGAGAGATACAACGCTTAGTAGAGACTCTACCTTACGGTCTACAGATTCCAAGGCTTAAGAAATGACGCAAAGTATATGCTACCGTATGCAAAAATTAACCGGAAAATATGAAAAAATAAATAGAACGAGCTTACCGGAGTAAAGTTTGAAATATCCCGCGTTGGGATTGTTCCAGAGTCGGGGTCACCAATTTAGAGGTTCGCCTGTACCGGGAGCACAGCGAGCGATTCGAGAAGACAGATCGAGTTGTAGGGAAACTTGTATTGGTACAGCAAAAGATTCCCTGTTATCTAGCTATAAAAGAACGACACCGTGGACGCTCTAGCTAGGGGAACGGAGCAAGCACACAGGGCAGTCGCGAGTTACAACCGAAGCGAGCGCCAAGCAAAATTGGCGATGAGCAAGTCAAGCATTCGAACTCGGCAATCAGTTCAACAAACGACACAGGTTGCCAAGGTGTACAATGAAATAATTTTAGTTAGAATTTTACACAGGCATACCGGGAAATCTCCAGACTGCTACAACCTTAGCCAGCGCCAATAACCGTCCACACACCCGCAAACCTTTCTCCTCTGTATCGTTCCAGCATGGTAACCAAGCAGTCCCACTCGTACGACCCGACCTGCTCTATGATGAAGCGTACAGTATGATTTTGTCCGACCACTGTAACCTTATAACTTTCATCACTGCCTCTGAGACAACAGCAACCATACTCACGCTAAGTACTCAGATTACTTCTATCTCTGATAATGCAGCAGATTCTCACATCTGCAACGAGGCATTCACTCTACTTTTCATTAACGCAGGGTCCATCAAACACAAGATGTACCTTATCAACCCCGTCATTATCCTATCCGGCCCTCAGGTAGTGCTCATCACAGAAACGTGGCATGATGTTAACACTCCCGATGCACAGCTGCGAATCCCGGGCTACACCTCCTTCAACAATGAACGTACCAACTACCGTGGTGGCGGATGCCTCATTTACGTGCATGACGGTTTCGGGGCGCCATCGTATCAAGAACTTTCAATCGGCCCTCTGGAAGACTTGGTTTGGATTCAGACTAGTAGGGGCCAGTACGATATCTTAATTGGCTGTCTGTATACCCCTCCACACACTAACACCATTGGTATACTCAGTCTAGTGGAACTCTTCACAAAAGTATCCTTTTGCCTACCCACTGTAAGATAACTGGTGGTGACTTTAACCTGCCACAAGTGGTCTGGCAAACGCAATCTGCGCCACCCAAATACCGTGCCTTTGTGGACACTGTAGTGGTTATTAATCTTTCACATTTTGTCTTTCTTGTCATCAATTTTATCATTGCATCTTTTGTACAGTTTGTTTGAATTAATGATTAATATACACTTCTTCGCGCCCCGCGTTCCGTCGTGCTGATTTCTGGCTACACTGCTTCTGCGTGTGTACGGTGCCGTCCAGTCTGCTTGAAAATCGGATAGTATATTCGGAATTATTATCGAACGTCTATTTCCATCGTGCTCGACGTGTGTCACAGGTATAGCGCAACCTACGACTCGAACTCGACTGTGATTAAACTGTGAGTTGACCCTCTCCAACTTTTTGCCTTTTAATAAGGGGTTGAAACCTTCCTAGTATTTTTCGACCACTACATAAATTGGTGACCCTGCCTTATTTTTTTTTGAACACGTATTTTTCTTAGTCATGTCTGACCATACCCCATGTGTTTATACGGACAATTCCGTCGAACTCTCGCTTCCCAACTTTGACATTTCCAATCCACGTGTGTGGTTTATTCAGGTGGAAGCCACTTTTCGATGTCGTAAGATCACTTCACAGTCTTCCATGTTCTCTTACGTCGTCTCGCGCTTACCTGTTTCCATTGCATCTGAAGTCATTGATATTCTTGACCCTATGCCTGTTGAATCGCCGTATGATAAACTTAAAGCAGCTATCCTTAAACGCACAACTGCGTCGGATGAAGCTCGTCTGCAACAGTTACTTTCCGGCGTCGAGCTTGGCGATCGCACCCCATCCCAGCTTCTAAGGCACATGCGTTCCCTAGTTGGTTCGTCGAAACTCGACGATTCCATACTCCGCCAACTTTGGACCAAATGTCTTCCGGCAAACATCACAGCGATATTATCAGTTCTTAGCGACGATATCACGCTGGAGAAGCTCGCAGAAGCTGCGGACAAAACGCACGAATGTTTCTTTAAGAGTACTCTTAATCATCTAACTGAGTCCACCACAGCCAGCTCATCCCCTAGCACTACGCTTGATTCGATAAATGATAGAATATCCCGTCTAGAACTCAGCATGTCTGCTATTCGACGTGAACGCACTACCAGCCGGAGAAGTCCTCGTGATCCGCGCCGCAGCACATCACGCTCACGTCAGCGGTCGTACTGTTATTTCCACCGTCGCTTCGGTAAATCAGCACGTAACTGTCGCCCAGGATGCAAATATCCGAAAGGAACTTCGATTTCGCAACCGGGAAACGCCAAAGCCAGCCAGTAATGGCGACGGCTGTCGCTGGCCAAATCCTCAGTCGCCTTCTGTACGTGTTCGACTCCACGACTAAACTACATTTTTTGGTCGATAGGGGCGCAGAAATCAGCGTTATCCCACGTTCGTTGGAAAAACGCCCTCTGCAACAAGCCGGACTCACGTTACAGGCGGCTAACCAGACCAAGATCGCGACATACGGCCAGAAGCTGTTACACCTAAGCCTTGGTTTACGACGCGACTTTCCTTTTATCTTTACCATCGCTGATGTCCAGAAACCCATACTTGGCATCGACTTCCTTAGCAAATTGGGCCTCGTTGTCGACCTTCGTTGCAGGAAGTTACGGGACGACAGCACTTCGCTCACTGTCCCTTGCCATCTCGCCCCAGTCACTTCCGTTGGACTTCGCGTACTCATGCCAGACTCTTCGCCGTATTCCTCATTGCTTCAGAAATTTCCGTCTTTGGTCCGTTCTAATACCGACTCCACCGAGCCTAAACACGAGGTCCGTCATCATATCGTCACCACAGGTCCACCCGTGTCAGCCAAACCGAGACGCCTTCCACCTGACAAGCTCCAAGCGGCTAAACGCGAATTCGAGCACATGCTCAACCTCGGAATCATTCGCCCGTCCAACAGTTGTTGGGCTTCCCCGCTTCATCTTGTACCCAAAAAGTCCGGTGATTGGCGCCCATGCGGTGATTACCGGGCACTCAACGCCGTTACTATCCCCGACAGATATCCTATCCCTCATATTCATGATTTTTCACTGGGATTGTCCGGGAAATCAGTCTTTTCCAAGATTGACCTTGTACGAGCATACCATCAAATTCCAATGGCATCTGAGGACATTGGTAAAACTGCCGTTATCACACCTTTCGGTTTGTATGAGTTCACTCGTATGCCTTTTGGCCTTCGCAATGCGGCACAGTCCTTCCAGCGCTTCATGGACCAGGTCCTCCGTGGTCTAGACTTTGTTTTTGTCTACATTGACGATGTTCTCATAGCCAGTGCCACGCCAGAAGAGCACTTGAATCACCTCCGACAAGTATTTGAACGCTTCAACCATCACGGGATAACCATTAATCCTGATAAATGCCTATTTGGTCAATGTTCCGTCGATTTTCTTGGTCACAAAATCGATAGCAAAGGCATTAGTCCCATCCCTGAGAAAACCCAGGCAATCATGGACTATCCACTGCCCCAATCCGTTAAAAACCTGCGCCGATTCCTTGGCATGGTTAATTATTACGGAAGATTCATTGACAATTGTGCTGCCGTCCTTCAGCCTCTAACTGATTTACTTAAAGGTAATCCAAAGAAGTCCATCATTACGCCAGAAGCCGAAACAGCGTTTGCTGCCATCAAGCAGAAGTTAAGCCAGGTAACTTCTCTGAGCTACTTGGACACCGACGAAAAAGCCACTCTCGTTCTCAAGACTGATGCCTCACAATCCGCTGTCGGTGCTGTACTTCAACAACTAATTGGCAATGAGATTCAGCCGTTGTCTTTTTTTTCTCGGAAGCTACAACCAGCACAAACGAGGTACAGTACTTTCGGTCGCGAACTTCTCGCGATGTACTTGGCCGTCAAGCACTTTCGTCACGTCCTTGATGGACGACGTTTTGTAATTCTGACGGACCACAAGCCTTTGATCTACGCATTTCGTGCCGCTTCCGATCGCTATTCTCCGAGAGAGACACGACATCTAGATTACCTCTCACAATTTTGTGTCGACATTCGCTACCTCGATGGTCCGAATAATGTTGTCGCTGATGCACTTTCACGTGCTCACATACATCAACTGTCGTCCTCACCAATAGACCTTGAGGAAAAGTCTGTTGCCCAGAACAACGATCCTGAACTCGCTCAGCTTCGCTCGAATACCACATTGAACTTCTTGCAATTACCAATTTTAAACTCAGACGCAAGGATTTACTGCGATGTCTCGACCGGTAAGCCAAGACCGTTTGTTCCACAGTCTTTCCGGCGAACCGTCTTTGACCATTTTCACGGACTATCGTATCCTGGCATTCGATCTACTGTGAAGTTGATTACTGATCGTTTCATCTGGCCTAGTATGCGCTCTGATATCCGTCAATGGGCTAAACACTGTCTCAGCTGCCAGAGCAGCAAAGTACACAGACACACTATTTCTGCCCCCGGAACATTCTCACTACCTGAGGCACGTTTTAGACATGTCCACCTAGACATAGTCGGACCGCTTCCTCCATCGAACAATTTCACTTTCATTTTGACTTGTGTTGATCGTTTTACTCGTTGGCCGCACGCCATTCCTTTACGTGACATATCTTCAGAATCTGTTGCCCGTGCATTTTTCGATTCATGGATTTCCTTGTTCGGTGTACCATCTACGATCACTACAGATCGAGGATCTCAGTTTAGTTCCACCTTGTTCCGTAACTTGAATCGTCTGTTGGGTTGTACCCACATTCGGACAACTGCTTATCATCCAGCTTCGAATGGCCTCGTCGAGCGTTTCCATCGACAGCTTAAAGCCGCCATCACAGCTAATTCACCTGATCCACATTGGTCTGAACGCATCCCAGCTGTCCTTCTTGGTATCCGTAATACCGTCAAAGAGGATATTGGATACAGCCCTGCCGAACTCGTCTTTGGCACCACTCTCAGACTTCCAGGTGAGATGATTTTGGATTCCCGAGTCACTGGTGAGATAGATCCTGTGTCTTACGCCGAACGTCTCAAACAACACTTCCGAACAGTTCGACCTACGTCTACTCGCTTCACTGCCCGCGAACAACGAATTCATCCGGACTTACACAATTGTCCTTTCGTTTTCATTCGCATTGATGCAGTTCGCAAGCCATTGACACCCCCTTATGAAGGTCCTTTCAAAGTGTTGTCACAGAAACCTAAATACTTCATACTGGAAAGGAATGGCTCGAAAGAATCTGTGAGTATTGACCGTCTTAAACACGCTTATGTTAAGCCCGCCGTTACTTTGACGGATCCCAAGTCGTTACCCCCAGTTGGTCAACCGACCGCTTCCAATGCTCCAGAACCTTCATGCGCTCGCCCAACGAATGATCACAAACACACACGTTCCGGACGTTCTGTGTCTTTCCCCTCCAAACTAGCTGAGTTTGTTCCCTAAATAGCTATATCGAGCGTTGCCTTACCAGTTCACACTCTACGGGGGGAGTTACGTAGTGGTTATTAATCTTTCACATTTTGTCTTTCTTGTCATCAATTTTATCATTGCATCTTTTGTACAGTTTGTTTGAATTAATGATTAATATACACTTCTTCGCGCCCCGCGTTCCGTCGTGCTGATTTCTGGCTACACTGCTTCTGCGTGTGTACGGTGCCGTCCAGTCTGCTTGAAAATCGGATAGTATATTCGGAATTATTATCGAACGTCTATTTCCATCGTGCTCGACGTGTGTCACAGGTATAGCGCAACCTACGACTCGAACTCGACTGTGATTAAACTGTGAGTTGACCCTCTCCAACTTTTTGCCTTTTATTAAGGGGTTGAAACCTTCCTAGTATTTTTCGACCACTACAACACCACGTATGCATTTGGGTGGACTCAACACGTGCATGCACCCACTAGGCACAATATCACCTTAGATTTACTTTCTACAAACGGAGTTTCTTATGCATTTGCTAGTGTGCTTGACAATCTTCGTGGATGCGATCACAAAATAATAAAGCTCTCTTTCCAACTACCCATCATTCGCCCCCCAGTGGCTAGTCCAGCAGGTTCTGTTCGGCCCTTCAAACGAATCAACTGGATAAACTTTGCTCTACTTCTGAGATCCAACAGCTGGGATGTACTCTTTCTAGCTACAGATGTAAGCACTGCCTGTGCGGAACTATATAGAAATCTTACTTACTGGTTGGATATACTTGTACCTATAATGAAACAAAAAGCAATGCAACCACCGCAGGATGCAGCCCCTCGTAAACTACTCGTCAAGCTCAAAAAGCTACGCTCAAAGTACAGCAGGACCCAAGAGTTCTTCCTCCTTATTCGCATCAATGAAATTCTGAGGGAGTGAAGAAATTCACTACCACATACCTGTTTGAAGAGCACACTGCCATAAACTCTATCAACCGTATCAAAGCTCTCAATTCTCTGATGAGGCGCAGAAGCAATCCCGCCTCGAATTGGATTAACACGATTATTCGCCTAGACAACACATTTACCTGTAACCAAGCTGCAATATGTGAGGTCATGAACCGGTACTTCTGCGGCTCTTTCACCTCTACTAACCTGACCCTGCCTCTTAATATTCCTGGGTGCACCAATGATACTTTACGTGCAGTACCATTTGATCTACGCACCGTTACCCGGGAAATTTAAGCCCACAAATTATCCTTCCATGCTGGACCCGATGGCCTCCCATCGGCTCTACTAATCCTAGGTGGCCTGGATATTGCCGTCCTATTCCTTAACATCTTTACCCTTTCCATGAAACATGGAACCTTTCCCGCTGCTTGGAAATATGCAGTAGTCTTGCCAAAACACAAAAGGGGAAGTGGTCAAAACTTTGAAAACGACAGGCTTATTAGTCACACCCAATTCGCTCCACGAGTAATGGTGAGGATCGTTAAGGATGAGCTCCTACGGTGCTTGACTAATCGTAACCTCAACAACCAATGCCAACATGGAGTTCTCCCTTCTAAATCCTGTCAAACATGCCAGCTAGAGTTCCTGAACAATGTTACCGCCATGGTTGATTGCAGGAAAGCTTTGAGCATCATCTTCTTAGGTATGAAAAAGAGTTCGACCGAGTCCCTCATAATGTACTGCTAACTAAATTGCCTTCTTGCGGTATATCGGACCAATTGCATTCTTGGTTCTCCTCCTATATCTCCTCTCGAACACAGTCGGTAAGACTAAGAGATTTCGAATCATAACCGAAACCAGTTACAAGTGATGTATTCCAGGGAATTGTACTGCGCTCCATACTCTTCATACTTTACATCAACGACGCATTTCAATTCTTTGAATATGGAAAGACCTACCTGTTCGCCGACGATATCAAAGTCGTATTCTCCGTTGCTCCGGAGAACCTAAGGTGCGGTCTCCTCAATATTCAAGATGCACTTAAAGCATTAGACTCTTGGTGTAACAAGTGGAAGCTTGACTTCTCTCCCGCAAAGTGCAGCGCCCTGTCCTACAGATGCAATGTACCGCCTCGTGCGCTAACCCTGAATGGCGTCTCACTAGCCAACTGTCAAACCATATGGAATCTCGATATACCCTATTCAAGCTCACTAACTTTCTCGAAACAAGTTAGCTATAGTGTAGCAAAAACTAGATCCCTCATTGGTCGTATCTGCAAGAGAATACTCGTGAACTATTCCAGACTCACTCTATACAAGGAACGCGCTAGACCTCTGCTGGAATATTGCTCAGTAATATTTACCAACTCCAGAAAGAGTGACCGAATAGCAATCGAGAAAGTACAACGCCTGCTTTGCTCTTCTACTCCTAACTACTGCGAGCGCTGTAAACTCCTTGGTCTTGAACCTCCATGGTTACGGAGAGTGAGATTCAAACTCACCTTTCTATTCCAGACGATAAGCAACCCAAACACGAACCATGCCAGACTTATTCAACAAAACGGTGACTCTCCGTACCCACTACTACATGGTTGGCGGCATCCGGTTTCGGATTTGCCTGTCACTGTGGCAAGCCACAGGACGCCTGCGCCTACAGAGGGACCATGGATGGCTTGCGCTGCACCACCCACAGCTCCAACCACATACCCCATATCCAGTGTAAACCCGAAGGAATAAGACCGGGAGGCATGCGGATGGGAACCACGTTTCATCAACGGAGCTGGCCCACACTCCTTCACAGGCAAACACAAGCACGCTGTATTTGGGGAATCAACCGCACACAAGGCGGTGGCTGGACCGTAGTCCGCTCCACACTGGGTGCATGGAACCGCTCTTTGAGCCTAGCACGGCCACAAGAACCGTGCACCCCGTCCCCTCCAGCAACGACCAACTGTCTCCTGGAGCCAGTATGAACGATGTAGTGGGTAATAGACAGGTAGGCACCACTCTTCGAGCCTAACACGGCCACAAGGACCGTGCACCCCTTCCCCTCCAGCAACGACCAACTGTCTCCTGGAGCCAGTATGAACCATGTAGTGGGTAATAGACAGGTAGGCACCTTGTCAACATACACATCAAGCGCAACCATACCAGGAATATCAAACAACAGCCATTCACCTTAAACGACAAGCTGAAATAAAATAAATCCAATAATGCATACAGATACGGCGGCATAACTCTTCGCTAAATTACCATATGAAGTAAGTTGGTTAGCAACAAATCCGTGATAAGTAAGAAATGTCCACAAGTTACTTAAAATGCTACAAACGCAACAAAATTATCGAAGATAAGCGCAATTAGTGTAAGCAACGTGGCCAGTTAATAGAACATTATTCAGGGAGGCAGAACAAACCAAATAAAGCGGAATGAAATTTAGCCAGCTTAAAAAGACCTACTACATAGACCCTTAACTATTACCCTACCTACAGCCCGCACCAACGTGCGCAACAATTTCATCCTTTACAGATTTGCTCGCTTCTGGAACAGGCTACCATTACAAGTTAGGGCAGCCAAGAATACTGCACACTTCCGATCATCCCTACATAAAAACCTTGCAAACCTGCATATCTGCGAGCTCTTTAACTCAAATATACCGGAGGATGAACTATGACAACATGGCCCAGAGCAACTCTAAGTCTGAAAATCCTAAAATATCGGACACAGGACCCAAAAATTGATAGCCCATTTCTCAATTTTACTAAACGTCCTTATCAAAACGTGCCGACTAGTCAAGTCCTACCCCATCGGCCTCCTGCTCTCCGGATTCATTCAGACTTCTGAGACGTCACCACTCTTGGTTCTGCTGACTCAACTACCCGATTACATTACCTGGAGAGCTTCCTGGGCTTTTCCCATCTTTCGTCAATAAACCTTTCCCATCCTGACCCTAGCTTCTATTATCGCACTCCGTTTTCATTTCTTCTGCAACCCGAGTGCCCGAACTTACTGCTCTAAAGTTATCAAGTCCCAAAGAATAACCTCTTTCACCCTGAATGATCCAATGTTACTCTGACTTAAGTGGCATACGCTATGCAGACTCAACACACTTGTTCCTCTACCTGTAGATTTTGCTTGACTCGCTCGCCCACTATTGTTGCGGACCTTTCCGTGCCTTTAAATTTACGTGCTATTCCTACTATCGGCTGCCACCGATTAATTTTCTCATTGGTATAATTAACTGCCTTATGTGCTCGCATTCGTTTGACACGTTACCTGCATGCTTGGTCGTTCTACGGAAATTGCAATCTCAGGTCCCTGGTTGAGGTTTGCCTCTCGGCTCCATTCTCATGCTTCTCAGCGCACAATTACGTCCCCCTCTCTTGTTTGGTCCCTTCTCTGGTCCATGTCGCATCGGTTCAATGGTGGTTAAGGTTCCCATAGTGTCAGCACAACATACTAGGCCACATTTGATTCGCTTTCCTACTGCGCCACGCACTCTTAAACCTCCTGGACCGCACCGGTCATTGGCGCCAAATGCCTATAGGTCTTAAACCAAGGCTTCTCTTTCTTTGAGCATCGATGAAAGTTCTCATTGGCATAAGAAACAGCCTCATGATACTGGCCTCCGTCTGGCTCATTACCTGTATGCTTGGTCCCATGCGAAGTTGCAATTTCAGGTCTCTGATTGACTTTTGCCTCTCGGCTCCACCCTCATGAATCTTACCTCACAATTACGTTCCCCTCTCTTGTTTTGCCTCTATTTTGGTCTATAGCGCAACAGTTCATTGGCAGTATAGTTATCGCTAGCGTCAGCGCAACATCTCAGTTCTCTTTTGGTTGCCTTTCTTTCTGTGCGTCTCAATCCAAAACCTTTTGGCCAAGTCAGTCCCCTGAGGCTCCAAATGCCTATAGGTCTCAAGCCAAGGCCTTTCTTATTTTGAGCACCGGCTGCCATCGACTCAAGTTCTCATTGGTATAAGTTACAACCTTATGATACTCTTCTTTGTCTGAATCATTATCTCTATGCTTGGTAACGCCTACCGAAATCCGAATTTCCGGTCTCTGATTGACTTTTGCCTCTCGGCTTCACTATCATGCATCTCAGCTCACATTAACGTCTTACTCTCTTGTTTGGCGTCTCTCTTCGCTCATATCGCAACTATTCATTGGCGGTATAGGTACCACTAGCATCAGCTTATCGGTCACTCCATTGATTTCAGCCAGCACAACTTTACCATAACTTGTATATTTATACATTAACATAGTCCTGTTCAATTTTGTTGGCAGTTTGCTCGGTCCGTTTTTCTTCTCACCCTTGTTCTACAGGATAACATTACCTGCACCGAACACCGCTGAAGACGTACCTGCGACGCTCCCATGGACACGGATTCAATAAAGAACAAAGAAAAACCCGCACTTCATAATCATGACAACCTAAAGAACCTAGGAAACTGATCAATTCAATACAAGTCACCTGAGTCGTCCGACTTCAACAGCTCCAACCACTTGTAATGAACTCCGAAGGCGAATACACAGCCATAGGGAACAAATTGGCGTTGCGTGACTGCGAATATCCGCGAGGGTAATCGGTCAGATACCATCTTGCCAATGTATGTCAACAGCCGGCAGTGTTCCAGGACGTGGTGGGTCTTCGTCTGGCAAGCGTTTTCCCTACAAAAAGCCACAAATGTCTGCTTAACAACACTGCGACGTGGCGGATGTGACTCGCCACTCAATAAAGTCACCGCCCCTAACACATTGGCAAGTTAACCGACACCACATTTACAAGTTCTGTGCATATATCGGCCCTCGCATGAACACGCCTACATATCTGACTAGCGACATACCACTATTCTTAAGTATTTTCCACCCGTTTCCTCATACTTCACTCACTGACCTACATTACTTACGGGACCTCATCGGACTACTTCCTCATCAACATACCATATAAGTGATCTGATCACTATTTTTACCTCTCGCATTTTGTGTACATAGACTACATACAACCTTTGGGCTCTATGGGCCCACACTACTGTCTCCAACTTTACTACTCCCACTGTTGGTGCTGCTTATTCCGTTATCATGTACAATAATGCAATATGCTGATCATGCCCAAAAGGCGTGTCTCGCTTTGTCGATAATAAAATATGTATTTATTTATTTATTTACTAATCTAGTCTCGCTAGATCGACCACTTGTTTTCCAGTTTTACCCAGAGATACACCGCGTTGCAAACCTTGGCTCTGCTGACTCAACGTCTTGTTTACATCACCTGGTAAGCCTCGTGGGCTCCCCCACTTCTTATCAATAAACCTTTCCCATACCGACCCTAACCTTCTCTTCCTCGCTTTCTGCTTTCTATCCTTTTTAATCTGACGTCCGGCTTTACTGCATGGCCGTGATCTTGGCTCACCTGCCTAGCCTGTTTCCCTCAGTCTACTTCTATGCTACTGAGACTTAAACGGTATGGGCTCCGCAGGGTTAACTCTGTTACCCCTACTCTGAGGGACTGCTAGACTTGTTCCCTCGTTACTCTTATAGCCTCTTACTTATCTGCATTGTACGACCAAGTCACGATGCGCTGATTAATCTAGTACCGCTTAGTCGGTCCGGTATTCACTGAATTCATTTGGACTTCTGAGACATCACTTCTCTTGGTTTGGCTGACCTAATGGTTCTGTTTACATTACTTGGATAGCCTCGTGGGCTTTTCCACTCTTCATCAAGTAACCCTTCCCACCCCGACCTTAACCTTTTCTTCTTTCGCTTTCTCTTTTCAATCCTTTTAATCGGACGTCCGGCTTTACTGCATGGCCGTGATCTTGGCTCACCTGCCTAGTCTGTTTCCCTCAGTCTGCTACTATGATGCTGATATTTACGCGGTATGCGCCTCGCAGTCTTAACATGTTTTGCTTAAATCTAAATAAACAAATAAATAGTTTATTCTCGAATTTGTCGAGACACACCAAGCAAGGCGTGATCAATACTTACATGCAACATTGCTTCGCAACCAACACGTTGCTATGAGTGTAGTTCCCCACTTCTCTGCACCCGATTTGGATCGGCCAGGAGTCGTTCGAGAGCTCTCGACTTGCTTGTTCTGGGCTGTGTCAATCGGCTCGGCGTCGGTCCTGTGGGCTGCGCTAGCGGCGTATTTGTCTGATTTATTGCGCTGTCCACATATTCCCGCTCCGTAGTTCCGGGCCCAGGCTCGTCGCTAGCCGTCTTTCGCGATCCGCTCTCAGCTAGCTCCGAAGAGCTCCCCAGAGCCATTCTTGGAAGCGGCCCCTCTACACCCGCCCCTCCTCCAGGACCTTTCTTCCTCTCGTACCATGGTCGCAAGAGAGCAGCATTCACCCCACGTTTCATTCCTCCGCAGTCGATTAAGAAGTTGCCCGCTTTCTGTTCGATAATGGTGTAGGGGCCTTTCCAGCGTTCTCTGAACTTGCTTGCGCCCGGCCCGTCATGATCCGGCCGATCGTTGTTCCGTAACTTGACCCGTTCTCCAATCCTGAATGGCCTCCACTTGTGAGCCTCATGCCTAGCGTCGTAATTTCGCTTATTCCGCGCTTGTCGAGCTTTGGTTTCGCTTCTAGCTTTCCATCGCAGTCGCTCTTGATGCTCAGCTGGATGTTTCCACTCACCCTGGTTCGGTAGGCAAGTATCGAGCGCAATCCGTGGTTCTCTGCCGAACAGTAATTCGAATGGCGAGACCTTGGTGGTTGATTGCATGCTGGTCCGATACGCGATCAGAACCTGAGGCAAAGCATCTTCCCATGCCAACTTCGTGCAGTTTATCCACGTCTTCAATGTCCGGTTGAACCGCTCGGTCATCCCGTTGGTTTGTGGGTGGTACGGTGAAGTTCGCCGTCTCTGGATGCCCCACTTGTCCAACACTGACTTAAACGCTCTTGACTCGAAGCAGGGCCCTTGGTCCGTGATGATACACTGTGGGATCCCATACCTTGCAGGCACATTGAATTCGAATACTTGCGACACTGTCTCGCCTGTTTGGTCCTTGATTGGTATGGCTTCCACCCATCGAGTGAAGTGGTCAATCATCACTAGAATGTATCTGTTTCCTGTTCGACTCACTGGTAAGGGCCCAAAGACGTCCAGTCCCCAACACTGAAGTGGCTCACCAACCTCCATCGATCGCATCGGCGGTCTCGGGGACTCCATCTCCCGACTCGTTTGGCAGTTTGGGCACTCCCGAAGGTATGCCGCGACGTCCTTCCTCATGGTTGGCCAAAACACTCGCCTCCGCAGCAATTCAAAGACCCGCTCGAATCCCATATGGGCGCCATCATGAGTTATGCGCATCACACGTTCTCGCTGATTTGGTGGAACAAAAGGCACTTTCCGTCCGTCTATCGCCACCACCACGTTATCGTTTTCGACCTTCAACCTGTCCCAGATCTTGAGGAGTTCCTCCACCTCCTCCGATGTGGCCTCCGGTTTGGTGCCAGCCCGTAAGTGAGAGCACAACATATTCACGAATTCATCTGTCCTTTGATCTCCCAGCAGGTTCCTCTCCCCCATCGCGAACGCACGCACCGGTATGGCATTGTCTGGCATGATGTCGTCCAAACACGGGCGTGACAACATATCTGGCAATACATTTTGCGTTCCATCCACGTGCTCAATGGTGAAGTTGAATTCCTGCAATCGGTAGGCCCATCGCGCAAGCCGTCCCCGCGGGTCTTTCGCCGTCATCAACCACGAGAGCGGTTTGTGGTCAGTGACGACCCGGAATTCATTCGCCAGTAAGTAATTTCTCCACTTCTCTAACGCCCACACGATGGCCAAGCATTCTTTCTTCGTTGTTGAATACTTCTGTTCCGCCCCCGTCAGCACTCTGCTCGCGTACTCCACCACCCCAGCCGGTTGAGACAAAACCGCACCGATCGCCACGTTGCTTGCGTCGACCGCCACAGTGAACCTCTCACCAGGATTGGGTAGCCGTAGACATGTCGGGGCTTCTGCTATGCCTGCCTTTAGATGGTCAAAGGCCTGATCCGCTTCAGCTGTCCACACGAAGGGCACGTCCTTGCGAAGCAGCTTTAACAACGGGCTGACCTTCTCTGCGAACTGGGGCACAAACTTTGAATCATATGCCACCACTCCCAAGAACGAACGGAGCTGACGCTTGGATTTTGGTTTTGCGAAGCACTTGATCGTCTCGCGTTTCTCCGGAAGTGGATGGACTTGACCATTGCCCACGCTGTGACCCAAGCATACAATTGACTTTTGGGCAATCTGCGACTTTTTACGACTGAGTTTCAGACCAGCTTCATCTAGCCTCTGCAGTACTGCTCCAAGTCTGGTCACATGTTCCTGTTCCGTCTCAGAGAAGACGATGATGTCATCACCATACACAACCACGCCTTGCAGGTTCGCCAGGACCATCAGCAACAAACGCCTGAATGTAGCCGGGGCGTTGCACAATCCAAACGGCATTCTCAAAAACTCATACTGCTGGCCATTGACACTGAAAGCCGTCTTGTGGCGATCTTCTTCTGCGATCGGCAGTTGCCAATATCCCGAGCGGAGATCAATCAGAGATATCTGCTTGGCACTGTGGAGGCTTGAGAAAATTTCTTCCATCTGAGGCATCGGGAATGCATCCTTCACCGTCACCCTGTTTAGTTCTCTGAAATCGATGCAAAATCGATAGGTTCCGTCGGCCTTTTTCGTCAATAGCACGGGTGATGAATACGGGCTGTGCGTTCGCCTGATGATGCCTTTCGATTCCATCTCGGTTACCTGCTTCTGTATCTCAACCAGGGTGTTCTGTGGAATTCGTCTGAAGATTGGCTTACATTGTCCTCCTGGGATCAATGGTATTCGATGTTCAACCCAATTGCAAAATCCGTAATCATCTTCCGCGTCTGTGAATAAGTGGGCATACCTGCTCAGTACGTTGCGTATTGCACGGTTCTGACACTCAGGCACGGCTTTCAGTGCACCAATCCGGTCGGTTCTCTCCTTGTTTATCTCGATCGTATCGTTAGCCACGATCACCACATCGTTTCTCAGGTCGATGGTGACACCGAGCCGTTTCAGGATGTCGGTTCCGATGATGGTTTCGGTCGTCTCCTCCACGATGAACATGTCATGGCGGATGAGCGTTTCTCCTATCTTGATTCGTAACCGCTGCGTGCCCGTCACTTTCAAAGAATGCCCGCCGACCGTCTGCATTGTGATTGACGATGGGTTTACTGGAACCCCGTTGAACTTCTTTGTAATTGACACTGCCGCTCCTGTGTCTACTATGGCTCGGACAGACACACCTTCTATAGTTACCTGGAGGACTGGTACTCGCCACCGACTCGGCATGGATAGAGAGAAACAATGGGGCACATTGACGTTGGTGCAGAATCTCGCCACATGACCATTCTGGTTGCATCGGAAACAGCGGCGACCGTTCCGGATTACCCGTACATTGCGTTGTGAAGTGGTGCTTGAAGACTCTATCGACAACAGCTGCTCCACCATTTCGGATAGGCGATTTACTTTCTGTTCCAACTCAGCATGCTGGATGCTTCTCACTGTCACTCGTTCCGACAAATTCTGGGCGACCGTCACCAGATCCAACGCTTTGCTGTCTCCCACCAGCGACGCCAATTTCACCTGATCATGGAGTGGACCGGGCAGACTTCGGATAAACTGCTGTTTCAGTAGGCGCTCTCTTGCGTTACCCTCTAACTCGGGGAGCCCAATCGTTAGATGTCTGTCCAGCTGCTGGAAAAACACCATCAAATCCTCCTGTTTGTCCCACCTGGCTGCGTGAAATCGTTGCAGTGCTCGTTCTCTCTCCAGATCCTTCCCAAATTCTGCACACAAGGCAGCCCTCATTTCCGCGAACGAACAACCGGGTTTGGCCTTTCGAGTGAGCAGATACACCGCCTTGGCTCGTCCACTCAACCGTGTGCCCAAAGCAATTAGCAAATTTGCATCCCCCCTCACACCCGTGCAAGCCGCAATTCCGTCGAACTCATCGAGCCACGCCTCCACGTCACCGGCCGCAAATTGCTCTAACTGGGTCAACTCCATCGCGATTGGTCACGGCACCAGTGTAGCGAGAACGACAAGACAGGGGGGTAGACGTTTATTGCACACCGAAAATGGGCACATGAGGGTCTCGCGCGCGCCATCGAATATCGACTAGATTTCCGTCCCACAACGCAACACAGGTACGGATGTTAGAGACGAGCCAGTCCTTTCGCCTCGGGAGCTCTGACTTGGAAGATCCGCCTTCCTGTTTTCGCCTCGATCTCCGCTTCTCTGTACCCGATTTGGATCGGCCAGGAGTCGTTCGAGAGCTCTCGACTTGCTTGTTCTGGGCTGTGTCAATCGGCTCGGCGTCGGTCCTGTGGGCTGCGCTAGCGGCGTATTTGTCTGATTTATTGCGCTGTCCACATATTCCCGCTCCGTAGTTCCGGGCCCAGGCTCGTCGCTAGCCGTCTTTCGCGATCCGCTCTCAGCTAGCTCCGAAGAGCTCCCCAGAGCCATTCTTGGAAGCGGCCCGTA